>JBBPBQ010020324.1:7407457-7448657 GCA_037974755.1 Cicer yamashitae
TATAAAAAAAACTAAATTTGATGATTTCATTAAACTTTGAGGTGTTTGACCACAACAACAATAAATTTGAACTTTAAGAGATTAAATTATTACTTTTTATAATAATTTATGAATTATTTTAAAGTATTTTTATAATTATGAATTATTAACAATTAACTAATAGATACAAATTTACGGAGGAACCATAAAAATATTTAAGAATCTTTTACTTGATTTTAATAATTTAGTGTCTAAGTTGATACAAAAGTGTTAGTTTAAAGACAAAATAGTTTATTCAAAAAGAAAAACACAATTAATTTTTTAGTAAAAAAAGAACGCACACAATTAATTTTCGTAAATGATCAATGTAAGAATTTTTTGTTTAGATAGGCGAATGACTGTATGCGTTAAAGTACACAAATTAACGGAAACATTACTAAGAAAACTTCTTTCGTTTCTTTTACAGTGAAATTAAGAAAACTTCTTTTGTTTGTTGATAAAATTAAGAAAACTTGTTAACACCACCTATAGAAATAATTAACTTTCTTTTTTTGCATTTGAAAAAATAATTTCAAAAATACGATACCACGTGTCCTAATTTAGACGTGGCATGGGTATTATGCACACATCAGCTGTGTGAACCTCTTACGGCATGCCACGTCAAGAAAGAAGCGTCATTAGGTGTGTAGCAAGGGCGATTACTTTGTTGAAAAGAGAAGCAATAAAAATAGAATTGAAACTGGGTATTCTTCCTCCTATTATTATATAATCAGTCACGTGCTGTAGCATTTGAGCCGAAACCGAAAGAAAGAAGAAAATGGAGAAGTATCAGATCTGGAGCAGGAGTATAGCGTTGGCAGCGTTCGCGTTTGCTCTTCTTTCCCTATCATCAGTATCAGCAGACGACGTCGTTGTGCTCTCTGAAGATAACTTCGAAAAGGAAGTTGGTCAAGATAAAGGAGCTCTTGTTGAGTTCTACGCCCCTTGGTAATTTCACCGATCATCCATTCTTCTCAATTTCTATCACTTTTTACTTTTTCGCGGCGTTGAAATTGTTTGTGTAGGATTCTCGATTCGCTTCGTCTTTTTATCAGCTGAATCGATCTCATGTGTTATTTGCTTTAAACGGTTATCACTTGTTGTAGATGATACGATGCCGTTTTAACTTTTTATGCAGTTCACTTTAGATCACTGTCTTCTAGTTTGTTAATTAGGGCAATTTAGTGTCACTACTTTATTTTTCACTCCATTCATTTTCTACCTTTAAATGTGGAAATTTATTGTGATTCTTTGATTTAACTAATAATCTAACTCAGCTTTTTTATTCCTTCAATCAAATAATTAGAGGATAATCATAATATCCCTCCAATTGAAACTAGAGGGACTAAAATCTGCGATTAAACTCGCTGTTACTAATGACCATTGACTTGTCATCCTTGTAAACATCCACAGAGGAAATGAAACATATAACAAAGTATAAACTTTTATACAAGTTGTAAACAAAAATAATCATGTTATATAATCATGATTAATAGGCTGATATGATTACTAAGCAGTGACTCCTTTGATCGTAGTAAAGATTATGTGTCTCAATGTGAATTTTTTGGGTTGAATGTAGGCTATTTAATTTAATTTATACTATTTTAACAGAAAAAAATATTTTTTATTAGAATGAAGGATATTATAAGCTATTTGATTTATATTCTTTTGTTAGATAAGAATGGGGTCTATTTGTTTTAAAAGAGTGAATGACAATTATAGGGAAAAGGAGAATATATTTTCCGAAAGAAAAGGGCAACAAGAAACTAGATAAAACCTCTAATCAGTACTAACGTAGTTAAACAAATCACGCACGAATGCTCCCAAACACCATATCCACTAAGCTTCATTATGGGAAGCAGAATTTTAATTTATATTTCCCAGTTTAAAAACTTGAGCATAACTTATTCATTGTACTCACAACTATAAATTAGTATGATGCACGGTTAAATTAATATTAGTGTTGCGCCTTATGTGTAATAATAGGTGTGGACACTGCAAAAAGCTTGCTCCAGAATATGAAAAGCTCGGTAACAGCTTCAAGAAGGCCAAATCTGTTTTAATTGGCAAGGTCAGCCCCCTGGTTTTCCTTTGCATTCATACCTTTGATTATTGTTCGTAGTTATATCTGTTGCCTTGGGAAACTGTTTTGCACTACTTTTTAAGTTTTATGAAAATTTATCTGTTTATGATTGTCTGTGTATTTTAATGGTAATCCTGCTCTTGTTGTGAAGCATGTTGGTGTTGTATGCCTGTCTTTATAACTGAGAAGTTTAAGTTGCAAGTGATACTTTGACATTTACCATGTAATCACTTGGGGATTCTTTTTCTCCACTGTTGAGCTCTTTACATAATAAAAATGATATCTCCTTCTACATTCCGTATATACGCACATATATATATATATATATGATTGTAATTTTAAAGTAGAGGGGGAGGTGGGAGAGATGCCTCATCCTTGGAAAGCTATACTCTTCGCAAATTTTCCTCATTATCTTTGAGCTTGAACTTTATGGTTTCTTTTTCGCCTTTCTCGTTGATGATTCAATTAGCTCACTGAACATATGAAGCTTACTTATTAATCTGCTATAGGTGGACTGTGATGAGCATAAGAGTTTGTGCAGCAAATATGGAGTCTCTGGGTACCCAACAATTCAGTGGTTTCCAAAAGGATCTCTGGAACCCAAAAAGTGAGAAAACCTTGGCTATATAAAACATAATATATGATTTTATATCTCAACTCACAGTTACTTATAACATAATATATTGATATAACATACTATCTCAGCTCATTGTCACTTATCCTTCATTTTCACACCTATCTTTTGGCATCTAATACTTGATTTTGGAAAATTCCTGTAGGTTTGAAGGGCCACGCACTGCAGAATCACTTGCCGAGTTTGTAAATACAGAAGGAGGTACTATTTGCAGTTTTGAAGTCATGTGCTGTAATAGTAACATGTTTGTATAAGTTCTAAAGAAACATAGTGCCTCCCCACAGAAATATCATTAATAACCATCCTTTAGCATCACAACTTTTTTGAAAATTATTTTACTGTAGGGCAGATTTTCTGAGATACTAGAGTTTTAGGTTTCATGTCGTAAATCATCAAAATCTGCACACTTCGATTTTTTTAGTTTGTATGACGATGTTGAGCATACTTGTGAGCATGGTTTGCTTGTCCCCTTTTTTTCTTCTGTGTTAATATTTGCAATTGTACTATTGTAGTAAGATTTCCTAACGAGAGGTTTTGACTTACAGGAACCAATGTAAAAATTGCTACTGCTCCATCTAGTGTAGTGGTGCTAACACCTGAAAACTTCAACGAAGTTGTCTTGGATGAAACCAAAGATGTCTTGGTTGAGTTTTATGCACCATGGTACTCACCAATAATTTTTATATTGTCATTTTTCTCTATATTTAATCATCACTTTTACTTTTTTGTTTGTTTTGCATCAAAATATTGTAACATAGTAATAATGTTTTGGTTCCATTCACTCATGGAATGTTTGTGAAAACTCTCAATTACTGCTATATCTTATAAACGTTTGTTATTTGGCCAGGTGTGGACATTGCAAAAGTCTTGCTCCTGTAAGTGGATATCTTTGTGGTTTCCTTTTTATAAATTTCAGGTTAATGCATTTATTTTCTGAAAAAGCTATGTTAAACTTTGCTCTTTCCCCGACAGGTTTATGAGAAGGTTGCCTCAGCTTTTAAATCAGAGGACGATGTAGTGATTGCAAATTTGGATGCCGATAAATATAGGGATCTGGCTGAAAAGTAAGTTTTCGATGCCTAATTCTTAAAAGAATTGGTTTTTTTATCCGAATAAATCAAACTTAAAAAGTGAAGTCCAATAGAAGGGAAATTGTTTGGGGCCTACTGAACCAATGTGCATGTTGTGTGATGTGGTGGGATACATTAATCTTTTACCTGTTCATGGACTATATTTCAATGTTATTCCGATTTGAATTTTAATGTCATATAACAGGAAGAAAAAATACAGGAACTGAAATAGATGGAAAAATATTAATACTGCTCATAAGATAAAACATAATAACTGAAGTATGCAATTAATTATTGATTAACAAGACAAAAGCTGCAGCCACTGAAGACTTGGAGGTGGAAGAGTACAATATCAATAATAACTAAAGATTGCTGGAATAATGTTTATGCAGGTATGATGTGAGTGGATTTCCTACCTTGAAGTTCTTCCCCAAGAGCAATAAAGCCGGTGAAGAGTACGGAGGTGGAAGAGACTTAGATGATTTTGTAGCTTTTATCAACGAGAAATCTGGAACAAGTCGAGATGCAAAAGGACAGCTTACTTCTGAGGTTAGTGAATTCAGATCAAAGAGGGGATGTTGTCTCTCTTTTTTTTTTAAAAAGGAAACCGATGGCAGTGAACAGTGTTAATATTGTGCTCACTTAATATTTCTCTCTATAGGCTGGCATAGTAGAAAATTTGGACGTCTTGGTAAAGGAGTTTGTAGCTGCTAGTGACGAAGAAAAGAAGACCGTCTTTGCCCGAATGGAAGAGGAAGTTGAGAAGCTTAAGGGATCTGCTTCAAGGTAGTGTAACATAACTTCATCCTTTTAGAATATTGGCATGGTTAATTGCTTTAAATTAAGCCCAATGAGAGAATAGCTTAACATGAGATGTGTATACTTTATATGGTAGATGCGATAATGCAACTATTTTTTTTCATTAGATACGGGAAGATTTACTTGAAAGCTGCCAAGAACTACAGGGAGAAAGGTTCTGATTATGCTAAGAATGAAATCCAGCGCCTAGAGCGCATCCTTGAAAAGGTAATATTCTCTATGCAAAGCAAAAGCCTTGAAAGTTTCACCTAATGCATGAAACAATAACCATGGTTAAACTTGGAATTCTCTTTGGTATCGTGAAACAGTTATTCTGCAATAAAACAAAATTATGCTGTTATAAATTTTAATAATTTGGTCGTTAAAGGAGATTAAGAAATGAAATGGACAAATTGTTGTAAACATCTTCATAATCGTGGTGGTACTAATTATTTGTGTGATGATTGATGCAGTCTATCAGCCCTGCTAAGGCCGACGAATTCACTCTTAAGAAAAACATCCTGTCAACGTATGCCTGATTTAGCAGTGCAAGTTCTACCATCTGTCCTGGAAGCTAGTGTTCCACTGCAGCTCCTTCTGATGATTGACATTGATATCGCTGGGAGATTTTCAAAGTGGAGACTTGTAGTACTTAATTTGAGTCTGTTTTAATGATATATTATACGACAATTTGGGGTATTGAAGATTATTCTTTACTCCTTTGTAGTCTACCTGAGATCGATTTTGGAAAGACAACTTTTGGAAAGACAATTTGGGGTATTGAAGATTATTCTTTACTTCTTTCGTTGATTTATGGTATAAACTTGTTACACGACGCTGGGTAATACTTAATACATACCAATTATCTATTCATATGTGTTGCCCTTTCACTAAAAAAACAGAGCAACCTTAGTTAAAATAGATAAGCACAGATGCAAATTTAAAAGGTAAAATTGAGACAAAACTGTAAGGAATATTTACTTAAGAAGGTAAATAATAGGGTGGTGGGAGAACTGATTCCCAAATGACAAATACTACACACTTCATTTTGGTCAAAACCAACACACGCAACTGTTTCGTATCAGATATGAACAATTCCCCAATCAGCAAGTAACTAACCTCCAGAATCCTCTGCTTTTTTCGGATTCATATTTAAGACCCTGCACGGCTTATTGGCGGGGTCAAACTCAGGCTCAGGAATACCTATTGATGAACACTCTTCAATTTGATAATCTCTTTCATCCACCAGAGTTTTCAAGTATGAGCAGGGCCTTTCCTCAGGATCGATATTAGGAGCAGGATCTTGACCAGAACCATATGGCAGCTCCAAAGATGCAGAACCAGAAGGATGTGTTCTCATCTGCACAGATCTTAGAAGTGCAGCTCTTCTTAAGTCAGCTGAGTGGCAAATATCACTTGGAGATGATGGGAATCGGCCATCGGAGTCTGAGCCTCGCTGGCGAGACTGGGAGCTAGTAACCGCTGAGACTGGAAAGCCGTGAGAAACATTTAAACTTGTGGAAGGCGCTGAAGAAAATGCGTTATGTGATCTTTGGTATCTACATGGAGAAACTGGACTCCCGGGACGGCTATCTGGCTGAGATGAGCAACTATGAACAGGCGTCTCGCAAAACCTGGAGTCATCTGAGTCTTCTGACATTGGTGAATATTGTAAAGTTATATCATCCCTGAAAATAAGTTCAACGAAATAAGTTATCTGAAACACAATGAATTAATTTCAACAAAATATTGCTAGCTGTTCACTATTGATGCTGGCAAATTATCATTTTCTATATATTATATCTCATCATTTTGAGTAAGGCACAAAGAACATAAATAAATAAATAAATAAGTACAATGCAGATAACACTGAAAAATAGTAAGATAGGATTAGCATCATCGTCAAAAATAGGATTGGTAGCATCAGGAAAATTAATATTAAGTAATCGTGACAGCAAGAGAAATCACCCATTACTCTGTTTGCTATGACAGTCAAAACTCCAAAAAATTGAGTGAGTTGAGCTATAGAGCATACAAGACTATGCGGTAATTCACTTGAGAGAATGGTGCACTGATGCCGAATGACTGTGTTTACAAAATATGGACTATGACACACAAATAAAGACCTTCAACCTACTATGAATAGCAAAGGGATCATCATTCTCAACGGTTGCGCATATAAAAAGTATAAAACTATTAGTCAAACCGTTAAGAAAGATTTAGAGTTAAATGATAGTTATTAGATATTATTCGTGATAGGCCATTACGACATCATTTGGTCTATGTAATCAAATCTAACTTAATGGCAAAAGACTTTAGTTTTTTTAATCTAATAAATAGATTAAAGGAAAGAAAAAGCATAATGCCGAGCAGGACTGTGGTGAAAATAGTTTACAGGTCACCCGCAGAGCTAACAAAAGAACTATGCAGCATTTTACAATATATTTTGTGCGGCTAGAGTGATGATTAAAATACTATTAACCAAACTCTCAAGTAATACAGAAAATCAAACAAGTATAATTTACAGGAGATTTTTGAAGCCAGCATACACTGCCAAAACATATACAAAATGTGATGATGCAACTGGCAATCATTCACTCCACAAGCAATACGAACCTAGCTAATACATTGCACATGTCTGATCCCATTCAATATCATATAATTACTGCTGATATGCTACAATGTTAACCTCATTCTTAGAAATAAATAATTGTTCATATTCTTCCATACTGGGATTAGTATATCAGTGTAGTTGTAGAACATAAGTAGCCATGATTTAATTTTTACCTGAGAGAGAACAAACTTTCAGATCTTGCTGGAGATTCCATGAGATTATCAGGAAGTGAGTCTCCAACTGTCAATCCATTAAGACTGGATGCCATTATCTGCTAAGTGAAACAACAAATTAAGCAACTCTAACTTAAACCCTATAACAACTCACTTTATTTGATTGTAACAAAAACATACATGAAAATACAAAATCAATCACCTAATAGCAGTTTAAACAAATATATACATGATCAAATCAATCATGTCCTTCAAACAAAAAACACTTTCTAAAATAGTGTTTCAGCTAAGTTACACAAAAAAAAAATAGTGTATAATTTACAAAATGCCCTCAACCCAAGTTTCAATTTTGAACAATATTCATAAATTAATATTGCCATTTGGTCACAGCATAGTAGTAGTAACTGCTAAAGATCACAAGGATACGGATACTGAAACGGACAATAATTAGAAACGCCAAAAACATGGTAAAAAAATCCCATCACAGATTCACAATAACTGCCAAGTAGTTAAATATTGAAACCTTGTAAACAAAACAAAACAAAACAAAAAAAACAATTGGGAAGTTTTGTCAAGGTTAAAATATAAAATAAAATATTAAAATAAAAATAATAATAATAAGACAAAAAGAGGGACAAAAGGCAAATGAGACAGAGATGTGTAACCTCGCTAAGGTAACGTTTGTGAGAGCGAAGATTGTCGACATAAACTTCTTCTTCGGGATCTCTGGGGCGTTTGCCACTAGGCGAAGAGGAAGAAGGTGACCCTATCAAATTCGAATCGAAACCCATTGTTGGATCCAACTTGTTTCAACACGGAAATTTCTTTGAGGGGGGAAAAGATTATTCAATGTTGCGACTTTTGAGGAAAAAGTTAAGATTTGGCATTTGGGTTTCGCTTTCGGTTTTCTGCCATGAACGAAAGGACGCAGGGAAACGTTGCAGTATCTGAGTTTTTTTTGTTTGGGAACGAAGAGAAGCGATTGGAGAGTAATGTAGCATGTTGTCGTAGATATGGTAAAGGATCGTGGACCTACTCTTAGTGACCGACACGTATTTCGTAATTGTCATCGCTGATTTAACCATTATATCTGTCAAATGGCCCGGCCCGCTCTAGCTCGAAGGGTCTAAAAATGTGAATTAGCCAGTTTGGCCGACTCATTTTGTTAGGAGCCACTCATTTTGTTAGGAGTCGTGTTTTACCAAATTATATACTATGGCGACCAATGTCTCAATGCAACCCATCTTTTCTATATATTTTTTATTTTAATTAAAATAAAATTAAAACACAAAAATACTATCAATCACTTATCACATATAAATGATAAAATAAAATAAAATTATAATACATAACACCACCACCACCACCAGATAGAAATTGGTCGCTTTCAAAGCAGGAGGGTAAAGTCATAATCGATATTGGTCGGCAGACGATAGTCACAAACGAGGTTGAATCAACGAAAGTGCTGGACTGATTGTTTTAGTCTTGCTCGGTTGTGAAAGCACCACAATAATGCTATATTGTTCTTGACTTTTAAAGGAATACATTTTCTTCGTATTTTTAGTAAATTAGGTTTTCTTTCCTTTTTTAATTATAGTCAACCTATTACTTTTGTTTTTCAAAATCTCCTCAAAAAATCACTTTTAAAAGTCTATCCATAAATAAAAACAACAAAAAAACTATTATTTGAGTCATCCCAAATTTGCTGATAATAATTTTTTTTTAGTTGTAGTGGGCTAGTCCGTTGGACCGGTCTAGCCCAACCCATTTTTTAACGTGGGTTAAATGACTCGAGCAAAAAAGATTCGTTCATTTTTTAGTATCGTTTTTTAATGCCCGATATATATTAATATGTGGGTCAATCGGGTGGTTCGACCCATTTTAACAAGTCTAATTCTAAGCACAAACTATAGAGTACCTGGATTGGCCATCAATTGGAAGGATTTAGATTAGGTGTAGTGAAATTGCAGGCAAAAACATCGTTTTAGCCGTTCAATTAAAATTGAACGATCCAAATTATTTTTAAGATAAAAGTTAGACCCTTATAACAAAGGGTATTTCTAACGAGTATCTTAGGTGAATTTGACTTCTCTAAAGTGTATAATATTAATTATAGATTATTAAATGAATGGTTGTTATTTATTGCACATGCATGATCAATCACGGATGGTTAAAATAATATCAACGATTGATCTACTCGTTTTAGATGAACCAAATTCATCTTATGCTATGTTGGGTTGATGATATGAGATGGAATGTGATGGAATGGAAAAATAAATTAATGTTCTGTTGTTTGAATTGCTAAAAAGAGCATGGAGTGGAAGATGATGTAATTTATTTCATCCAATTCCATCACTTGGCTTCATTTTTGTTCCTCTCTAATTGATAGGTACGAGATAAAACTGTTATTTATTATTCATTTCATCATAAAATATCCAAACAATAGAGCAAATATTTTGTTTCTTTTGCTCAACTCCATTCCATTCCTTTCCACTCTGCTCCATTCAGTTCATTTTAAAATATCCAAAATAAGCTTTAAGAACATTGGTTAAGAAATCTATATAAGAAAATTTTGTCTTAAAAATCTAAGTCAAATACTTGTCATTGTAATAAATATGTTTTTCGATACAAACTCATTTATTTAAATTGCTTAACCAATGTTCTAGGGATACTTTTTAACATTCTTCTGTAATAAAAAGTCAAATTCTCTCTGTTGAAAACAATCAAGGAAATATTCATAAATGAGATGGTCATAAATAAATGAAATAGATAATAAATAAAAACAAGATAGAGAGAGTAACACGCAAAAAGATAGATAAATGGAGTAAATTATGGCGTATTGGATCTTTGTATTGCAAGTCTTCCTTGCGATGTAGTAGAAGACGTGTTTCGTTTGTTGTAACGACGATGCAAATATAGAATGTGAAAGACTTACACTTGTGATGGAGATTGTTTGGTACAAGTGTGAGTGATATTTAGTATCACATCACCTATGAATGAGTTAAATGTTGAATATATTAGAGATATGACGTCAAAGTCTCTTGTGGTTGGAGAATAATCGGCCTGTTGTTGCTTTCGCGTGCATTCAGACTCCCAAACGAACATTAATAAAGGACAAAAAAATTAGGTTTTGTCCGGTCTATCGTCCATCATTTTGTCCAATTCCATGATCAATTCTAAAATCAAAATAGTATAACTAGAGTTCTAATGTCCAATGTTTTATTTTCAACAAATCAAACGCTTTAATAAAGAACACGAGAAAACAAGGAGTCAAGTACAATATTTTAGGTGTTAGACTAATGGATTAATTACTCTTTGGATTCTTTAATATTTTTTTTTAGGTTTCATTTTGGATTGTTAAATAATTTCATTTTGGTCCCTAAAATATAATTTCATTAGACATTTTGGTCATTTCCATATGTTTTATTGAAAATTTAGTTTTGTGACTACGCTATCCAAGTCACCCAACAACATCTTCATCCCATACACACCCATCAACACCACTTTTATTTATTTATTTATAAATACCCCCAACAACACCATTGTAAACTTCATATCTCACATCCAAATATTTCCCACAAAACCCCATATATCATCCCCATCAAACTAAAACACATTTTCATCTTAAATCCAACACCAGACTACATTCCCATCACTTCTATCCTATTGTAAATGTCAAACATTAATTATCTCAAGTTTCCTTTTCTCTCTATGTACAATTCAGTAATAAAACCACCTCCAAAACTAAACCACATTATCATCTTATACCCAACACCACAAAAAAAAAAAAAACTGAAAAAGAAAATAGATCTTAACTAAATAAAACTCAAATCTTCCTCTCTCAAGTTCATCTTTTTCTTTGAAACTCAATACATATTTAAATTTGAAAAAATAAATACAAAATAAAGAATGAATGAAGAAAATAGAGAACAATAATTGAAATTCATTTTTCTCTGTTTTTAGTTAAAGTTTGATTTTTGTTTAAGATTTTGTTATAAGAGTCATTTCCTTTAATGTTGATATTGAATCAATTTTTGGTTTTTGTTTTGGGGTAGTGGTAGTAACTTTGGTGGTGATTGTAAGAAGAAGTTGGAGAATGACCAATGTTTTTTTTTTCTCCATATTTTTTCACGTTAAACAAAATGTAGGATAAATGGATGTGTTTGAGAATAAGGTGAATGTGTTTAAGAATAAGGTAGATTAGTTTGGGATGAAGATGAATGAGTTGTTTATATTGGATTTGATTTTTCAATTTAGTCTCATTTATTTTTTTTTTTAATCTGAGACAGTTTTGTGAGTAGAGAAAAAGACACGTATGCACGATTCAACTTTATTTGAATAAAATTGACGTAAATGACCAAATTGGCTATCATATTCATTTTTAAGGAACAAAACGAAATAAAAATTAATTAAGAGGACGAAACCCAAAACAAAATTAAGAGAGGTGAAGAATAATTTAGCTTGGATTAATCTAAACATGGTTTCTTTTAAAAAATAGATAATAAATTAAAATATTTTTCTAGTTAACTCATAATATTTAAGACTATACCGAAATGAATTCTATTCGGTTGAAATAAAATGTCACTCACTTTTTATTTTGTGAGGAGAGTGTGATTGTGTTTGAATCATTTACATCTACTTTACGATGCAATAATAACTATAAAGATCAATAGATTTTAAGAGAGAAATTTGTGTCTTTAAATTTAACCGTCGTATAGTTACTGAAGTGTTGTATCATAAACAAAACCGTCTTAATATTTTTGGAGGTATTGTACGAATCTAAAAAATTGGGTTCATAATAAAAAAATACAATTTAAAAATTTATAAATTATTTTAAAATATTATATTTTTACTGAATAAAATACCAAAAACTCAAACTATTTTATTTAAATTCATCAAAATAAAGTAAATTGTAAATAACACCATCAAACTAGTACCATTTAAATCACAAAATCAATAATGAGTTCATAAAATCTAAACCTTAACATTAGATTAAATCCTAACAGATGAGTTCTTAAAATCAGTAAATCAATCATTTCAAACAAATTGAGTTCTTAAATCAGTAAATCACAAAAATTGAACATCACGAATACTCTAATATCAAGACTCAAGATTCTAACATTTGGTTTTTGGTGGTGGCACCTGGTAGCTGCAGCAGCTGTCACAGACCCATGGTGGTGGGTGTGGAGAGGAGATGATAGTTGAGAGAAATTAGGTTTAGTCTCAGAGAGGATACTCTCTGTTTAACAAAATGGATATTTATTTTGTTATAAGATGTAAATATAAATTTTTAGAGTGGCCAGTATACAAAATTAAGAATATAAATGCAATTTTTAAAAATTAAGGTATACTTTTAAAAAAAAATCAGGGTCTTCCCTAATTAGAGTCTTGTGTCAATATTCTGATTGCACAGAATTATGGTCGACCGTGATCATAAAACAACTGTAAATGATCTAGGTTCGAATATAGTCTATTGATGTGTATTATCATAAGAGACATGAGTTTTGGATGCCGCTCTTTTTTATTCCAAAATTGCCCTTATAAAACAACCCACTTGTATCTACTTTTATTTATCTTAAAGTTTTTACTTTTATTTAATTTAATAAAATGCATAAATTACAAAGAAAATAAAATATGATCGAGAAGTTGAGTGATTAATCAATCCAATGATTACTATATACTTACTTTTTATGTTGATATTTACTATAATTCAGAAGTAAACAAAATTAATATAAACACAAGTTAACGCAATTAAAAAAGTGTTTGTGTGGATGCTATTATAATAAAAAATTGTTAACAAGGTAGTATTATATTATAGTAACCAAGAAAAAAATGAATTTCAACCTCACAAATAAAATGCTGTAAAAAAATATCACAAATAGAAAAATCAACAATCATAATCATCTAGATTATAATTTATAAAAGAAGAAAAAAAACGTGTTTTTTACTTTTTACAACAAAAGAAAAAGTGTTAGCCTTGACTGTATTGAATATGTCCTTTCGGAACAAATAAAGGTAGAAGAGGACAACAAATAACCTTTTTCTGATGCGTGAGCAAAAGTAATATAGAGATTTGTAAAAGATATGGTTCTTAATCAACGATTCTCACTGGAAATGCTGGAATAAGCTTTTCCTCCAATAAACAACCAGGGGATCTAAGGATACACAAGGGAATATGTCGACTATTTCTTATAAAATCATAGTGGAAAATGCATAATTGAAAAGTCCTTATTATTTATTATTATTCGCATTGATTCATTTTATATAATATAGCACATGAAAGTAAAGTGGATGCTTTTACTCACACGTGTGTGTCTAAATACAATTGTAAGTAGTTGAATAAAATGAATGTTTTATGAAGTGTAATGAATCAAAACAAAGAGAACAAAACAACACAACAGTATTTCCTATCCTTTTATGAGAACTTATTACTCACTATTATTTGCTCACTCAAATCTGGATGATAAGGATGACTTTAGTCTAGACTAGAAACTGAAATTGACACGGCTCGGTATGTATCATCATTGGGAAGCAAAAACCAAAAAGTAAAAGTAGGGAGGTGTAGGTTCTATAGGGAAGTAGAAGTCCAAGATAATACTACTAAAAACTGTATAAAACATTTAATTTAATGCTAGAGATATATTTAAGATAAGATTTCAATTCTATACTATTAAATATTGAATTTATCCATAAATTCATAAAACTAATCAATTTATTTAAAAGACGAATTTTTTTTTGACGAAAACAATTTTCATAAAAAGCAAGAAGATCCGACTCTCATATTCTGGACCCTTTATAAATTAAAAAATGTGATTGAATTTTTTTTTATTGATAGTGGTGAATTAGGTTCCACGATAAAGATTAATTATTGATAAAGATTAATTATTCAATAATATGATTAAAAAATCAATAATTATTATTTTTTTTTAATTTTTTTTCTATGTAAATAAAAGGTCTTCTAAGAAATGCCTAAACACATTGGATAATTACTCTATAAAAGAAAAATATTTCATCTTACAGATACAAAGTAAACATTTATTAATGTAATAAATACATAATTTTACAATACAAATTTACTTGTTTTGGTACCATTAACAATGCTCACATTTCTTATAATTTTCCATAATTGCACTAGAAAGTAGAAAGGGACCAGTTAAGCGGTTTCGGCTTCGTCATGCTATGGTACACCAAAATATCAAGCTTCCCGCTCGGATATAAACACAAACATTTGGCCTACATAACTTACCACATTCCCCATTTCCCCAAATCACAAAATGAAGTACGTTTTGATCACCGGAGGAGTTGTTAGCGGCCTCGGCAAAGGCGTCACCGCCAGCAGCATAGGCGTCGTGCTTAAAGCTTGCGGCCTTCGCGTCACTTCCATCAAAATCGGTTCTCACTCTCTCTCTAACTATCAATCTAACTTTTCTTTTTTTGAGCAATTCAATTTATTTGCAACCGTTTCCTATCATGCACTTTTTCTCAATTTTATTTTTGTTGCAGATCCGTATTTGAACATAGACGCTGGAACCATGTCTCCTTTTGAACATGGAGAGGTTTTTGTTCTTGATGATGGCGGAGAGGTTTTTTCCATAACTCTGCGAGTTTGAATTTGAATTTATTATGGTTATGGAAGAGTTCTATTTAGTTATTATTAATTTAATTATTTTACTTTATGGCTTTTGACTTGTAAAGGTTGATTTGGATTTGGGAAATTATGAGCGTTTCCTTGATGTCACGCTTACAAAGGATAACAATATCACCACCGGGAAAATATACCAGGTGCATGCTTGTTTCATGTCTTTCATGGAATTAATTTAATTTAATAGTTAATACTACACTTTATGCTGATTTTGATTTATTGAACTAACCATTGTTTTTGGTTTCGTGTGATTATAAGTCTGTTCTTGAGAAGGAGCGTAAAGGGGATTATCTTGGGAAAACTGTTCAGGTGATACACTGAACGTGTGTGCGCTTGCTTGCTATTTATATTGTTGATTGCTGGCTGGATACTTTGTTTTGTGGATAAAGAACTGATAACTGAGTTGATGGGGTTTTAATGAAATAGGTGGTTCCGCATATCACTGATGCCATAAGAAATTGGATCGAGTCGGTTGCTGTGATCCCAGTCGATGGAAACGAAGTCCCTGCTGATGTCTGTGTGATTGAGTTGGGAGGCACAGTGGGTAAGATTTCTCATAACGGATTATTCTTCTGTCCTGTTGAAGTTGCTTTATCCGCTTTATTCAATTATGATGGAGCATAATATCTTGTTTATCTACAGGTGACATTGAATCTATGCCATTTATTGAGGCTCTGCGGCAATTGTCCTTTCAAGTTGGTATGGCAAAAGCAAATTTTGCTTTTAAACTAACTTTACTCAATACAGTTTTTTTTGCTGTATATAGTTATTACCCCATGTACACGTTAGTTGTAACCATGCTCTTTTGTCAAAATTATTAACTACTAGAGTCTGTGTTTAACTGTTCATTGCCCTTGTGTTCAACGGGGAAATAATTTTAGTAATTTTTTTTAAGTTCCTCTAATCAACAAAATATTAAAAGGTTAAAGTACTTTAGTCTAACAATATTTTACTGGTTTTCTATTGCACAATACATATAATCCAAGTACTCAGGTAAGCATGAGTTTGCCTTTGTTTGATAATCTCAATTCAAATTTTATTTAATTGTGTTGTAGCATTATTATATAGTTCGCTCAATTACACTGCTATTGTGGTGTAGCATTAATGTATAGTTCGCTTAAGTATACTGCTATTATGGTGCTGCTGAATTCATTTATGTATAATAATGTGTATGAAGCCCATACACTTCAAAAATTTCAAAAGTATCGGTGTTCGATACTTATATACTATTGATTCACCTATTTTTAAAAAATAATTTGAAAAGAAGTTATTGACCGATACATTTGGGATACGACTTTGATACTTCAGGATACAACTGTTGGAGTACATACTCTTTTTATTCATTGTTTAAAGAGAAGCAAAATGGAGACAAAAAGGCTAGAGGGTTTAATTTATGTTTGTTCCAACCTTTGACTGTTGTCAAGGAAAGATGACAGATATACTAAAGGAGGGACAAAGTTGTGGGACATGCACTTGATCATATTGCTAGACTTCTCAAATCTTAAAAGTCATGATTTTATGGATGTTGAGAATGCTGGTGATGAAATTGATACAAGTACAACTAGTATTTGTAGGCAATTGAATAAAGTGAAGACTTCTTTTATATAGGGCTAATGATGTTTTTTGTGACATTATGACATTGGTTTGGGAAAAAATACGTAATTTTAGTGGCATTTGTTATGGTTTTTATTATGACCAATATGTAATATGTACTCATATAGTTAGTTATCTTTACATAATACAAATTTTACATTTTCATATAGCCATGAAATATCATCTTGTCTTGATACATAACATTTTCACTCTCATTATTCCTTCTCAGGGCCTCACAACTTCTGTCTCATCCATGTTAGCCTGATACCAGTGTTGGGTGTAGTGGGGGAGCAAGTAATACTTGATTACTTGTGCATTACAGTTGCAGACTTTTATTTTTTATTTTTATTTTTTTTCCTCATTTTGAGTGAAATATTCTTCTTCCAGAAAACAAAGCCTACACAACATAGTGTCAGGGAACTGAGAGCATTGGGCTTGACGCCTCATCTTTTAGCAAGTCGCTCTGCTGAGGTATATCATATCACCAGTTGGTGCCTATATGCAATTAAAATTGTTAATCTGTGTAACAATGTTTGCTCCAAAGTCTTCTGGTAGTAGTACTACAGAGAAAGTTTGCTCGCTCACTTGTTCTTAGCTTGCACATTGTCCTGCTCTTTTCTTTTTAGCCATGTGAATTATGGATATTGACCACAGTTACGAAATTCAGGCTCCACTTTTAGCAATGAAAATAATTATAACCATTATTCTGCATCTGGTAGTCTAGAAATCTTTGCTGTATTTTTCATTTCAAGTCTATGCGACTTTCTAGTTGGCTCTTTCAATCTTAGTAAATGTGTAGGTACATGCTGTCAGGAAAATTTGGGTTTACCTGATTCTCTAGTGATAATATTTGATAATCCATCAAATTAATGGCGATGATTAAATTGTTGTTGAATATGCTCGACCCCTTTTATCCTTTAATGTGTTTTAGATTTAGACATCCTTGAAGTATATTTTTTTGAATCATTAATCTATTACTATATACTCAATGGATGAGGAACTTGAATGAAATTTCCATTTCAGATCAACATCTAATATGGTCTTTTTGAAGGCCTGTCGATGCACATGAACTCACACAAACAAACTTTTAATCTTTATTTTAAAATTGTTGCTTGTGAAACAATTTAGAAATTGATCAGAAGATCATATATTTCTTGGTTGGTTGATTATACAAGCACTAATGCATTGAATCCTATTTAAACACTGCAGTTAAGTGGACTTCAGTAAGGGTAGTACTAGGATGGGTACTGTTAGAGTGAATGTTTTTAATATGGGCTTTACCATCCTGTGTCATAATAAGACCTGGTACTGTGTCTTTGTTTGAGGAAATCTGGTTTCTTGGTGAAGGCGTAAAGCAATAAACAGATTGTGATTATCAAGATCAAGGGTTAAAGCCGTGCTATTGCTCAAGCATCTTACATGCTTATGTGGATTCGACAACTTATGTGACGTGACATGGGTTTTGCTCTTGCTTCTCCTATGAGATTATGGTCTGACAATCAAGTGGCTACATTTTAATGGATCATTGCCTCAGTAATTCTATATTTAGGAGAATACAGTGGTTGATTGAATTTATCTGCTTATGTTCATATTTTTCCCCACCAAGTTAACGGGATATTTTAGCGCTTGTCAAATATTTTTTTCTGTTTTGATATTTGATGTTAGTTTGTCTATTTTAGTAGCTAAAATACTGTTATTCAATGCACAGCCTCTGCTGGAAGCTACCAAGGAAAAACTCTCACAGTTTTGCCATGTTCCAGTAAGTTAAGCTTGGTTATTTTCCAGGCAAGCTTTGACTTACTAGTTATTGATCTATATTTTCTGTATATTTTTTCACAGGTTAACAATATTCTGAATATCCATGATGTACCAAACATTTGGCATATTCCCCTGTTACTTAGAGTGAGTCTATTAAATTTTTGCCATTGAAACTTGGCTACTTGTATTTTGTGTAATTTCTTTTCTCTGAATTTCGGGCTTCTATTTTCAGAACCAAAATGCACACAATTCGATTTTAGAGCAGCTTAACTTAGTTAGGTGAGTTTTTGATTTGTCTTTTATTTTCATAACTGCCAAAAGCTTTGCAATATCACATTTAAAAGTTGTCATGAAACTTTATGTTGTATAAAATCCCCTGCATAAATCTGTAGCACTCTAGATATATTTTTCAAGAAAAGAACAGGAGAAAGAGATCTGGAACACATCAAAGGCCCTCTTCTGGTTAAGAAAATTTTTATTTGCTTATAAAAAGAAACTTTCATTTTATTTGAAAATTTGATTAGTCTTTTCTATTGAAGTTTTAGAACTCTTTGCCTGTGATAGACCTTAATGCCTTCCATATTTGCTAAATATAAAATATTGGCTTTAGATAGAAGTCTTGTCCAAGCTGAATGAGGTAAATTGAACAAAAAAAACATAAGGACATAAATAGAACTTCAAATTTTCTAGTACAGTAACTCATTGGGGTGACTGAAAAACGTGTGCTGCAGTAAATCAAACATTAGCACACTCTTTCTAGCACCTCTTAATTAATGAGAAAATTTGAAATGTCTTTTCCTACAAATTGTCTTTTCCTTGCTCTATTTAATGAGAAAATTTGAGATGTAGCCCAATAATAAAGAGTGTGTTGATCACATTCATAACAGTAATGCAATGATAACTTCAGTATTTATCTTCCAACTGTTCACGTATCCCGTCTTTAGGTTGATCTTATCCCGTTTTTAGCCCAATAATATTTAAGTTTTTGAAAAATTATAATTCATATGTTGGGAGATCTCTCAATGGTTTGAACTAATAATTAAAATCTTAACAAAATCCAAACACAGCATATGTCGATCGAAATTGGGAATATCCTGCTGGATATTTTACTTGTTTTTCATTTTTTTTATTGAAAAATATATTGATAATTGGAAACATTAGTCTATATCACTTTTTAATTCCTTTTCAGCCACGCCACACCTCCTGATTTGCAGCAATGGACTGAGATGGCTGAGAGCTATGATAATCTTACTGAATCAGTTAGTACCATATATGCTGTCTGCAATAATCTTTCTAAATTTATGACTATTTTGTGCATGTGAATGAGAGCATTTTGGAATTTACAGGTGAGGATTGCTATGGTGGGAAAATATGTTGGTCTAACAGATTCATATTTATCTGTTGTAAAGGTGTGCTGATCTTTCCTTTGATATTTATCCCAAGAATAGCAGGATAACAATATGTGTTATGGGAAAATTGATTTAAGATTAGTGTATTTTCAATGTAGCTATTAACATGGTTAAGAATTAAGATGATAGCATTTAAGTTTTTCTTTAAAATATTTCTTTTAAGTTTGGTTCTTTCCATAAATTTGATGCCATATTCACTGGCAATAATCTGAGTTTCACATTTTTGCTGTATTCTTAAAACTGCTATTACCTATTGGTTTATGCATTCTTTATTTTATATAATCTTAAGTGTATATGTGTATATATCACTATGGAACATCAACATATTTGGATTGTAGAATGGTAGTTTTTATTTTATTTTATTGAACACAGGACTTTTTGGTTATTCATATGTCATTGAAATATACTGAATAGTTTGATTTTTTTAATGCCTCCTTTGTTTATAGGCCCTTCTGCATGCTTGCGTTGCATGCTCATTTCGACCATCAATTGACTGGATTGCAGCTTCTGACCTTGAAGATGACAGTGCAAAATCAGTAATGATTTCTTTCAAATTGCTTTTGAAGAAATTTGGTTAATTCTCATTATGCAGGTAGTCTGGCTTATTTTATTCTATGTTGTTGTTTAACTCTTCAGACACCAGAAGCACATGCTGCAGCATGGAAGACTCTGAAGGTACGTGCACCAGAAGCACATACAATTTATAAAAGTTTAGTCTATTATGTCTAGCAAGTGTGGTGGTAAAAATGGTGAGGCCTTCGGTGTTTAGTTATGCGATCCTGCTATACTCTAGGTGATTTGTAGTTGATAAATAAAATAACAACATATTTCTCCATGCATTTAATATATATGAAGGAACAGCTGGACTATCTGTGATGAAACTAGATTTCGTAGAATTTAAATTGGGCTTAACTCTACATTAACAAACTGGCTTGTAATGTGAAATGAGGGGTGCCCAGTGCCCACAGCTCACTGCATATAAACAGGGAATGGACCCTCAATTTTTTTCCTCATGTGTTTTAATCTCCACCTTTAAAACTCACTTTTTCCATCATCCTCTTTCTCTCTCCTTTTCAATGGATGGTGAGGATTTCAATGGACCCTCGTGCCACATGAGAGGATCCATTCCCCATATAAACACTATTCAATTCATATCACTATTTAATATAGATCTCTCAATAGTCAACACACACCCCTAACACTTAGCATCTAGAGTCTGACTTGATTAGACCAAATTTAAGGGTGGGAATAGGTCAGGCTAGGCTTTGAAAGGCTTAAGCCTGACCTACGATTAATTTTTTAGGCCTGAGCTTGGCCTACGGCCTATCATAAGCTTTTTTTTCGGCCTAGTCTGAAAGCCTATTTCACATGAAAGCATTTAAATAGTACATGTAATTTTAAATAGGCTAAACTAGGCCTTTATATATAAGGAAAACTAATAAAATTATACTTTCTTTTACTCAATAAATACTAAGTTACTAACAAATAACAATAAATAATAAAAATAATATATATATATATATATATATATATATATATATATATATATATGCCGACCTATCAGACCTAATAAATTTTTTATAAGTCTGAGTCTGATCTATTTAAATTAAAAGGCTTTAAAAAAAATTTGAGCCTAACATTTTTATTAAACAGATTAGGCCAGACCAGACTTTAAGTAGGTCAGACCATAGACCCTGACGGATGGCCTAGCCTATTCCCACCCCTAAGCCCAATGTACATAGAATAGCCTACTCTAACTCACCAAAGAAGACTTCTGCTATTGAATTTGTTATCACAGTGATTTTATGGGAAGTTTTTACTTGCAGAGTGCGGCTTGTGTCTTGGTTCCCGGGGGATTTGGAGACCGTGGTGTGAGAGGTATGATGCTAGCTTCCAAATATGCCAGAGAGAACAATGTTCCTTACCTGGGGATTTGCTTGGGAATGCAAATTTCTGTAATTGAGTTTGCTAGATCAGTAAGTAATTTTCTGTTTTAAGCGATATTTTGTTTTTCACGACTACATGCTTTTCTTAATAATTCAACATTCATTCTTAGGTTTTGGGTTGGGAAAGAGCGAACAGTATAGAGTTTGATGCACAAACACCAAATCCTGTTGTAATTTTCATGCCAGAGGTAGGCAAACATTTCTCTCCCCACCCTCACCCTGCTCATCTTCCAATTCATTTTTATTTGTTGTAATGTCTGCTAGTCACAAACAGGGTTCACGGACGCATATGGGAAGTACCATGAGACTTGGATCTCGAAGAACACTCTTACAGTCACGTGATTGTATCACTTCCAAACTGTATGTGATGTAGCTAACTCACTATGTAGTATTTTAATGATTAATTAAATAATGAATAAAGAACAGGTAATATGTCCATTTCATGGAATACGCCATCTCTCTTTTCCATTAGATAACTTTTTTCTGGCTGCATCTGCATATATTAAGTCTAAGTCTCAGGCTCCTTGTTTCTGGGCCTGTTTTGTTGTTCTGAACGACACATGTCAATAATGATGTCTGGCATCAGGGGATGGCTTTATTTTTAATAATATCAGGACTGATTCAGTACGTTCTTTGTGATATTACATCTCAAATGAGCTTGGGATTCAATTCTCCATTCACTGTAGATAAGGGGTTTCAAGGGAAGGGGACACAGCCTACCTTCCAAACCTACATTCCCCCACTTACCCTTCCTAACAAAAGGTGAAAAAAGAAAAAGAAAATCTATCAGCAGTGTGATTATTTTCCTTTGTATCTTTGGATTTGAAATGATAACCTGTGTTGTGAATTTTTTTGATGCACTAGTGTGTATTGTGTTCTTACTTCCGTCCATATATTCAATTCATTGATCCTTTGTGTGCTGTATTATACTCTTCAGTTGGAATTACACTCCATTATGTAGCTGCTTTTAGTGATTAGATTATGTTCTCAGCACTCATTTGTGCATGTTAATATCTTTGCATGTTCCTAATTGCTAGGTACGGCAATGCAGAGTATGTGGATGAACGGCATCGTCATAGATATGAGGTTTGGCTGTGAACATTCTTTTTCGGTTATTGAATGTTTTAGAAACACACGTAATACCTGTCCTCTAATTTAGTATTGGCATTGTTTAGGTAAATCCAGATGTCATTGGAACTTTAGAAGAAGCTGGGCTAAAATTTGTTGGCAAGGATGAAAGTGGGAAACGAATGGAGGTATGCTTCTGCTTGGACAGGGTTTTGATGTTAAACAATATTAACTAGAACGGTAGTTGAAAACCTGGTAGTTACAATTAGACATTGTAGTATTTGTTATCCTGCGACTGTGTTTCTATATTTTATTATTACACATAATTCACTTCTTTTATTGCTTGTTTTTTTGCATGGAGAATGCAACTGTTTTCTCAGTTTTAAGAAATTCTCTCTCTTGTGCAGATCTTAGAGCATCCAAGTCATCCATTCTATGTAGGCGTGCAATTTCATCCTGAATTCAAATCTCGGCCTGGGAGACCATCTGCTTTGTTTTTAGGTACTTCTCATTTATGAATTAGCATTTAATACCTCATGAACTATATGAAGTACAAAGCCAAAGCCATTTACATCATCCATGTTAATATTGTGAGATGAATATGGTCTGTTTGTGCCTTCACAGCACTCTTGTGGTTGCTTATCTTCCTATGTAATTGCTTGCTTAAGATTAAATACTCACCGCATTTCACATGTGAATCGATGCTTGAAATTTCTTGAAAAATTATGAAAAGTTAAAGAATTGGCGTTTAAAATAATTATTGATGATCATCGATTCCTGTTTCGATTATGTCTACTCTATTAAATATTATGATGCTGCACCTGTACTGTAGGTCTCATATTGGCGGCAACAGGGAAGTTGGAAGCACATATTTCTAGTATTCATGAAAATGGAAGTTGATGTACGATTCTTTACTATAGGACTCATTCCAACATTACGTTTCTAAAGTAAACTGGTTCTCTAAGGGAAAATAATTGAGAGGGAAGGGAATGGGAAACTCTAAAGTGGAGTATGTGTGCAGCTGCCCCATGCTTCTCTAGGTTGGTTCTCATTCATATCATTTACAAAGCAATATTATTTGCACCACGTCCATTTAGTTCATCGTTAGAAGTCCTTGTATTAATAATTTTTAATATTAAATTAACTTAATGATTGAGGAGATTCTAAAAGGTTGCAAATACTGGTATGTCTGCAGTCGTGACTAGTTAAAATCAAGTCACGGCATCTTGAGTAGTAACTTTGTTGAGCTAAGGAAAGTCGTTTCCTTCCTTGGCTGATTCAGCGCTTCCTTTCCTTCCTTTGCTGATTCAGCGCTTGCTGTGGAAGTAATATGAATGCTATGTCTTCTGATATAACATCATTTCTGTCTTCTTTTTTTACCTTTATTGCAGAATAAAAGAAGTATTGATCATCATTTGATATTACATAGAGGTCTGAAGGGGAGCTGATTCCTTGTCTACACTATAAGCATACTTTTCATTTCAAAGCTGACCATTAACCTGACATTTGTGGATTTATATATTACTGTAAGACAGTTTAAGATTGTTTACTTGTTCAGTTCACCATGCCCCGAATGTACATGCTTCTTTTCTTTTTATGCTCGCTTATTAGGTCTTAAATTTTCTTTGCTCAAGAATTGTAAGTTAATAGGTGATTAATGTGTATTCGATACTTATTTTCTTAGACTTGTGTTATTTACCTGCACTATCATTATGAAGGTTCATTAAGATTACATTTTAAACGGATGAAATTGTTTGAAGATGATATTACAACTACCGGATGAAATTCTGTCGCATGAATTGTGGTCGATTCTTCAACTGATGAATATGGTTCTCTGAATCTTTGTAAGTTGTAATAAACTTGAACCAAAAAAAGGCTTTAAAGAAAATCGACAAATGATAATAAAGGATTTACACCTTGGATGCCATGATCAAGGTTGTTTTTGTAAAAAAAATGATGCCATTTTAGCAAAGGTTCTTTAGTTAATTTTATCACCATTCACGATCATCATCATTATTGTGGAACCATTTTTATCCTACGCTGCACCGAATAATACGAGTACTTAAGAGTTTATGGATTTCCTCTTCACGGTTGATCAGGGACATGGACAACTTTCAGAAAGAAAAAAAGAGGGATATGAACAAGGAACAATTATAGTCGCGACATTCTCTTAAATTAAAAAATATCACCAAAAAAAATATAAAATAGTAACCCTGTAGTATTTATTGAAATTACAACTACAAAAAATACAAAAAATGTAAATACCAGAACTCTGTAACAGCTCCTTGTATTTACAACATCCCGCAGTATGATCTCTCCCTCATTTCATAAACTATAAAGTTCTATTGATCATAGCATCAAAACTAAAATCAAAGAAGAAAAATTGAAGTTGATTGCAATAATACAAGAAAGTGAATTTGCATCTATTAAAGAATGTTCAATTCGTGTCTCTGCTTGGTGTTTCCTTGTATTGTAAAAGAGAAATCTGTCTCTGAAGTCTCATTTGCTTATGGAATTTAGCAATGAACTCATCAGCACGTTTATCTATCCCTTGTACATCTACTTCTTCACACCCTTCAACCCCATGATTATAAAATTCATGGTCATATTCATCACTCTTTCTCCCATTATCATATTCAATATCATCATCATCATCATTAAAATCATAGTCAAAATCAACATGTGGTTTTATACACGGAAGATGGAAGCGCATGGATGATGGACGATACATCTTGACATTGAAAATAGGAGTCTCATCGAAGGAAAGTTCCCGCTCAAAGTAGTGAATCTGTTTTTTGGGTGTGTTTGTGTGTCCGAAACTCTTCAAGTATTTTGGTACAAGACGTAGCTCCGTAACTAGCTTGCGCCTAAACACACCACTTTTACGAGCCCATAGTAATGAGAGTCGTAGGATGTTCCATGCCCTACGACCAACGTTACGGTTCTTCAAAGACATACTGTGTTGTAATCGTTAATTTATGCTTGAGTGAATTAACAATGTAGGTGAAATACAAAGTGAGGAGGAGTTTATAGTAGCTGTAGCAAGTGATATATGGAAATTAACTCTTTGGAAGAAATGGTTATGATGATGATGTGCTATGGAAAACGGTGGTTGCTCTCTTAACAACAGCAGGCTCTTTAATATATAAATAAAATACATGTATATATTTTGGGATTTTGGACGCGTAACGTGGTGTGAGAAAGGGACAGTGTATGTTAGTCTTTCAGTTTAATTAGTTTCAATATTATTAAGTGTGAACTGTGAGCGGGAGTCAAGGACGAAGTGCCAACTCGTTAAGGACACGTCTTTATTGTACGCGGTTGGAGACAAGCTGGAACATTTTTTGTTTACTTACTATTTTGCCCTTAACTTTTCTACTCATAATCATTCATTCACCAACCATTTTAATGATTCTACGTACTCATCATCATTCTATTAAGTATTAACAATTACCAGTCAAATTTGTCTACAAGGAAAACAATCACTAGTCAAAAAACTTGATACATATAATTACATAACAGTGTTATTTTATACCGAGGCTAGGATTTAGTTAACTAATCTAAATTTTTTGTTTAAAAGTTAATGATTGAGATTATGGTTTAAAACAGACATATTTCAGACATATTTCAAAGTTTGAACAAAGTTTAATTCAAGTACAGATATTAGATAAAATTACTAATTCAATAATGGCAAAAATATACACATGGTTTTTTAAGTTTTTTTCTTCTCGAGTTAATTTTTTAAGTTACATTCAATTTACACGGTTAACCTTTAAGTTATATAAAATTATGCATGCCACCTTTTATGTTTAGCAATTTTTTTGAATTATCATCATAAAATGTTAAGATCTAATCCTAACAGCAAATGAATTGTTTGTCTAAACTACTCTGGAAATGGAGGAAGTGAATGTCATGAATTATGTTAATATACTTTTATTATCAAATTTTTAAAGTTATATGTTTTTAATGATTATAGAAAATAAAAAAATATAAATTATTTATAAAGTATATAAAATCTTTTTTAAAGAATTAGTATGAATGATATATTAATGTAGCATTTAATAAATTTTTTGATGATTAAATATTTTTTATTACACTAATTGTCGCTGAAAAGACTAACATCGCAAATTAAAAGATTTAAACGAGAGCTCAACTTAGATGATATGTATATTTTTGCTTGCAATAATTGATTTTATTTTTTGGAAAAGCAAGTAAAATAAAATCTTAGTAAGGGCTATTTTAGTCAAATGAAATGATGTGCAAAATAGAGAGATGGGACCCACGGCCACATGAAATGAAGAGCGCTTTTAGTTGGATTTTGTTGGAACACAGTTGAACGCCGCTTGCTTTCAAATTAATTAACGTCACACACACAACACATTATTATAAATTTGTTGTTTAATCAGAAAGTTGAGGCACTTTGTTGTACGAGTAAACGTTTGCTTAATGCCACCGGTTTTTGTATATTTTTTTGTGTAAATATAATTGACTTATTTATAAAATAATTGTTTTAAAATGATTAATTATTTTAATTTTTAATGTAATATTTATATTAATGTAATTTATTATCTATTTTTTTATGTAGTATTTTTTATTATTTATTTATAATATTGATGTATAAATATTTAATAAAAATAATTTATTAAAAAATAGGATTTTTTCTTTTATTTAAACATTCTTTTAATATATTTAAAATAATTCAATAATTCAATTATCTTAAGACCAAAAGTTTTTTGAATTATTGACTCATAATGTGGTATTTCACCAAAATAAAAAAAAAAAAAGTGATATACTAATGTAAAAGAATTCAGTCCTCTTGGAAGTTTTTTTCTGTCAAAAATATATATTAACACACCTTTGGCTGGGCACAAGGTGTGACGGTAACAAGAACAAGATACAAGATGTTACAAAGGGGTTTTAAACCAAAATTAATAACAAAATGAACAACTCTTACACAAACACCCAAATAGCTCAATGGATTATTCTACCATTAACGCCATAGTTGTACACTAAATTTCTTACCCTTTACTTTCAATTGCCACCACAATTTTTTTATCCTTTCTATTGCCTTACCCAAACCATTCAATATTTTTCAAAATAATAATTTCTAGTTCGTCAAAAAGACCATCCACACGTCATTTATATCACAACTAACTCTTCTCTACACTTTTTTTACCGCTAGGCACCAACTCAAAGAATATCTAAACAAGTTAAATAACCTATTTCAATTAATATTATTAATATTTGATCGATGATGGAATTCAAATTTACAACCTCTTTCTCACTCTATTTTTTAACTTCACCGCTACAACCAACAAATATATAGTGAGACATACTTGACTTTCCTTTTCTTGTGTATGTTTAAAATCATTCTCCAATTTTAAATTCTTTATGCCAACATCATTCTCCAATTTTAAATTTTTAATGCCAACAAAAACTTTAGTGTTTCTTATGTTGGGGGTGACAATAACATAACAAGATTCTAACTATACATTTGTTAAAAAATACATATTCCAATTATACATCCATTTCACATTAAAAAAATACTGCAATGCACATAGTTGACTCTGATATTGAGAAGTCAACAAAAATATATAGAGCACGAAAATTAGAAATGTAAAGGTGTCTGAATTGTTTGGGTAAATTGAGCCATTAAGTGATTATTGATTTGAATCCAACGATGTTACCAGAATGTCCTGGCTAGGACGGGAGATTTAGGAAGTGAAATGATAAATAGATCGCGAGTTTGATCTTTATCTTCAACAAAATATTAACAATATTAATTATTAATATTAATCGTAAAAAAATATCACTCTATATAAATAATTAAACAACCAATTAATTATTTATCTCATATAGAATTTCGGATGTGATTGATGAAAATATTCATAACAGAGAAAACTCTTTTAACTGTTATAATAGTTGCCATAAATAATATCAAAGATAACTCTAAAAGGATATATACCAAGAGATACACAACACGTTTTCTAGTATGATCCACTAAAATCATGGAAAGCTCATTAATCTCCCTAATTTTGAAATTCATTCTCTGAACATACATCTAAGAAATAATTTTCATACCGACAATCTAGCGTTAGTAGTTCATTTAGAAGAATTCAAAGGATAAAATTAAGTTAAATGATTCAACTCTCCTTGTCAAATACAAAAAATAAATCTCTTGAACGTAAACAATTAGTTATACAAAAAAAAATCAATATTCACTTTTATAAAAAAACTATTTAACTCTTAAAATCGTGATCAATCAATCACTTTGTAGAATAATTAAACTTAAAATTAATGTAAATTATAAAATATATTTGTTTTGCAATATGACTTTTAGTATGTCTAAAAGGAATCATTCATATTAAAATGAAGTGATTCTGTATGTTTGAAAGGAATCATTCATATTTGTTTTGCACTTTAACTTGGTGGGTAAAAAACATTTTTTATGTCAAATCTGACCGGAGTGATAAATGAGTTGGTTTAGATCATATCATAATATAATATTTTAAAAAATTTACCAAATAAAATATATAATTAAATGTTTGATGAAAATAATTTCATGGCTTAAACTAAATTCTACAATTTTTAATTTTAACACTTTTAGATCAATACATAAAATTCTTAAACTACAAACAGATTAATATAATTAAAAAAAATCACATTTTTTTTAATGGATCGAGTAAGTGGATTCATGGGTTTGAAATCTAAGTAATACTACCTGAATCTCTTTCGGCTTGATCAGACTAGAATCGACTTGAATTAGTTTAGATAAAATACATTTTGGGTTAATTTGGTTTACTGGGTTGAACGTATTGACAAGTACTAGTGAACAATCTTAATAACCCGGATCTAAAGTTCACCTTTAATTTTTTTTTTAAATTGTATTATATTTTATAGATAAATAATTAAATATAAATTAACATAAATATATAAAGTGTAAACTTTTTTTTTCTTACCAGCATTTTCTAATAAGTGTTCCATTGAGTTCATTAACAAAGAAGTGCAATAACCTAACTGTAGGAGTACAAAAGAAACAATTAAAGAATGACTTTTAAGATCTAAATTGTTTTTATACAAAGTTGGACCCACCAATTATACAATAAAGAGAGCTTTCCCCTGCTACGTTTTTAAAAAATAAACTACATATGTTTGTGGAAAAATACTATTAAACAACTTTAAAATTGTTTTTTTCTTTCTTTTAAGATGTGTACTTTGTTTTTTCCTTTCTTCTAAGATGTATACTTTTAAAGTAATTTTGGGGTAGAAAAGAAGTTCTCCTCCAACAAATAAATAATTTGTAGAAAATCCTAAAGGAAAACTTTAGTGGCCTCTCCCTTTAAGTTGAGTTTGCTAATATATTCTAATATTTACCACTTGGAATAGTAACATCAACTACATCGAACACTTAGTCATAGTCAAAAGTCTTCAAAAGAAAAAAGAATAAACAAAGAAAAGCAAAAAAATAAGAGAATAAAAAAGCGGATATAAGACCGCATTAAGCTTGTCTGCACTCCACGCTGATTTAATATAAAATAAATACTTCTATACTATCATAAATATATTTAAATAATAAAGTTAATAAAATTATTTTATTCTATTATCTCCACTTCATTTTATCTTTAATAATGGGTGGCTTTATCTGTAAAAAAAAAAATAATGTGTGCTTTATTTGAATAATAAAATTAATAGTTTCAATAATAAAATTAATAGTATTTTTTTTCTATTTTCTTATTGTAACACTCTACATTATGTACTAATACATGTTGAATTAAATGGAAAGAGACAGGTCCTTTTTAATTAAAAAAAAAAATAAATCCTCACAATATAGTAAACTTAAATTTAAATTTATCAAAAATAATACTTATATTTAATATTCAATACACTTTAAATAAAATTACGAAAAAAGACTACACTTCATTTCTTTATTTAACAAAAGACTCCACTTAATTGTAGTTACTTGAAATAATGCATGCCCCATTTCTGATAGTAAAATACTACTAATTCGTAATTTTAGATCTAGAGAGAGAAAGTGTATTTTTTGTTTTTATTTTGGTCAACGCGCGAAAGAAGACCAGTTCAAAATGAGAGCAACAGAAATTACCGGTATCAGTTACCTCGTCTCAAAACAAACATCATTCATTTTCATTCTCTCTTTCACCCAAATCCTTCGCCTAAAAAACCGCCCTACACAATCACCATTCTCTCCACACTAACATTAGAATCATTCCCCAAAAAACAAACTCAAACACGAGGCTATTTTAGTCATTCTACAATATGCCACGTAACTTACAAACACTTGAACCTCGCACGAATTTACTACGTATGCTTAGCTGTCTTCATGTCTTAAACCAAAATAAAACAACGACGGTTAATTAAATTTGTTATTAAAGAATAATTAATTATTATTTAAAGTTGTTTTTTGTTTCCTAAATTTCCCACCACACTGATCGATCTCGGGCTCCCTAATATTCTCCCCCTGCTTGTAGCAGGAAAACGCAGGGTGAGTTTAAAATGTCACATTAATATTAATAAAATCCATTACCCTCTCTTCTCTTTCTCCAACCTTTGTTAATTGTTCCATTAATTATTAATTAATGGAGCAAAAGGTTGAGAACGCTATCGTTAGCTTTAATCCAAAAGCTAATGAAACTATCCTTGATCATAATCCTCAACCCAAATCAATTCTCAAGAAAGGAAAAGGATCTAAAAATATCTTCAAAGTTGCACTCTTCATGATGCGAGGGCGTTCTCGTAAATCTAAACCGATTCTCCCCGTTGATGATGAGTCTAGAAGCATATGGAGGAAGCTTGTGGGGTCCATGAGACCTATGCATCTTCAAAGCAACCATTCTTCTTCTCCACCGCAAATTCTCAACGGTGATAAACTAAAAAATGTGGTCATTGAAAATGCTAATATTAGTGTTGATCAATATCATGAAGATGGGTTTGATTCGGCTTCGGAGTTTCCGCCGTCTCCGGGTAGTAGCCGATTCACTTCGGCAGCTAGTAGTCGGTACGCTTCGGCGGTGGGACTAAATGAAATGGTTGAAGAGGATGAGGAGAAAGAAGAAGAGATTAATGTGAATGAGGATCATGGGGATGGTGATGACATGATTGATGCTAAAGCTGAAGAGTTTATTGCTCAATTTTATCAAGAAATGAGGTTGCAGCGTATGGATATTGTGGATCGTCATTACAATGAGATAAGTATGAGGTCATTAGGATTGTGATCTGCTTAAACATTGCAATGATATCATGAATGTTGTGGTTTCATTCTTTGTTTAATTGCACATGCATGCATGGATGAGATCGATTGAACGTACTTAATTCTTTTTTTGTTTTTTGTTTTTCTTAGAGAGATGGGTTTGTAAACCCTTCTCAACAAAATAAAAGTATATACGTACCCAAAAAGATATACATGTATAAATCGTTGTAACCTTTTTTCTTGAAAAAGAAAAATATTATTGAGGGAAAAGTTTAAAGGCCAAATTAAAGGATCTTAATTTACATGCTCATTATATATTTTGCTTGAATCACCCATGTGGAGTTGGGTAAGAAAGACAAGAATTTGAGTTGGTGAATTCAAAGAAATTTATTATTATACATAATTTCTTTAAACTTTCACCTACTATAGTACAATATATAAAATAATTACAATTTCAAAAGTTTGACTTTTACTTACAATAATATAGTAATATATAAGTGGATTAAATATATAGACGCTCCCATCAACTTAATAGTTGCATAGCTTTATTTTATACAAGGATCTTAATTTGGGGAGAAGACGAAGACATGTAAGCTATATTTTTTAATGAATTACAGTTAATTTGGAAGAATTACATTGCCATGATTTTGATTGTACGCCTTTCTACTTCCTTTTATTGTGTTTAATTTATATAGATTTTGGAGTGGATTCAGTTTGATTAGTCAAGTCATCTTTAATTTATTTTTTTTAAAAGTCCTTTTATTTAATTTCATCTCACAAAAGTTTTCTTGAACGTTGTTATTAGATATTAGATGTACTACCTATGTCTATCTCTAATTATAAGTGTCAATATGTTTAATTAATCTGAGTTTTGTTGCCTAAGACTGCAATGTCCTGTTTATAAAATGAAGCAGTGGTCCACTCACAAGTACCAGGAGATTTAGTTTAAAATTTGTTGTCATTAATTAACTAATTTTTGTGTAAATTGAGAATCTCAAACTAGTTGAGTAAAATCACCAAAACGACAAAAGTATTCTTCAAATTATTAATTAACTAATTGACATAGCAGAGGTGATATATATATATATATATATATATATATATATATATATATATATATATATATATATATATATATATATATATATGCTCTGATCATTTTATAAATATTAAAAAAAATATAAATAAAAGAGAAAAAATATTACTTTTATCAAATTAACTATATTAAATATTGATACATTATCAATATAATAAATGTATAATAAATTATTTTTTTTATAAATAAGTCAATTATTTTAAAACATTATATAAATATTTTCAATATTAGTCCATGTAACGATGGTTAAATTTTTTTTTTTTGTTGTCAATTATGATTATTTGCTTTGACGAGTTTAAATTTCCCTTATACAATCAATCAAACGGTTCAACAAATCGCTTCAGGTATTTAAATCCTTCACGTATTTAAATCAGTTGATGAATTGAAAAATATTAATAAAAAGTTAAGTAGGAGGTCTTTATTCAAATCTGAGAAATTAAAACATTTGCCCTAAAAATAATAAGCTCACTCACATACCAACAATACAGATCCACAGAAAACAAGGAAAAAAAGTTGGAGAATTTTTTTGTTTAATTGTACTGTGTAGTGATAGTATTGCAGATTTGGGTAGCCACAACACATCCCACACAAGTCTTCCCTGTCTCTGTCTATTATCTTCTTATTTTAAATATTTTTTTATAAAAAATAAAAAATAAATAGAGCAGTGAAAGGCAAAGAGAGAATATGGGTGGGGAATTAGTATCCATGGACAATCCGGGAACACGTATGTTTGATCCATCGGATTCCACTCCGGAGCGTAGCTTTAACCTTACCCTCCACCGCATAAACCTTATACCTCGCTATTCTCTTTCTCCTCTTCGTCTGCGCCCCCCCAAAGCTCCAAGGCTTCTCCACCGATCCTGCTCCGTCGTGACTCGCCCTGGTTACCTCACCATACGACTCAGCCCTACTCGCGTAGCCGTAGCTTTTTCCGCTGACGATCTCGAGCCTCCTATCACCGCTGTATGGACCATGATCTGACCCGTACCCATACCCGTACCGTTCCATGAAATGAAACCCTCTCAAGATTCAAGGAATGCCGGTACTCTACTCAGGAGCTTTTAATGTCAGGGCTTCCACTTAGAGAACTATGGAATTGAAGATTTATATTATATATAGGGAGGGATACATAGAAAAAATTAAATGTACCATATTTTGAATAATGTTATTTTCATTGAACTAGACTCGCAGCTGGGAATCCGGGATAGTGCTTTCCCTGATACTATTAAACTAATAAGCTGTCTCTTATATTTTTTATTATTATCTTTACCATTATATTATTATTATTTTTTAAATTTAAACTTAAACAATTCAGACTTTCTAAATGGAAAAATTAACTTGCTAATATATATGTTTAGATAGTAAACTTTAAAATTTTTTTCCAAAAAAATTAAAAAATTAAAGGTAAAAGAACAATGTCTCAGTCTAAAATAAGAAAAAAATTAAAATTTTAATATCATAATATTTTTTAATTAAGAAAATGGAAATTAGGATGGGAATAAAATGGGCATATAGAATGTGTGTTTGGAATAACTAGCTATTGATAATTGTAAGAGAGGTAGGCCAAGTTTTGAGTGGCCAGGCAAAAGAGGTACTGGAAAGTGGAAGTATGATCATGAGATGCAATGATAAATTCAAATGGATGATTTGGCGGAGGAGACAGGGAAAGAAAAGTTAAAGTCATTCATCGGTCAATATTTTTTGTTAAACAAGAGGGCAAAAGGTCCAAAGGAAATTAACAAAAAAAAATGGAAACAATCCACCTCATGAGCATACTTGAGAATGACAATTGTACAAAGACTATTAAATTCCTCCATCTCCACAAATAAATTGGTTTACATTTTTTATTAATAAATTGGTTTACTTATTATTAATAATGAAACATTAGTAAATATGACCATCTTAAACAATAAACTTGATCGTTTTAAATATTTTAGAGATTTTATTTTAATCTTAAAAATTAAACTCCTAATAAAAAGAAATTGCAATTTTAATAAATAAATAAATCAAAGTTTAGTGTATATTATATATATAAAAAAAAAAGCTCAGGGTATATTACAACATTGATCATATTCAATTTCCATATAGCTACTAGAAAGGGTACATTTACATAGTAGCATATTTTCAAGCTAAGTAATTATTTGTGTCATCTACAACCACTGTGTATGTGACCTTGCTGAGCCTGCTTGGTGATGATGTCTTTGAATCATTGCCTCTAGTTTTTCTGCGTTGAAAACCACTAGTAGAACCGTATACTGCTCTGAATGCCAATACTTTCCCCAAGTGACAGTTTTCAAGATATTGGGTGCTTGATGGCATTTGAATGCAATCGTCCTTGGTGTTATTTGAAATCTCAGCATTGACTTTCTTAGTAGCCATTTTGTCTTTTTGTTGAATATTTGAGGACATGAACTGGAACTTTGAGGAGGGAAGTAGATGATAGATGACATTAACTTATATAGTTTGAAAACCTAAATTACTGGGGCAGTTAAATTATCTCTTACGAGTTTACTTTTGGGAAACGACAAAGACAGAGTTAAAGATGCCAAAAGATACAAAGAAACTTGTAGGTAGCTCTTCAGTCTTTTTTTTACTACTTGTAAGATGCTTTTACAACTTGTATCTTCAACTTGAAGAAACCAAATATACCACTTCTGGTCCTAATCACAATGTGAACATGTTATTTATATCTGGAGAGTTCCTTGTACATGTCATTTTGGTGGCAGACAAAGTAGCAGATAAGATTTGGATTAATTGCCTTTCTTTCTCTTTCTTTGGCCCTGATTGTTGTTACTGTTGTTAATTTCATTGTTGACCGGGATTGTGTTTGTAAGTATTTAGTATGTTTCTTCTCTTGTCTATTTATGTTGTATTTGATGAGAAGTCGGAATATGTTCGATTACCCTCATATAAACTGTGTACTTTGTTGTTTGTAATAAGGAACAACATATAGATGGCCTTTGTTAAGAAACATGGTATAGCCATAAAAGAGATAATAGTGTTTTGATGGAATAAAGTCTTTTTACATCAAGCTTTTACATGGCTTACATACATAATAAAGACATCTAACTACTAACAAACTACTAAAAGAAATAAATTTGTGTATTTGAAACGATCACATTTTTAGTCATTAATTTGATGTTTCATAATAACTTCATGAAATGAACGCAACAATCTTGTTTTAGGGAAATAATAACTTATAATCATATTAGGCTCTCTACGTCCACAAGCCTTTGCTTAAGATTTAATTTGATTCAATAATGAATTTTATTTGTGTTGAAATTCATGTATGTATAGTTAATTCTACATTAATTAAGATTACATGAAGGATATACAAAAATGCGACTCATACACTAAATGTCTTAAGATTTTAAGTGGAGATATAGTGTTTTGGTCTCTTGGTGATCTTGGTCATTTGTCGGTTGTTACTCTTGGTGCTTTTAGACTCCTCAAAAGTTCTCCATAAGATTGCCAAGACACAGATAATGGAAATGCCTTTTAGACATTCCTATGAAAAAGCTAGGAAAGACAACTTTTGGCAGGTTATATAGGAGAACCAAGAAAGATAACCAACAAGATATGTGCTTGCCAAGCAAGCATTGCTAGCTTCTAATAGAAGTTATCTACGAGGAAAGCAGATGTACATGTCATTGTCTCTTGCATGATTGCATCATCCATTACAATTTTATATATATCCCTTTCTTGTGGAGGAAACCAGCAAAAAGACCCCAGAATAAAATCTCAATTATTACAAAGGCCATTGTACCCCACTTCTGGGATTGTAATACGTTCTGTATTAAAGCTTCACTGGCGTCAACCTGTATGATAAACAACCGAATAACCAAATCTATCAATCAAGTATGGGAAGGTCTGGGGTTGGATAGCTCAACTAGTTTGAGTTAATGGTTGAAGGAGTTTGAGGCGTTAAAGAACCTAAGTTTAAACTCTTGTAAATGAAAAAATAATTAATATACTAACATTTGTCTATTAAAAAAAAAGGATGGAAAGGTCTTCAGAGTGGTATCAATTGCCCAGTGGAATGTTAGCTCCTATTAGATAATAGATTAATCTTACGAAAAACAAATTCCTGCTTAATTTATAATGAAAGGAGAGATACAAAGAACCATTGGAAAGAATGTTACCAAGTTATTTTCAGGAGAACGCCAATAGAAACCCTGGATAACTGCTGGGAAAATGTCACAAGCAGCCAATGCGTATACAATAAGAGCATTCATTCCCATCCATTGTAGTAAAACTGTAGGCTTTCTGATACGTTCTATGTCAACCTGCAAGAATATATGGATTTGTGAATTTGCAGGGTTAATCATCTGTCGACTGTCGGTGATCCGGTTCACCAACTTCACTCTAACAAATATCAAGAACACCAGGCTGAAAATGCCGGGATAACTAACAACTAACACTATGTCGCTGTCATCTCATAGAACTAATTTACAAATTTGGAAGCACTTTTAACTAGCATACACCTTAGAGGAGATATGCTACAGACACCGAAGAAAATAGATCGTCATTGTCTAGTCTAAACCAACCAATAATTCGGCTGCTTTTTTCACTCCATTCCCGTCAAGTATAACAGTAGGATTTAAGAATTCATTTTATTTCTCAACTCTTGAAATTTTCAGCCTTTACACCAAATATTCTTGTCTCTTTAACTAAAGGGATTTGAAGAATCAGTCAAGGTACTGAATGTTTCCGTATTGATTCAAGGGGAGGATTTGATAAGAAGAAAGCATATGGAGCCTCCTGCAAGTATTCTCCATGGCCCTACCACGGCTTGCTATTTAAAGAGGAGGGAAGAGAATAATAATACTTGTTTCAGTTAAACTTGAGGCCAAACTTGTTGAGTAGAGTGGCTTGAGCTACCACTTCTCACTCCTCACGGGAAAGCTTATCAACCAATTATCTGCTTTTCTCCTTGGGATGTAATTTATCTATATATATATATATATATATATTATGACACAAGTATGAACTTACAATGTAATATATAGTAGTCAAGACCAAGCCTGATGCTCCTGCAGTGATGAACATGAAGCTTAACGTGTACAGTGCTTTTGATAACGGAATTCCTGAAAAACTTTACAGTCGTTAGTTGGAGAATCAAAGTATCTAAATCCTGAGAAATTTAAATTAGATGGTACCTAAAATCTCCAGAATATATCCTATTGCCAAGAGAGAGAAGGAAAATACAGACCAAAGGAGTACCCTCTGCTTGTGAACCTGAATGGAAAAGACAGTAATTGATTTCATAAATGTACATATATAGTTACACAACACACGTCTCTCAGACAAATTTTACGACTTCTATCTTTGTAAGAAAAGCAACTAGGATTGAATTCTTATGCATCAGACCTGAAAAAGTACAAGTATATGCCCAAATTGCAATCCCACAAAACAAGTAATGGCAGCCATCAGTGAACTGGAAGATTTAATAAAATAATTAGCAACCAAAGCATTAATTAAATTTTAATAGAGTCAAACTTGAAGGGTCAGCTCCAATAACTCAATATAAACTATGGGATGGTTGGCCCAAGCTGAATCTTGGCAAAATGGGCCCAGTCTGAATGTGGACTGGCCCAATGAAAATTCTACATCACTGATGACCCAACCAAGCTCAATATGAGAGCTGTACTTCTAAGAACCACTAAAACTTCATGGGTGTTATTTGACTGAAGATTAATGGAATAAAAGATTATGACTAGGTTGCCTATAGAAGGATACCAATCTAACCTTAAGCATAAAAATCCATACGTGAGAAAGGGGTGAAAATAAAAGATGATCATAACTCATAAGGAAAGCAAAGTACAATGCACAATTGAAAGGAAAAAAAAACCTTCATTATGGCTATTTAAAATATAAAATATAACCACAGCTTTTCAATACCACAGTAACTAACAAAGAAAAGAAGGGGGAAAAAAAGGAGAGCAGGGAATGCTATTTGACCTCAAAATACCCTCCGGGTCAAATGGTGCAAGGCACCACCCAGGTGAATCTGGAGGCAAGGGTCCATAATCAGGAGAATTGACACTGCACTCCTGAAAATGAAAAGGACTTTAAGAATAAAATCATTTAAGGGACAAAATAAACGAATTTTGAGGTGGCAGTAGATTCAATACAGGAGTTACACTAGAGGGTAGATAACCTTTGTTCTTCTGTAGACAGGACGCTGGTACATATGATCTTCACCAAGAATTAATCTATCAATAAATCCCACAGCATTACACGGAGGATCAAGGCTGCCCCTCATTTCACAATTAACCTGGAGAACAAATATTATATGCCGAATTTTTTCCCCATGAAAAAGAAAATACAAAACAAAAACAGCGACAATCAAAGCCTTTCTTTCCACTAGGTGGGGAGATTCACAAAAACAAAAACAGCAACATTAAATGTAGCCAAAATTAAAGTAAAATTCATGATTTGTCACTGCATGCATACATCCATATTCTCTTTACATTACTATTTTCCAAGTCCGGTAAGAACCTTTCACTGTCCTTACATTGCATGAGCACTGATGCTAGTCTATGTGGATTCATCAATTCATGAAATGCAAACCTAAAGTTCCATTTTCAAGAAACAAGTGATGTATTAGACAAAGATATGATTTGTGATTTCTTGAAATGCAAAGCTGAATTCTGCAAACCATACAATATTACAGAACAACGAGATACCAAATTGCATGTTAACTTCGTCTATTGTAGTGAATGAGTCATTAGTAAAGTAAAGTTATGTCCACATGAACGCATAAATAAAATTTCAGCCAAATAATTCATGATATTCCTTTCAGCATTCAATGGCACAAAGTGACAAAACCATGCCGACTCACGTTTTGAATAGTTGATACACGACCAGACCAAAGCAAATTAGAATGTTTGAACTTCCAATTTGGAACATAGAGACCGTAGAGCAAACAAAGGTATACTGAGCAAAGTAAGATAGAAAACATCCTGGATAAAGAAACAAGCAATTAGCACAAAGAATACCATAAGGCAAGCAAAATTGGTGCCTGCAGAAGTTTAATTTTGACACTCGACATAGTATATCTTGGATCTATTAAAGTAACATGAATATTATAAGATCTTTTTCATATATTATAACAGTTTGTTTGCTTGCAAACAAAATATCTTGAAAAGCATAAAAAGATAAATTTAGGCATTTGTTTATTGCAAAGGTTATGCAGTTTCCCTGACAATATGACGAGAAATTTCTCTTGAATCCCAATTAGTCACATCAACCTTACATAACTAAGTTCAGCAAAGTTATATAGATAGCATCATAGCACTGGCATGTAAATTTGATGGTCAATTTTGAAATCAATATTTTAATTGCCTTGACATGCTCAGCTCCATGATGCTAGACGAAAGCATTAACCACCAGAAAATAAACTAACCACTGGATGGAGTATTTCCTGACAAAAGCTGCTGGTGAATCAACCAACATATTATTGTTCACAAGCCAAATCTCTGATATTGAGGCCAAGAAATATCCAATAGATATCCTCTGCATGCGGTGCAAGGAATTATAAGTTACATTAAAAACACATTTATAAACAAAAGCAAGAGGCAATTGATTAGTTTCTTAACTGTGATCTTTTTTTCAGTTGCAATTTCAATGTCTTACATTAAAAGAACAACCAATTTCAATGACTATATAGTGACTAAATAACTCTTCTACCAACAGTAAACCTGCGACCAGCGTTAAGTTAAAACTTCAGAGAGAAAACTTTGTATTTACTTCCTCAAAACATTACAACAGGCACTGATATTGACAGTTAAGGAGTGGCATTATAAAGATAATCAGTACATGTTTCTTATTTACCACTACATCGTTCAAACAAATAAGTGACTGCAGAAAGCATCAATGAATTTGAAACTGTTAATAATCAGTGGCACAAAGTAAATCAAAGAGATGATAACATGTACAATAATATTATCAAATCTCCTGAATTAGAAATGAACAACAACAATAAAAGCCTTTTTCCCACTAGGGGGTCAACTACATATAATGAACGATGTTATACCATCCATAATTGGAAAAAAAAAAAAAAAAAAAAAAAAAAAAAAAAAAAAAAA
>JBBPBQ010020324.1:7448762-7476294 GCA_037974755.1 Cicer yamashitae
ATCAAATCTCCTGAATTAGAAATGAACAACAACAATAAAAGCCTTTTTCCCACTAGGGGGTCAACTACATATAATGAACGATGTTATACCATCCATAATTGGAAAAAAAAAAAAAAAAAAAAAAAAAGCCTAATAAGTTAGATAGCAAAGATAACTACTTTACTGGTTGCCATTACCTGAAGTACACCAAACCAGCGTAACCTGCTTAAATCAACTCCATAAGTTAAATCGCCGCGCCCATGGAAATACCCACCTATGAATAAGTTTCAGAAAGAAACATTAAAAGCAATGGCTATTAACGGCATCACTTAACACACACATACAGATACACAGTAATACTACGTGATCAGCTCACTAGATTTGACTCTTCTGAATTGACTCATTTACTTTAGAAGACAAAGTAGGATATCTCAACTGTTGATATACCTTCTTTTCCCCTTAAGTGAAAGTTCATTTCATAAGAGTCAAATCCCTATCCACTAACAGAATGAGTGACTCATGCTTACTGCAAATAGATAGATACGAAACCAGGATTTAATTACTATGAACAAAAAGAAGCACAAGATAACACGTAATTTTGCCTAACAACTTTCAGCTGGATGCTAAGGTAATGAAATGGAAGCAACACAGGAGAACATACCTTGTAGCATGAGCCCCAAAAGAAAAAGCTTAATCGTCCTCAGTATAATTTTCTTTGTGGCATTTGGTTTGCTAGAGACTTTCTGAAAGGCTATCCAAGAATTAGAATATAGTTCAAAATTTCAGTTGTATTTATTTATATAAGTTACCAACACTATACAATATGTCCTAAGTCTGTTGTACTGCCCAAGCGTCCTAAACAATCACAACATATGAAAAAACCTTTAAAAAAAAGCAGGATCGGGATTCGGAAGAAGTCGTACCTTGAACACCAGACCAACCGAAACACCAACCCCAAAGAGAAAAAACGGCATTACAAAATCAGCTAGTGTCACCCCAAACCACGGAGAATGATTCAAGGATGGGAAAGCCCGTCCCACATCGTCAACTAATATCATCAACTGCAACAAAATTTGAAAGATTTTAATGCACAGAGGAGATACCAGTTTCCAGATACTGTTTGTGTATGTTTGGGTAGTCATTTAGGTGTGTCAAAGCAAATAAAAAATTTTTTTTTAGGGAAAATAGTCGAAGGCGTTTGACACATATTGTACGATAGTCAATGTCCAATGCGTGTCAGACATGCCTAAATCTGCCAGTATGAGTGCTTCATAGCATATAGGATCTTATCATAAGATTGAAACAAATCCAAAGTATGACATTTGTGGTTTTGTTGCCCCAATAAGTGCACTTTCAACTCAGTGAAGTAATTGGTCATAGAAAATGAGTTTTTTTTTAAAGATAAAGTTCTTGTTGTAGCTCATCTTTTCTAATCAGATCTCCTAGCAAGAACCTTTCCTTCAAATCGCTCCATTTCTTGTCTACATACTTCACATACACAATGTTTTGTGGAATCAAAGGAGATATTGAGTTGAACAACCACGAATGAATGAGATTGTTAGTTTGTTCCAGTCCAAGCAACAAAACTTAATTTTTGAGATAACGGTTCTTTCCATTGCACAATCCTAAGATTACCATTAAGAGAATGCATAACTATAATTGCAGCAAGATTTTCACAATGATGTATGTAGTAGGGGCTAATCAGATTCTGTGGTGGATCCATCAAAATAGAAGAAAGAGTATACTATTCAAGCAACCTCCATCTCTATGATTATTTTGCGGCATGCTTAGGTCAGTGTCATAGCCGAGCGGAGATTAGTCTCATAGACAGTCCACGCGGTCCAATCTTGTGGGATACTCTATGGAGCCACTGGAATGTCATAGCCCTAATTACGATGGTTTCTTACCAAAAAGAGGCACCGAAGAGATCTTAGGAGCTTTGATAGTATCTAATGAGCAATTGAGCATCAATCATTGGATATGAAAATGTAATTGAATCTCATACATGATAAATAAGTGTTTATATAGGTCCTCTTGTAATTGTACAGTAACTGTAAGCTGCTACTTGGTACAAACTAACTAGCTTATGAGATTAATAAACATGAAACAATTGAATTAAACTCAGAAATAGTAGAAAAGAGAGGACGAACCGCAACAGTTAGGCCGCGAAATACATCGAGAGAAACAAGGCGTTGATTAGGAAGAGAGAGTGAAGATGGCAGTGACGGTTTATCTGCGTTATTATTATTATCGGATGGTAAAGGGAAGATGGTGTCTTGTTCATTTTCATGGAGAATGAGAATTGAGGGATCAAAATCATGGATAATAAGAGGTCTTCTTTCTTCTTCTTCTTCTTCAACTACAACATCATGTATCTGATTCTCGGTTGACATTTCCTTACACAGTTGGTTTCTTCGCCCGTCCCCGATAAGGCTACTTTGGTATATTCCTGCGCTTGGTCGCTGCCGCTTTATTTTGGGCTAAGGCCGTTTTTTTATTTTCACCAAATAACGCCATTTTAAATTTTTATTCTGTCAGATGCCCATCCAATCCCAAAAAACAAGGCATCTTGTCATAAGCTTCCGTCAGTGTATTTTTGACTGAAATGCAAGCTAATTTTTTATAATATATTTAACATAATAACGAAAGACAAATCAACAATCATCTTATAATTTCTTATAACATGACCAATTTTAAATTTAGCTCTCAGTAGAGTTTACTTTATAAATTTTTTTTGTATAACAAGAATATTTTACATCATGAAAAAAAAATGTGAAATCTCGTTTTATTGTCAATTAGACTGTGTTGATATTTTTTCTCTTGTAAGAATTGATTTGTGTTAACTCCGTAATTTATCATGATTTTTAGAAAGTCTAATGTGTAACTTCTAGTCCACCCACATTTTTTGGGCTTTTCAAACACAGATGCCAAAACAAATGATTTATGGTCTCATAAAAACCAAATGTTCATCTCTTAATTGTAAAAGCTTCCTGGTACTGCTTCTCAGCAGTTTGAGATGTTGATATTGGATAAAATGCATATCTTTATGAAATGTCAAGGAAATTCAACAATAAAATTGGTAAAATATTGTGTGTATTTAATTATTTTCAAAAAAATAAAATAATATAATGTGCTTTTATCACCCCACATTTTCAACAGCTTAAGCAAAACAAAAGCAGTTTGATCCTGTTAAACCACAGTTCAGACATAAGTATTGCATGATTCTGCTAGGATCCAAAGTACATCTACGTAAATCTGAATGTGAAAAGAAGGAAAAAGAGACAACAAGAAGAAAAACTTGGCTTACTAGTTTACACAGTCTTTTTGACCAAATTAATCTATAAGTCTATAACACAAGCTTTATTAATTCGAACAAAACTTTCAACGGCTCCATCATCCATTAATATTCTTTCTGCCGGTTTAATATAGCGCAAGATGCCCTGCAGCATCCAAAAGTTTACCCAATCTTTCTGAAACTGCAGACAAAGTTGCCTCACTCTTGCAGAATGCAAACCTGATGTATCGCTTCTGGTAGTTACAATTTGCATTTGAAGCTTCATTTGAAGATAGGTTTGTATGAAAAAATCCTTGTCCTGGAACGGCCACCACCCCGGCTTCTAGTATTAACTTTTTAACAAATTCTACCTTCAAAGCGAACAAAAACATTTATTGCTATAAAGTAGCAGCGGAATAATGGATAAATCTTTACTCAAATGCGGTGTGACATTTAAAATAGTTCATAATATACGAGATTGAGAAGAGAGTGCACATACATCAGAAAGGGAGCAATTCTCAGGAAGCTCGGCGAATAAGAAGAAGGAACCCTGAGGTATAAACTGTATCTTAAAACCCACTCTCACAAGCAACTTGATGATATAATCTCTTTTTGATCGATAATCCTGCATAGATAGAAACATGAGGGAAAAATAAAAGTAAGAAACATAGCATTGTTATGATTGCAATGTCTTATCAAATGTACTTTTCAATCTCTTACTCTTCTCAGTGATTCAAAGTATTCAGGGGGGCTTCTCAAAGCAGTCAAAGCAGCTTCCTGAAAAGGAGCTGGAGCAGAATCTGTAACTATCACATGAATGTTTCTGATAGCAGATGCGATAAAGGCTGGTGCAATCGCCCATCCGACCCTCCAACCTGATAGTACCAGACCAACAGTGCGTTAATGCTATTCTTCTTAGCAAGCATGACAGAACCCAAAACTTCAAGAGTAGTTTGGTTTCATGCAGCTTGACTTGTTACCTGTGACACTAAATGTTTTAGACAAAGAAGATGTTAGAATTGTCCTCTCTTGCATTCCTGGAAATGAGGCAAGGGATATATGTTCTTGGTTGTCATAAGTTATATGCTCATATACCTGCACAAATAGTTAAGAAGAAGGCAAAAAAACATTACATTATTCAAATACCATACAACTATTCTACTCTCGCAGAATTAAAATTTCCCATAATTTTTTTTCTGCACAAGCAAATTCATGTGAAGAAGTATGGTAATCCAAATGAAAAGCAAATAAGAACCAGCAATTTCTATTTGTCTACGCAAACCAATTAATAAGAAAAGAAAAAGAATTACTGTCATGAGATAATTAAAATTAAAAATGTATAAGTAGATAATTGATTTATGCAAAAACTGTGGCACCCTAAATATGATAATCGAAGTAGCAGAAGAGGATTCATATGGAATATTAATATCTTGTTTTAAATCTTACAATTGAAGTTCTATAAGTGGAAAGTAATGGTGTGTCATACTTCATCTGTTATAGCCAGGCAATTTCGGCTGCAGCATGCTCCGGCAATAGCCTCAAGTTCATCTTTTGTGAAAACTTTGCCAGTTGGGTTGTGAGGACTGTTTAAACTCTGTGTTAGTATTTTGTAATCCATAACGTCAGACTAGGCATCTCTTTCAAGGAATTTGATGCATGACAATAAAATTTATACTAAGTGATTGTTGTTATATAACATAGTCACTTCATGCATTCAATCCAAAACAATTGAAGAAAGTAAAAACATAAATGACACACCAAACTTCTCCAAAGATTGCAAATTCCCCTAATGAAACTTGAGCATATGAGTAGCTGACATTTGGGAATACTTGACAGCAGAATACATAAAATGGATAAACTTAAACTCTTGTAGCATTCATAATTTAAATTGATTAAGAGCTTAAACCATAAGTTGATAGCACTAGTATTTCTAATTAACATGTTATCTTCTTTTTTTAAAATGATCCATTCAAGATAACTAATCTGAAGAATTCAATAATGAGGATGAAGTCAAGCGACTCGTGTAATTTGCGTAATTTCTAACCTATTCAGTACTATGGCTTTAGTTCTCTCAGTAAGTGATTTTAGCAATTTGCTTGGATCCAAGGTCCAGTGAGGCGGGTCAAGCGGCACATGTATCTGTACAATTAAGTTCACAAAAACAATGTATATTAGATAAAGGAAAAAATGATTAAATTTTATACCAATAACTTCAACACTTAAATAAACCGTGAAAATGAACCATTGGTTTGTAATTGTATACAGAATATGTACAGACAAGTTTTGGCTCATTACTACATACATATAGATCTACTCCAGAGATGAATTTAGGGATGCAAAAACATTTAGTGATTATTGTTCACAAACCACGACATATTATATAGTTAAACAAGGCTTGAGATGTATAAGTGGCAAAGCAAGCTTACAGGGACACCGCCGGCCATGGTAACACATCCTTGATATGTTTCATAGGAAGGGTCAAAGAGTATGACTTCGTCACCCGGGTCAATTGCTGTTTGAAACAAAACATATTGTGATATTAGACAAAAAAAGACACATTAATATATAAGCATCCACACATGTCAGACGCCAAAGACATTTTTTAATTTAAAGTGTAAACACTACATAGTAATTAAGTGATTATGATGAAGCTGGTGAAGGAAGAAGAAAGAATAAGAGAGCATACATACTTGCAAAGATTGCAGCTGCAAACGCCTCAGTTTGACCACAACAAATAGCTACATCCGTAAGAGGGTCAATGTCTAAACCATGCATTTCCTTCACAATATTGGCCAAATGTTCACATATACCTTGCACGTGCCTCAAGGCACAAAAAGTAAGTAGATAGATTCTATCAATTAGTGGAAAACAAAATAGCCTTAATTAAGCTTGTGCCACTACACTACTACTACTAGACTAGTTTCAGTTGTGTGTGTATAAATTGACGGAATAAAAACCTGTATTGATTGAGATCGGAATTGATGGCTGAAACGGCGGCGTTTTTGATGTGGAGAGGAGCAGGGAAGTCGGGGAAGCCTTCGGCGAGGTTGATAGCGTTGCATCTCTGAGCAAGGTGAGAGAGTTCTTGAATGGGAGATGATGTTAGCTTCTTTGCCGCACAAGACAATTTTCCTTCCATTTTCTTTCTTTCTCTCTTCCTTCCTTTCACGCCTTATCACTTATCCCTGCACTCTGCCTCTCTGCACTGTCTCATGTGAATTTGACAAAACCGTGATACATTACACACACACAAAGAGGACAATAATAGGAAACATGGTGTTGCGGTTATAAAAAGATGGGGTTCAAAAAGAGTCTTTCAAAATTATCCTTTTACTTTTCAAGCAAACGTAAATTTTTTTGGTATACCGGATCAATAGTTGTCGTCAAAGCTTGTAGACTAAAGGGTGTGTCATTTTTAATGAGTGATGGAGAACCTTGTAAGTTTGATTCCCGCAAACAATACCACTATTTCAAATATCTCAAGTCGCACCACATTTACGAAGTATTATTTGTTTTAGATCGTGTATGAATTGGAATACACAATTTTATCTTTGGTGAAAACGTGTTTCAATGAATTGATGAACGTAGATATTTATAAAGTAATTTTAATCTCGATTTTCAAATAATATGAGATTTTTTAGTGTATCAGAACAATAGTTAATTGGTCGATGTTAAGGGATTAAAGGATTTGTCCGCTCTCATATGTGGCAGACATTCTTGTGAATTTGATTCTCACAAACGACACCAATACTACGATTCGAAGCGGACAAAAGTAAAATATTGTGAACTTGAAGTCGGAACAAAATCTTAAGAAAATACATCATCAAAAAATATTCTTAAATTAGTATTTCATAAAACAAGTTGTTAAAAAAATTAAATAAAAAAACTATAATTTAGAGAATACAAATATCAAATATTTTAAATAATCCTAACTAATTGTACAATGCACTCGTAAATATAAAGGAGAAGTGTTAGTATGTAACACTCCTTTCTCATAATTCTTTTAGTGATTAAAATTAATATGAGTCTAACATTCTAAAAATAGGTCACACATAAATCAGTGGAGCCTACAAGAGTTTCACTAAATACTGTAAAAAAAAATTTAAATAAGTCTATTAGAAATTTTATCAATCATAAATATTATATAAAATTAAACTACAATAAAATGTTTTGAATAGAAAATAAAATAGTTAATATATGATAGTATAGATACATAAAAATATAGTTGTATATATATATATAGAACACATCACTCATACATGTTTTGAAAATAAAAAAATAAAATAAAATAAACAACGTTCTTGAGGAGAAAACTCTTTAGACAAGGTTGCGAGTGTGACCATTAGTAGTGGTGGTGTGAAAACCCTTTTCTAAGGGTAGACCCACGAGAAACTCAAAAATTCCTTATATCCCCATATCCGATCGTTGCATATCATTGGAACCTGCAAGATAACTTTGGATATTTTGCTTATAAAATCATCCTACACTTTCATTTCTCACTTTATAGTTCTCACTTATTTCTCTTACATTAAAATCATTACTAAAATCTCTCATTTTTTCTATTCACCGTCCCCCACCACCACGATCAAGCCACTTCAATTGCTTTGTTGGTGTCGAGGTGGTGGTCATTGTTGTCTAGTGACATTTATTGTATCTAGATACTATTTTAACGATTAGTTATTCAAATTTGTTTAATTTTATTATATGTTGTAAGTTTAGTTTTTAATTAGAATATGTATGAATATGTTTTTAATTGGACAATGGCTAATCGAGCCGTCCGGTAACTCGTAAGTATTTATAAGTTTACTGTTTTTTATTTATTACTATTTTAAATTAATGTTTAATTAACAATATCATTGTTTAGGTTATTTTGTCGTCAAAGCCTGTGACAAATAGCATTACGAAGGTTATACAAGCCAAATGCAGAAAATTCTTGCTAACTTACGGGGATCTTATGCAGGACGATAAGAACCACTTTTCAAATCCTTTAAACTAATTAAGTCGAAATAATTATCATTACATCGATTTATATACACATAGACACATACTTGTGATATTACATAATCTAATAATTATTTTGAACGTCACAACAAAAAGGCAGGAGACATGTGTATGAGAAATTCAATACAACAATCAGATAGAAATATAAATTTTCATATTAGAGTTGTGGTATGTCTTTCTTATATTTTGAGAGATACCCGAATTAAGTTTGAACGATAAAAAATTTGTGCTTATCAAACATAATATAGGATTCATTACTTCTCCATTGGGTTTATGAAGACTTTGACAAATATAAGAACAATGATAGCAACACAATCTCTAATATATATTTCAACATATTTTTTTTATTTAAAATTCATCTCATATATATTTCAACATATTTTTTTTATTTAAAATTCATCTCATTTAAATTTGTTGGAAATTATTGAATTGTAATCAATAAAATAGTGTGTTAAAAAATGTGTGTTGGATGCGTGTTAGCAACACAATCTCTAATATATAAGAGAGAAAATCCTTATATAATGGCTTAAGGTTTTTTGTGAAGATGTCTCAAATTTTCTTGTAATCCTAGGGGTCTTTTTTTTTTAATGCCCCTATTTCCAAAAAAATATCCTGATCTACCCCATTTGAAATTAATATACGCAAATGCCCCCATTTTATATATAGGCACAAGTCAGCCATTTGCAATGGCGACTTCCTTAAGGAAGCTCGCGTTGCAAATGGCGACTTCCAAGGGGATTTTTAAAAAATAAAAAAAAATCAGTTTTTTTTTTAATTTTTATTATATATATAATTAATATAATTCATAAAAAAATAACAAAATATATATATAATTAATATAATTAATAAAAAAATAATTTCAGTTTTTTTTTTGAATTTTTATTAAATATATAATTAATATAAATCATAACAAAAAAAATATATATATATATAATTAATATAATTGATAACAAAAATATATATAAAATTAATATAATTTCATAAAAAAAATTCAATTTTTTTTTTGAATTTTTAATATATATATATATATATAATTAATATAATTCATAACAAAAAAAATATATATATATATATATAATTAACATAATTCATAACAAAAATATATATATATATATACATAATTATATATATATATATATAATTAATATAATTCATTAAAATAACAAAAATATAATATATATAATTAATATAATTCATAAAAATTCATAATAATACATAAAAATACATAAATATAAATATTAAATTACATAGATTGACTAGAGCTAACATTTGGACAATGTTTTCAAGTATGACCAGTTAACCGACATAGTCCACATTTTCTTGGTACTTTTTCTTTAACGTCAATTTCAGTTCTAATACGGGTACTATTTGGACGACCTTTTTTAATTCTCCGCATTTGAGGATTGTGATACAATGTTTCACGTGGGCCAATATCCTTCATTGGGTATAGGTGGAAACTCTTCTTTGTAGACGTTAAATACATTAACAACCTTGTTATGGAAACTCTTCTTTAAATTTCTTGTTTGATCTTAGTAAAATTTTTATTGTCATCTAAATGGCATTGTTATGGAATGATGATAATCACATATCAGCGCTACACCACATTCAAAAATTTGTAAACAATACAATACTTTATATTATATTTTTAATCTTTTAATATATATCTTTTTTTATATTTTTAATTTTTTGTTATATTTTTAATCTTTTGTTATATATATTTTGTTATATTTTTAATCAGTTGTTATATTTTTAATATTTTGTTATATTAATTTTGTTATATTTTTAATCTTTTGTTATATATCTTTTGTTATATTTTTAATCTTTTAATATGTATCTTATGTTATATTTTTAATCTTTTGTTATATATATTTTGTTATATTTTTAATCTTTTGTTATATATCTTTTTTTATATTTTTAATCTTGTGTTATATTTTTAATCTTTTGTTAGATATCTTTTTTTATATTTTTAATCTTGTGGTATATTTTTAATCTTTTGTTATATATCTTTTGTTATATTTTTAATCTTTGCTTATTACAGGATTCATCTCAAAATTTAAGATCACTTAGCCATAAACACGTTGCACCAAATTCTTTAATAGTTCCATTGTTGCATCAAGCCGGGTTTGGTAAAGTATCACAAATAGAAAGTTATAAAATAGACAATTCACTTATTACTGCTTTAGTTGAAAGATGGAGACCTGAAACCCACACGTTTCATCTTCTAACGGGTGAATGTACCATAACATTAGAAGATGTTGCACTGCTACTTGGCTTACGTGTTGGGGGTAAAGCGGTAACTGGATCAACTATGGTATCATGGACAGATGATTTTTTCGATTTGTTAGGAGTCATGCCACCTGAATCTCAAAGAAAAGGCAATTTTATAAAATTAAAATGGCTAAGAGAAACATTTTCAATGTTAACTCCCGAATCATCAAATGAAGAAATAATTATACATTGTAGAGCATACATTTTAGAATTGATTGGCGGTATATTAATGCCTGACAAATCCCACAACAGAGTACATATTATGTGGTTGCACTTGTTGAGAGATTTGCGAGAGACGGGAGAATACAGTTGGGGTTCAGCGTGCTTGACAACACTTTATAGAGAATTGTGTCGTGCATCTGAATCGGGTGTTATGAGTATCGGTGGATGTTCACATCTACTTCAAACTTGAGCATGGTACCATATGCCATTTCTTGCACCAATATGTAATCTTGAGCCTCATTTTCCGTTCGTAAAAAGGTAAATATAAAAAAAAAAGGTAAATTTTATATTTATAAAACTATTAATTAATTCACTAACATTCAAATTTATTTTCGTAGATATAGTGGAAAGGGTATGAAATTTGGCGATACACCTCGTTTTCATACCGCTGGATATCGATCAAAAATTGATCACATGACCGTTAACGATGTAATATATTAAAACATTACTTTATTTATATTATTTTATTTCTTATCATGCATATATTACTAACAAACTTGTTATATATCAGTTTATCTGGAGGTCCTACCTACATCTAACATACGATAATCCAGAAGACAATTGGCTATGGAATGCATCTACATATTTGATTTGTTTCTACATAATAGAAATGCATCAAACCGATAGAGTGAAACTACAATTTGGACTACCTCAAGAAATTCCACATCCCCCGAGGAACATGAAAAAGTATCATAAGGTAGATTTGCATAAACAAGTTGACTATAGTTGGGCATTGTTCTACGAAAATGAGAACAAAGAGTGGAATGAACGAGAGAATCATATTCTTCATGGTCAACCTCTAAATGTTGAATTTAAACCAAGTTATGAATACATGGTTTGGTTTTCCCAAAATTCTAAACGATTTATTTCTGTAGAAAACCAATTGGTTGATCCTCGTGTCAATCCACCCCAACCTCCACCCCAACCTCCACCACAATCTAGCCAACCTTTTCTTCAGGAATCAATGCCCAACACAACACAACAAAACCAATATTATATACCAACACCTCCTGACACTCAACCGCCTCCTCAAATCTTTACCCAAACACCACATCCTCATACTTTTACCCACACACCATATCAATCTTACGGGTTCACGCCAGGGGAACAATTTAATTTTGACAGCCAACAACCACATCAAGAAGACAATCGTCGACTATCTTTTGCATCAAGCGAAGAGGATTTGTTGTATAACACGTTCAACGCTCGTTATAATACACCTGAGTCCGCTACCCAGTTACTTAATAATATGTGTCAACAAAGCTTTCAAATTCCAAGTTTTGGGAATGCATATACTCTGTTGAATCAAATATCCAACTGGACTCAAGGTGGAAGTAGTTTTTCTACAGCACTTCCTCCTAGACATCCTCACCAGCAAGAAGTCGAAGATCAAGAAGAAGAAGAACAAACTCGTGATGTACCAAGGCGTCGTCAAAATCTCGTACGTGTGAGAAAACTCCGGCAATGTGGTACTGGAGGTCACCTTCAACATTAATTTTATCGTAATTTTTGTAAAATTTGTGGTTTTTTATGAATAAATTATTTATGTAATTTAAAATTTTATCGTAATTTAAAATTTTTATTTATGTCGTACTGAATGAATTATTAATTATTTATGTATTATATTTTTTAATTATTTTGATGTAATTTAAAATTTATATTTATGTATTTTTATGAATTATATTAACTATATATATGTATATATATATTATTTTTGTTATTTGAATTATATTTTTATGAATTATATTAATTATATATATTATATTTTTGTTATTTTAATGAATTATATTAATTATATATATATATATATAATTATGTATATATATATATTTTTGTTATGAATTATGTTAATTATATATATATATATATATATATATTTTTTTTGTTATGAATTATATTAATTATATATATATATATTTTTGTTATGATTTATATTAATTATATATTTAATAAAAATTCAAAATAAACTGAAATTATCTTTTTATTAATTATATTAATTATATATATATATATTTATTATTTTTTGTATGAGTTATATTAATTATATATATATTTTGTTATTTTTTTATGAATTATATTAATTATATAAATAATAAAAATATAAAAAAAAAACTGAAATTTTTTTTTTATTTAAAAAATTCCCTTGGAAGTCGCCATTTGCAACGCGGGCTTCCTTAAGGAAGTCGCCATTGCAAATGGCGACTTGTGCCTATATCATAAAATGGGGGCATTTGCGTATATTAATTTCAAATGGGGGTAGATCAGGATATTTTTTTAGAAACAGGGGCATTAAAAAAAAAAACCCTAATCCTAGAACATAAAAGGTGATGAATTGCTTTTTGAGGGGTTTTTTGTGTTTCCTGAAATAAATTACTTCGTAAATTTGTGTTAGATTCGTAAATTGCGGTAAAGTATTTCCCAAAATCAATTACTTATAAAATTGTGTTGATTTGTAAAATGCAATAATTCTGTATCCTAATTTTATAGGACAAGTTCTACGGTACAAAAAAAAATGTGTATCGATACTTTGATTAATAATTTTTTAAGAGTTTTAATATATTTATCTATTTAATTTTGACTTCAGCAATTAAATAAATTGTTTCAATAATTAAAATTAAAATCATAAAAAAATGTTATTTCAAAATAAACTTAAAAAATAAAATTTAATTATATTAAATCTAAAATATAATAAAACTTATTTATAAATGACATATTATTTAACTATGTATAATTTAATTTAAAAATACTAAATCATATGAATTTTTAAATATATGGCAGAATCACTCGTATAATAGGTTTGATTCATTAATTTCCATACTGGTCCATACTATCCGTCACCTATATTTTGAGGCAAACCTATAATTTTGATGATATATTCATATCATGCAAGTGATTCATTAATCCCAGACTCCATGCAAATAACTTAGTCAATATTGTGATGTGATACGCGAGAAAATAACATGGCGATATTTAAATGCATCTACCTACTACTACTTGTCGCATTTATTGTACCATCCCTACCTCACGCACATTCGGTGTTACGCAAAGGAGTATTTTCTGATGTTAACATTAACTCATATTATTTTTTTTGGTAGAAACGCTAATTAATATACGTAACATTATTAAAATAAAGAAGCATATATTATAAACAGAGCCAAAGCAGATAGCTTCCATGCCCATGTGTTATTCCTCTGTCTGCATATGTACCTAACTTAATTAATTATCAATCTTCCATTTTCCATTCACTCTCTCACCCACCCGATTCACCGGAACATTTTCTTATTTCACTCACCGAGCGAAACAGAAGAGAAGAAAAATCGAAGAAAACAGTATTGAGAAACATGGAAGGCATCACTGCTAGCGTGTACAAGGTTTTAAAGGAGTATTGGGAGAGAAAAGGATACCAAAGAATAAACGGGTCGGGTCGAAGAAGACGAATCAACCGGGTCAAACTTGGAACCACCCAAACCCGAAAAGGTCGATTCTGGAAGATCAAGCTATCACCCAAGATCCGAATCAACAGAATCCCATCTCCGAAGAAGATGGTGATTTGGGCTAGAGACGCGTACGTTAGAATGATGTTGGGTTTGGCAAACTCACGGGTCATGACTATGAGTGCTTCGGCCACCGGCTTCGGTGGTGGGGTCCTGCCGAGTGGACCCATTAGCGACGTTGGGTTTAGAAGGGGCCCACCTAAAGAATACGATGAGAAGATGATTATCCAGATCTACAAATCGATTCTTACGACCCATGGAAACTTAGAAGTTGATTGTCGACAGTGACGGTAAGAGTAATTAATTAAGGATGATAATAAAAGGTGAACCGCAAACTTGGTTTAGCCTTTAAATTGTTGTGCTTTTCGGATGAGAATGTTACATCAACTTTTTAAAAATATACTTTGTGTCAATTTCTTTTTATATCCACTTTTTTATGTTGAGTTTGTTGTGTTAATATTGTGTTTATTTTTTTAGAATGATTAGATTCTTCTTGGTTGGTCTTGTTGGCCATAAATAACATGTCAACGTCACCGCAATAGATAGGCGAAATCTTGCAAATGGATCACCGTTATTGTAGTTCTTAAGTTTTTTTTTGTTTAATAAGCATTTTTTTTATAATCTGCTGAATAAGCATTAGTTCTTAAGTTTACCTCGTGATGAAATAAATGATATGGGTATTAACCTAAATCGACTTGCAAAAGCTTAATATCGAAGGATATAGCATCTTCAAATTCTAAATGGGGTTTAGTTCCCTCCCTAGTCTACAACGAGCTAAATAACAAGCGGCAGACCCAAACTTACTTTAGGTGGGAATAGATCTTACTTATCAACAAAAGCTTAAGGTGTAGTTTATGTGAAGTTAGACCAATTATTTTTTAAATAATAAAGGTAATGTTATTTTAGAAATCTATTTAATTAAAATGATTATTCATTAACCACAAAAAATCTTTTAGGGTCTACCAGACTACTTGACCGGTATTATCAAGTAAATATTATTATTATTATTGTTATTATTATTTTGAACTATATGTTAAATTATAAGTTTTCTAACTTTGTAGGATTTTAATCATATTAGTTTATATTAATTTTTAATATATTTAAATATATTATTATAAAATATAAATAAAATAATGATATATATAAATTCAAATTCTTTAAAATATTATTTTAAATTTCATAAAATATATTTAAATTCATTGATGTATTAATTCATTAGTCTATTTGAATATGTCAATATGATATAGACTTTTAAGTAGGTTTACAGATTATACTCAAAAAAAATTTGAAAATCGAACTCAACCTTAAAAAAAGGTGATTTCTTCTCTTTTAATATTCTCAAAAACCTCCAATATTTATCCAAATTAACCGATCTAAATGTGTAAAATATGAGAAAAGAAAAAGAAAAAAAAAACATATAATGATTTACAAGTCTTAAACTTTTTAAAATGTTATGCTCGGGCTTTACAAAATTATTTTGGTCTAACCTAATCAGACTCATTACATGATTTGCACACCCTGAAAAATTACACTATATTACTCTATATTTCTTCGTTTTGCACCTTTCATCCGTGTGCACATATACATCACACACAATAACTTGTAGAGAAGTACTGGTTTAAGAGGAAAGATGTGTTTGAGAACAAAAATAACGAGTTAATTATTCGACTATTTTAATATATGAAATTACGTAAAAGAAAATTAATTGATTTAATAAATATATAAAAATTTTAGAATTATATATATTTTTCATCCCAAAAATTCATATAGTTCAGTTTGATTTTAGTCTTCAAAATTAAAATGTGATATGTATTTGTTTTTCAACTTTAGAAATATGTCATTTTTTAACTTAATTGGTGTTTGCCAAATGACCACAAACACATATTTCAAAAAGTATTTGATAAAAAATTATATATTTTAAAAAGTTTAGGTCAAAAACTAACTTTTACGAATTTTATATTTTAAAAGGACATAAAAACAAATTTTACGAATATTTGAAGAACTAAAACAATACTTTATATTATTATTTTTTAATTTTTAAATGCATTATAATAATTCCTAATTGAAATTAACAGTTTGCATCCTGGTCGGAATCCTAAACGTGTTAAAATCAGTTTTTTTACTACTTATTATGTTTTTTGAAATATTTTTAAGTGAACACAAATATTTAGATCTACGAAATATTACATTATTATATTTTATAGTCTTAACAGAAAAAATAAAATGAAAAAAAAGAGATGATCAAAACCGTTTTATATACACCACTGCAAATAATTATTTTTATTGTATTTAAATATTTTGGGTGTTAATTTAGATGGAGTGCTATACTAAGTATTCTCTTACTTATACTGCATCAGAACCCATTGGAGGGGTGTTTAACAATATTGCTATTTACATTTTCATTTTTTTCTACTCACGCCTCATAAATTTTTATAAAAATAAAATATCTTTTCATCACCTACGTATGGGATTGGTTTGCACAAGAGTTAAGTGTTTGCTCTGATTTGGTCTGTATCAATTTTTATTTAACAAATTATTAACTCAAAATAAAATGAATAATATTTTTTTTTAAATTGTTAGAGAATTTTGGGATGACCGTAGCCACTTTATGTCCAAATTAAGCTATGTCACTGTCACCCAAAGTTTATTAATTTGTGTTTGAGTTCGTTTTTTTTTCTTCAAAATCTGATGATTTTACATGAACTCAGTTCATGTACATTGTAAATATTTCAAAATCTGGAGATTTTACGTGAATTCAGTTCACGTAAGTTGTAAATATTTCAAAGCTTGAGGATTTTACGTGAACTCAGTTCACGTACGCGTATTCAATAGAGTTTAAGAATTTTACGTAAATTGATGTTTCAAAAAAATAAATTGATGGAGAATAATAATTATTTTCCTGTGCTATGTATATTGTGTGTTATGATGTATTGATATTCTATTTTGTGTTGATGGATAATAATAATAATAATAATAATAATAATAATAATAATAATAATAATAATAATAATAATAATAATAATAATGTTGACACTTTTATATATAGGTAAATATGAATTCACAAGAACAAAATGATGTGATGCTATATCTAACGTTAGAGCAAATATTTTTAGAGATGATTGGACTTTGTTTAACAATTTTTATGATAGTGAGTCATTCTTCAATGTGGTTTTATGAAAATCATAGCATTAGACATCGACTAATGGATATAAAGAGATTAAGGGAGGAATTTTTAGAGAGTTTGATCAATCGAGACAATGTCACATGTGTTAATCAACCTCGCATGTTAAATCAAAGTGGATTTGGTTGGGATGAAGAGAAAAAAGTGATTAAGGTGGATAGTGATGAAGTGTGGAAGGAATATGTGAAGGTTACTTTTTAGTAACTTATTTCAACTTCGTATATTTTAGTGAATTATATGATTATTTGAAAAGTTATATTTTTTATTTATGTGTAGAGTCATCCAAATGCAAAAGATTATATATATGCTCCAATTCCACTATTTGATAAGTTTGCTCGTGTTTTTGGGAAATATCGTGCTACTGGCAAAGGTGGTGCTCTCCCTGCTGATAATGTCGAGGAGATAGATAAAGAAGAGGCATAACAAATTAATGATGAAGAGCTTGAAGTAGATTACTCAATCACCATCTATTTGTCAATCACAATCTATGAGAAATAATGACCAAGTGGAAATTCAATCAAAGAGAAGACACATAGGAGCACATATTATTGCTAATGGTATTTCTGAGTTAGGAAAAACTTTTGGAAATTGATTTGAAAAAAGTTCAAAACGATTAGGTGAAGCAGCAAATCGTCTAGGTGTTGGTAAAGATGTGTTTGATGATTCAAGAAACATTATGAATGAGTTGAAGAAAATGCAACTAATAGAACAAAAGCGTTTTGCTGCAGCAGACAAAATATTATCTGTGTCACATCGCTTGCACATATTTTGGGGTTGTGATGATGTTGATCGTCTTGCATTTGTTAAATCGTTGATCTACTTGTTCTATTTTTGTACTTGATTTTACTTATCTAACTTTAGTACATTTTACTTTTGTTGGTTTATTTTGTATGGTTTGTTGAAACATGTAAGACAACATATTATTCTTTATGATACTTTATTGCTACTACATAGTCAATAGTTTTAATTTGATAGAGTGTCTTAGAAATTTTAATAATGTATGTTTTTTTAATATTATATGTTTTTTTAGTAGCGTAAACAATTTTTTCAAGTATATAAAATTACTTCATAAATTATTTATATTTTTTTAGCATTTTTTATTTACTTATAAAAAATATATGAATGTTATTTTGAAAGAAAAAAAATAAAATAGATCACAATATAAATTATATCATTTGGTTATCTGTTGTGTATCAAACATTGAATATGATAAACTAATCTTATCAAGTTTGTTATCACGTGCATATGACACGATAACTCATTATCCTGTTCATATCCTATTGTGTCTCTATCCTGCTCCTTATCCTATCATGTCTCGTGATATGATAATTTATTTCTATCATGTCTCTTATCATGTCCAAACATACCATAAAGACATTTTAATTTGATGGATGAAGTTATTTGCACATGATTTTCCTTTTTTAATAAAAAAGTTAAATAACATATATTTTTTAAAATTGACAAATAGAGATGAGGTGGTCTGTTGATGTTTCCTCCAACAGCTTCTTCAATAAATCCAGACATATTGAACCCTTGGATCTTTTTTATGTAAAGTGCTCAACCTTGAGACCGAGCTCTGATGCCAATTGAAGGTGCAAACACGAGAAGGGGGTTGAATTGTGTTTGCCTAAGTTGATAACTTTTTGATAATTTATAAATAATTAAAAAAACTAGTTTGGTTTTGGTGACTTACTTAGAGTAAAAGCAATCGGATTCAGAAGCAGCAAACAACGAAAGCATAAATAATTTGACACGTAGCTTTATCCTGGTTCACCATTAACTTGGCTACATCCAGTCCCCTAATTCAGAAGGCTTTAATCCACTAATTCAAATACCTTGAATTACAAAGCACCTGACCATTCAAGCGAGTCTTCCCAAACAGCCTGACAACCCCAGACTTTTGAGGAACTAACCACCTTGACCCTACAAGTCAAGTCTTCTCCTAACAACCCCAGATTGAAGAAGGAACTAAACCACTATCGGGTTGGATATAGAGATTGGAACTTGAGTAGTTGCTTCTAACAAAGCTGATAATAATAATAACTCTCACACTTTAAGAAAAGAACACTCAGAAAATATTTCTAACCTGAACAAGTGTTTCTTTCTTTGAACTCTAAGAAGAATTGAGAACTTTGAGCTCGAGTTACTCTTTTATGCTTTACGATGCTTTTCTCCTTCAGCCTTGAGTGTCTATTTTATAGTGAAAATTTGGGCTTCAATTTAGTCCATATTTAATTCTGAACTATATCTTGTTTAGATTGAGTTTGTAAATTTTTCATATTGATTTTGTTCCTATTTTGTGTAGATTGAGTTTGTAAACTCTTCAGATTGATTCTGTTCCATTTTGTGTAGATTGATTTTGTAAATTCTTCAAATAAAATCTTCATCAAATGTTCTTCAAATATTGATCAAATATTCTCTAAATCTTCTTCAAATGTTACCATATCTTATTTTCAACTTGGTCAAAGATTTTCTTCAATTATAAATATAAATCAAATATTTATTTTAGATTTTCATCAATTATAAATTTGAATCAAATATTAGTTTAGACTTTCATCAATTATAATTTAAAACCAAATCTTATTTTAGATTTTTTTCAATTATAAATTTGAATTAAATTTTATTTTAGATTTTGCTCACATTACTCTTCTTTTATATTTATTTTCATTTTTTTATTTCTATCTTTCCTATGTCATCTTCGTTATTATTCTAGTTCCCGTCCACGACCAATTTTCCCTGCGTTTTCTGCTATTTTGATTTCTACAAAATTTTTGTTACCTTCAACTGATTTTCCTCACTCGTTCAACCTAAATACACACCCCTCGCCTAATTTCAACCATTCCACAAAATCGTATTCAATCAATTTCGAAACCCTAAACACACACCCCTTGCCTAATTTCAACCATTCCACAAAATCCTATTCAATCAATTTCAAAACCCTAACCCATTCCATGGCGTCCAAGAAGCAATCGGAAGGAATCGCCTTGTTGTCCTTGTACAACGACGATGGTGACGACGAAATGGAGGACATCGAAGACGAAGGCGAAGAAGAAGATGAAGACGTGATGCGCGGGGAGTATCAAGATGATGCCACTGGACACGCGGCGGAGGAAGATTTGGCCGCTGACACAGATAGAACGACGGTTGCTGATTCCGGAAACGAGGTAGTCGGCGACGGTTTTACTCCGACGGAGAAGAGTAGGACGCCACATGTGAACAGGTTGTTTTCGCCGCCGCAAGAGCAACAACGTGTGGAATTGAGGATCAGTAGGAGTGCCACGCTTACAATAGTTGACTATGGCCATGACGAAGTAGCAATGTCACCTGAGCCTGAGGTACTCTCCTTCTCACTGTGTCCCTTTCAGTTAAACGGTTGTTTAATATCAGCTATAACGGCTTTATAACACTTAATTGTAGCGGAATTCAAACAAGTATTTTCTGCGATACCCCATTACATTCTCTTTAGATAGTTTATATTCTGAAATGTAACTAGTGGGTGTTAGTTGGTTTTTTTTGCAGGAGGGAGAGATAGATGGTAGTGGTCGAGTCGTGTTTGGGGATCAGCTTCATGTGACAAATGGTAAGTTGAATTGTTGTTCCCCATTTGATAGTTCAGTTTTTAACAATTTTGTCTTGCTTAGAAATTGCAGTGTAAATTTGTACCCAAGAAAGAAAGATTTATATTTGTTGCTTTGTTGTATTTGTTCGATTTCATTACTATTGATTTGGGTACACTGTTGTTTATGTCTATTTTACTGCCTAACATGAAACTTTACTGCAGGTGATTTGTTGGATAGAACATCATCAGGAACAGTCCAAGTTTTGACACCTAACAATCAAGCTAACACACCCCAATTTTCTGAGGCGTTGCAATCTGATACCTTGAATTATGATGCTGTGATTAGACCCGATGATGCAGAGCTTGAAGAAGCAGATCAAGATGAGCACAAGTCTGTAGATCCATTGGATAAATTTCTCCCTCCTCCGCCCAAAGCTAAATGCTCAGAGGAGCTACAAGTAAGTTCTGTTGAAATGACTAAATAACTATAATAGATGAATGCCATTTGGATACAAAATAAAGAACCATGCAATTGCTGAATTTAACTGGTTTGGTTTGTTCCTAATCCAGCCTTTTATATTCTTGCTAATGAATTTGATAAAAAAAACACAACCCTCTAATTACCCAAGCGTTTTTTTTATCCAGGAAATTCTTTATTGTCTTCCTGATCTACATGTGATTATAATGATAAGTTAGTTTTATATAAAGGAACAAGTGGTGGAAGAGGGAATTCTGTTACAGAGAAATAGTGAGGTCATTATCCAGTATTTTAATCTTTGGGTCTATTATAATTCAACTCTTTTTCTTAAACATGGGTCTATTGTAATATAGGATTTTATTACTTCGTGCAATATATAAAATTCTACCCATGGAAAAGCACTCGATTGTTGTTGCAAATCAAGTAAAACTTTACGTACTAGGTAGTGGGTTGGAATAGGTGGTTTTGTAACTTTTACACCTTGCAATTTTCGTCAATTTTCATCACTTCCTTTAAATTTATGTTTTACACTTTGCAATTTTCGTCAATTTTCATCACTTCCGTTAAATTTATGTTTTACACTTTGCAATTTTCGTCAATTTTCATCACTTACTTTAAATTTATGTTATTGCAGAGAAAAATAAATAAATTTCTGGAGTATAAAAAGGCTGGAAAAAGTTTTAATGCAGAAGTTCGAAACAGGAAGGACTATCGAAACCCTGACTTTTTACTGCATGCTGTGAGGTACCAGGATATTGATCAAATAGGGTCTTGCTTCAGTAAAGATGTATTTGACCCTCATGGATATGATTCAAGTGACTTTTATGATCAAATAGGTCCGTATTTCCTCTTGTCTCGATCTTTCTTCTCAGTGTTCTTTCTTGGTATTTGTGTGTAATTTGTTCCTGTACTCACCTCAATCAATTAATTTTATTTATTTATTCAATAGATCACGTACTAAATGTAGTGTCTTTAGTCCGTACATGTTTATGAGTTCGGCTATATTTTTGCCACTGAGAATTTGGCTACCTGCTTACTCCATAAGCTGACGGCTGTTTTAAAGTATATAATATTGCATGCCTCTTATCTATTTTCGATTCCAATGTTAAAAATATTTTTTGCTGTTGTAGAATTTTTATTTCTTGTTCTCATTCTCAAGATAACTTGAGGTTATCATTCAGGCCGACCTACTAGAACTTGTGTCAGAGGATTTATGATAAGCTTGGTGAAGTATAATTGATCAGACTACATATTCTGAATAACAGTAACTTAGAGAGATATCATAATTTCTTTTGTTGCACTACTTTATGATGACACTGATTTGATTTTTACTCCCCCTCTCTCCTCACGTTTTTCAAATTTTGTTGTTCTTGACTTGGCAAACCAAATATATAATTAGTTTAAAATGAGTAGTGCAAGTACTATACCTATCTCAACTATTATTATATTATTATTATTGTTGTTAGTGATTGTGCAGCCATTATTTGTTTTTATATACTTGCTCCCATTTGATTTTGTCAATTATCTAAAACAAAACAGAAGCTGATATGAGGCGAGAAAGTGATAAGAAAGAGCAAGAGAAGAAGAAAGCACAAAATCCGAAGGTTGAATTTGCTTCTGGAGGTACGCAGCCAGGAATTGTGCTTGGTGCTCCCAGGATCAGTATGCCCGTTACAGGTTTAGAAGTCACCTAGTTTATTTGTGCAGTGCTGAAGCTTTTTCTTTGAAGCCATTTATCAATATAATATGTTATTTTCTTATGGTGCTTCTATGTTGACTTTTTGCATAGGCGGTTCTGCTGCAACTACAGGTGGTATGCAATTGGTGCTTCCTGCTGCAGATTCTAATAATCGGGATGCTGGTAGGCAGAACAAAAAATCTAAATGGGATAAGGTATTTATCTAAACAAATGCAAATGCAACTTCAGTGACCCTCATCATTGTGCTTACTAAATTCTAGTGAATTATAGGTGGATGGTGATCGAAAAAATCCTCTGCCCTCTGTGGGGCAGGATTCTGTATCTACAGCAGGGGCTCATGCAGCAATTTTATCTGCTGCGAATGCTGGTAGTGGATACATGCTATTTGCGTAAGTCGTTCAACAACCTTGAAGTTGTTTATGCTTTCTTTATCTTTTGATTTTGGTCATGCTATCAATTTTTAAGATTTGATTTTGGTCTGCCGTGTTTGTTGAGACATTTTAAAGTATGTTTTGCATGTTATCATTTTGAATGTCACATTTACTTAAGGAAATCTAGAATCTATATTAACATATGATTTGATATTTCTGGATATAAATAATGGTTTTAAATATTCGTATCTGTACTTGCTAAAACAGTACCATTTAATGGCTAAATGGTTAATTTTACTTTCCTATTAGCACTAGTTGCTGCATCATTTACCAATATCATTTAAGTGGCAGCTTGTACATTGTTTAATGTAAGGCAACTGAGTTTGTGATCCACGTATCACCTATGTACTCTTTCAAAAGTACAAGCTGTCATCAATACTTGCAATATTCTTAATGCACTTAAGACAAGTTAAATAGTTTCACTTCTCTGAATTAATACAAATTTTGTTTTCTATGAAGAAGAATTTGTTGTTTCTGCTTTACCTCGGTTAAATTTATAATCTCCAGTTTAACACGTTCCTTGTTTATGGTTAATGTTACTTCATAAAATTACGAGTCAATTTTAGCTACTACTAAATTAAATTAACTGTTGATACGAATTACCTCTGTTCTGTTCTCAAACAGGCAGCAAAAACGACGAGAGGCAGAGGAGAAAAGATCTAGTGAAAGGAGGTTGGAGAGAAGATCATGATCCATTCATTTTGGTGTGTTGTAACAAACATTTATGTAAGCAGTGGATGAGATAGTTCTGCGTTACATTTTTGCTTGTTTATTAACTATAAGAGACACTGTATATTCTCAATTATGAAAAGAAATTTTCTGCTTTAACTGGTTTTGATCATACTAAATTCCTATGAAATAGTTGTCCCGTGATCCTGCCGTTGATTGTTGGGGCTAGTTTGTGACCCGCTTTAAAATATCATAGTTTGAATGTTTTATTAGTTTATTAATTAATTAATAAATGTAATATTGTTTTTATTAGCTAATTTAGCTTGTGGTAGCAGTAAGCGATGCAGTTTGCACTTTGCACTAGACCTGCATGGATATTCTCGTGAAGATATTCAGTTTTGGCCCAATTATTAAGACGAGAGAACTAGCATAATAAAGAACAGTAAATAAGCACTTTTGCACGCATGATTACGCTCCTTTTTTTCTACGTTGTCTTCCAGCAAGTACATTTTAAAAATGATTATGTACTGCTAACAATTTCCAAATGAACAAGGCAAATGTAATCTTTATGCAAAAGTAACGGTAAAAGAGAAACAAATCTTATGCAACTTCTTCATGCCCTCCTAAACTGTCATGTTGGTTGTCTTCAATCAATTGTTTTAATTCTATAAATCCATGCACGTAGAGCATTAACATGATGCTACAAGAATAGGGCATTAACCTGATGCACATAGGAAGAGAAAGACTCCATGATCTGAGCAATTTCGTTGACTGTCCGATAACTAAACAGATAATATTATGTTGTGAATCAAAGTATTTTAGTAAATTTTCTTGCATTCCCGTATAAAAAAATAAATTTTCTTGCATAAATATAATGAGGTATGGTCATGTAAATCAAAATAAGTACAATTTTTCACTGGTAGTTTGATAACATTTTTTTTAATCTTTCAATTTTAAGAGAATAGAGTCCTAATGTGGCGATAATAGCCATAATTTTATGAGGGGTTAAATATAAAAGAAAAAATAGACTTGTAAAAAATTCTATCGTCCATTTTTTTTTAGTCTTGCTTTTACGATTTTCACCGTTGATATAACTCTCTTTGTAATTTTGCATAGATTAAAAGAGTTAAAATAAATCAAATAAATTTATTTAATATATTTTTGGGAATAATGCTAAAAATTACGAACGAGGCGGCACACGAAATTTACGAAAGTTGACTTCTTTTTTGTTTTTACAAATCAACAAATTAAATTTAAGAAAACTAAAATAAAGTCCAAAAATTGCTATTTGAATTGTTTCTCAATTGCTTTACGCAACTATTCATCTGCATGTCGGTGCTATGCTTCCATGGAGGCACTGTGCTTCCCATAGTGGGGCTCCACAATCCATGCTTTCTCTTGTTTAATTTCACCCTTATGTGCACTATACTGATTGTTTTTTTTCTTCTTGATTTTCAAAAATTTCTTTTGATTTCGAGTGTGGAGGATGTTTCATGATTTTGTTTTGGAGTAAAATAAATTTTTTATCCTTAATATTAAGAACATTAAAACCCAGTGAAATGTGATAGGTCCTAGAAGGAAGTAACATTTTTTGTTTGTTTCCTTAAAGTGAGTTCACGATCCTGAGAGAGAAGTTTTACATATTCGTTCGTTTGGGGAAACCTCTTCGTAAGAAATAACACCGTTCATTTTTTAATTTAATTGTCCTGTTTTTACTATTTTGCGTTCATTTTTTAATTTAATTGTCCTGTTTTTACTATTTTTTAATAATTAATAGCGTAGTTAAATATAAAAACACACTAATTTATTAAAAAAATAAAATAACTAAATATAAAAATAAATCAACTCATTAAAAAGAATAGTTAAAGTTAATTCATAGTAAATTTATCATTTACACATGAAGTAATAATAATTTAGACTTCGGCAGATAGATAATTAATCTCCAAAGAATATGCTTTAACTGAAATTTTTAACAACTCAATTCTAATATATTAGTTATAATTTGATAAAAGATAGCAAATGTATATTATTTTTTATTAATTAAAAAGAAAAATGAAACATGACCATGTCGTTCGGAGTACTTTTCCCAAAAGAAAACGTGGTTCCATGAGTAACATATTTCAATTGATATATATCAAGTGGTACAAAAATATAACAATATAGCCTTTATAGCTTAAGTCATCGAAATATTTAAAATAATGTTATATTGAAAACAACTAACTAATTTCCACATGTTTTTATTTGCAGTTTTACATCACCATTTGACCAACAACAAAAGTAAATAAAATGATAATTATTTTATTGAAAAATAGCTATACATGGTAATTGGGAAGATGTAGATTTTGCCTCCCCACCTCACTTCTAATTAGTTAGGAAAAATTTATATTCCCACCCCTTTTCATTTATTGAGTGTGAAATTTAAGTTTTTATCTCTGTTCACAACAAAGTTTAGGTTTATTCGTCTTACACCTATACTTATTCATATATAAAAATATTAAAATTATATTTTCAATAGAGAGAAAATTATAATTTTTAATATTTTAAAAAATATTAAATATATTGAATATGTATATAAAATTTGAAAATGACAATAATATTATTAGCAGGATGGGTTTGCGAGATGAATATCAATCCTCAAATTCATGTCTCCATCGAATTTTAATTTCGAGGAAAAACTGCACCTATTCAAAACGAGTTTTTCTCATTCTAATCAAAACGATTTGAATAGATACTCACAAATACGGTTTGTATTGTCATTCCTAAAATAACGAATATCAATTATCTTTTATATCTATATATTTTATATATCTAAGAAAAGATTATGCTGGTTAAACTTTAAAATTATAGAACCACGTAATATTTAAATCTTAATTCAATCAACAAATATTAATATTATTAAATTGAACGTTTTATTCTAAGTTCAAATGTCTAACTATTGCATGAATTAATTATGATATATTTATTGTTTTTTCTTAAAGAAAAAAAATACAGAACTCGTAACTAAGAGCTTGTTTGATTCAGATATCAAAAATTCTATTTTAGTATTTTAAAATTTAAAAATTAAAAAACTTATTTGGATTTCTTGTTTTTTAAAGCTGTTTTGTAAAACTATTTTTAATATTATACTTTTTAAAACTAAAAAAGCAAAACAGATAAATGGCGTTTTACTTTTCATTTTTCAATTTTTCTAATTCTCTAGTCAAAAACTGTTTTAAAAAATTAGAGTTATCAAACAGATTTTTTAAAATTTTCTTTTTAAAAACAATTTTCTAAAATT
>JBBPBQ010020324.1:7476600-7487930 GCA_037974755.1 Cicer yamashitae
TTTTGTTTTACTTCTCTTCTTTCTTTCTTTTTTTTTTTCTTACTTTTTTTTAAAAAAGAAATATTTATATTTGTGTCTCATATTTTTAAGTTATTATATTCTAATTATAATTTATGGTATAAATTAAATATAAAATAATTTATTAAAACACAATATTTTATGAATTAATTAGTTTAAATAAAAATTTATAATTTTTATAATATAATTTTTTGAATATCTTCTATGTAAAAATATAAAAAACAAATACATTTAAATGTAATAAGAAAGGTAGATACAACTAAAATATTAAAATTGTGACTTTAGTATTTAAGTTGTCACGTCATGTTGTCACCTCATAAAAAATATAGATAATATTTACAATAAATAATACTTCAAGATAAATATATTATAGAGAGACCTATAACTGTTACAGCAAAATACCTTTTATTTTGTCTTGTTGCTACTTGTTGTGGCGATCAAAGCAATCTCTATTTTGCTGCGGTCAAAAATTGTCTCATAAAAACCTTTGTATTTATATATATTATCAAATTCACATATCATATCACATTATTTTTGCTTTAAAAAAAATTCTACTCAATTAAATGTAGTCATGTCATAAGTCCATAACCCTATTATTCTACTATTTTCATAATCAATATTAACAAAATGTTATCTAAACTAAATACTGCCTCAATAAAGAATTATTAAAAATACCAAAATAAAAATAAATAATAAATCAATTACAATTATATAAGAAATGATTTTGGATACTAAAATGTTAGAAAAATTATATTTAAGCAAAAATAAAATAATTTTATCAATATATCATTATGATCTTTAAAAAAGATTCTTTAATATGTGTCTAGTGAGTCTCATTTTCAATTTTTTCGTTCATATTGTTACTTTTTATTTAATTTTCTTCAACTTTTACTCGAACAATATTTGAATAAATAGCATGGTGACTTCAAGAGTTCAATTAAGTAATTTTTTTTATTGAAAATATAATTTAGAAAAAAAATTAATTTGATGGACTGATATCCATCACATTTCCACATATTCAAAAAAGTCAGATATGAACAACTTGTCATAATAGACGAAGTATATATACTCCAATATATGAATCATTTCCTTCACTTCTCCATCTTTTCTCTTTTTTTATTTCTCTCATCTATCCCTTTGTTGATCCAACCTAAACAATGGTTTCCGACGACTCCCCCACTTGCAATACCTTATCGATTTTTTAGTATATGGAGGAGAAGGGGCCTCACATCGGTGATTCCGACAATGGTTTGTTGTCCATTTTTGAATCCAACTACTTTTAATCATGATTTTGTATAAATCATTTAAGTTTTGGTCCATTTTAGACATCAGACACAAACATTTAAGTAGACTTCTACGATACATTGAAAAATTAACGGTACTATTAAAATTAAATCACCAATAGTTGAATGACATATTATCTATGTATAAAATACTTTTAATTTAGTCAATTTTAATATATATTATAGTAATGTATACGTGGACAAATTAAAGAAAATTATTAGTCAAAAAATTCTTAGTATTGATAAATTTTTTGATTGTATAGTAAAACTTGTCAATATTTAAATTTATATGAAAAAAGAAGAGGTTTAAAAGATTAGTTTGAAAATGTGCTAAAATTTAAGTATGTTTTATTATTTCTATTCGAGTTAAGTGTGAGTGTGTCTCACATGAAATAGGAATTAGATAAATAAAAGATATATTAAGAGACGGCGGTGGAGTCAAGAATTCATATTTAGGAACATGACCAAAATTTCAATGTTTATATTAAAGTAAAAAGTAATTTTAGTTTCTTAGATGTCTGACGCGCGACCATTATAGTTTTAAATGTATCGAAATTAAATATATTATCAAACTCTTCTCTTGTTAGTAATTTTATGGGCTAAATTGATTGATAAAAGATACATTTGAGGATCAAACTAACTAATGAAAAATACATTTGAAATCAAAATGACTAACAAAATACACATTCAACTACATTTTTATGTAAAAATTGTTTGATAATTAACTTATTATAGGACATATAATTGACAATGTATAACTCAAATGAACCTATAAAATTTGGGAAGAATATGACATCTCTTCCTCCACCTCTAATAAAAGAAATAACTTATATATTCAATATTTTAAGATTTTAAGTGAAATGTCAAGATTTTTTGATTTTTTTTCCTTCTTTCGTGTGTGACAAAAAAAAATGTCCAACCACTTTGAAGGCAAGCAAACATATTAATACACCAATTCACGGAAACAAAACTAACATAAAACAAAAGCTTACATAACAACCAAAACTAAGAAAGAATTTTTATACCAAAAACAATAGTATCAATGTTTTTACTAACACCCTGAAAAATGATCTTACTGTGAAGAGACTAAAAGAATTAAACCAAAGGAAATGAAGAAGACCGACCTCATCACAGTCCATAGATCTCATCCACCCTCATCCATTAAACAAATTTCACCCAAATACACTTTGCTACAAAACCGTCTCTTCTCCTTGATCAACTTCAAATGGTTTAAATCAATCTTAGGCCCTAACTTAACAACATTTACAAAAAACTTTTGATCCCCAATGACAATCTTATCAATTTTGCCACCAAAAGCCAACACATCACTAATTCCTTGAAATCATGCAAATTAAACCAAATAAATGACAATCATTATTTAATAATGATTAATGATTAGTAATATATTTTGATTTTGAAACCATGTAATAATTTTTAATAATATACTTTTTATTATAAAAAAAATTATGATGTCCAACTTGCATAGCACACTACAACGCACAACTGCGAAACCCTAAACCTAACCCTAGCACAATCTATGTACAACCAAGTCCCTCATAGCTCACTCCACACTAGTTTGCAAGTTAAATCATAATATTTATGATTTTAAATAGAAACCCCCCCTCATTTAAAAGAGCTCAATGAGTATATATAGCCAAAAATCTTGAAGAACGTTAAAAGATGTTGAATATTAATATCATTTTTTTTATACTTTAGATAGTAAAGAAGTTTAACTATTTGAATTAAAAGAGAACATATTACCAATCAAAATAAATAAATCTTGTCAAGTGCAACCAAATTAAATGAATAAATAAATCAATAAATCTATGCCCAAATTAAAAGAGATTTTACTAAATATATAAATGCAACCAAATTAAATCTCTATTTTTAAAAAAATCATAGATATGGGTAAAAATTATTTATATCATACCATCACATTTATAAATAACTATGTTGGCCTGATTTTTCCTTCACAATATTTTCTTATAACTTCTAAAATTTGTCCAAAAAATATTATGATAGAAAGAAAAACCTGTTCAACTACTAATTGTATATAATGGAAAATAAGGGGAACACAAATTTAAAATTTTACAAACCTTTGCCAAATTTAAATACCAATAATAACCACATATATAGTAAATATAACAAGATACAGTCACTGATTTAACTCCAAACAAAGTAAAATTTAGGACCACTGAATCTTCAATTTCCTAAACAGATTCCTTGCTAACCAGCCATTTATTTCAAGGACTCTGTATATACTATAACATAAATTAATTAACATTCTATGATCACCATAACTCCCTATAGGGTGAACAAAGTTGGTTACTAGAAATTAAGAAAGTTTCATGCATGGCAAAAAAACTTTCTATTCCTAGCTATTAGCAGAAGAGTACCAAGCATGATTTCCACTAATAACTATGTATGATTAACAAAGTGCATGTAATCATGGTGTTGCATCTTGAGATTCAAATTCTTTAACCAATCCTCAGCACCCTTCACGAGAGAGTTCATTTCTTGAGATTCAGATACTTTAGGAAGAGGCAGAATTGAACGTTTCACCTTGTAAGTAGCAAGCCCAAAAATGGGAAGAGCTATTTTCAAGGGTTCATCTTCATCATCAACCTTTCCTCCATCCGAAGCATGCATCTTTGGTTGATTTTGACCTGCCACAAAGGAAGAGATATAACATACGAAAGAAAATAAAACTGTCGTGAAAAATTTATAGAGATAAACTGAAAACAACTTATGAATATTTCATAAATTTTTCCAAACAATCTTGCAAGTGCCGAAGTGAAAGATATGGATATACTTGGAAAGTGAGTTGTCAGATTATGGAAAGTTATAAATGATGCTTCCGAATTTTTGAGCGACGGTCCAACTGGGATTCGATAAATTGGATACCTAAAAAATGTTCGATTCGTTAGACGGACGAAGAACAATTTAGGAAAATAAAAATGACAACAACATATGTAGTTTTTAAAACATACCAAGCAACTGAAAACCAGCTGCATGGCAAAATGTCAGAACTCCTATACTTTTTCAAAAGAGGAAAGTCCATAGCAAGAGTTGAAACCTGAGAGAAAAAAGAAATAATTAGCTTTCAAATTGGGAAAAGAGGAAGATTTGAAAAAAGGACTTGCCTTATCATTAAGAGGTTGGCGTTCAAATGGTCGTTTGAACTCAAAATATTGGAAGACAAGCTTATTAGTTGTCTCCTTTGAAGGCATGTCACCACTTTCCTCATCAGTTTTCCTGTTACATGAAGCATTACAACCAAGCATGAATCTTTTCCCAAGATCATTGATTGAATTAAAATTGTTAGAACAAAAACAATATATATACATATAAAGCAACAAAAATCAGTACAAATTAAGAAGCAAATATCAATGAATTTATCAGTAATAAAAAATTAATTGAGGAAAGAAAAAGCAATTACTAACTCTAATCCCTGATGATGATCATCTTGAACATACAACTGAATTCCAGATAAAGATGGAACAAAGTACTGCATCACAGCTTCATCTTCGAATAGCGTAAGAGGAACCTCCAAACCATAAGCACTCCATTCTTTATAATAATCCCATAATTCTTCAAGCTCAAAGTATGCTTTTTTCACAGATTCACAACTACTACTACTTCCCTCACTCTCACCCTGTTCAATCCAAAATCAAAAACCATAAATCAATTAATAACACACACAAAAAATCAAAACTAAAAATATCCACAAATAATGAAAATATATATCAAAATTCAAAATTACACCAAAGTATATAATATATATATCCTGAGGAACAAAGGTGCATGAAAATTGAAATCAAATCAAGTCAATTTTTTTCAATGTGCATGTCAATGGAAAAACATAAAATGGATGAGAAAAAAAATTGAAAAAATGATCAAAATTATTTTTTTCATAGTACTATAGCAAAAAAAAAAAGTGAAAAATTGATAAAAGAAAATTAAAAGGATTTAATTTTAGCACCTCAGATAAAAATTTAACAGCCACGAAAGGGGTGAATAATGATAAGAGGATATTCAGGTTAGTAATGCTAACAGGACTCGGAGATGTCGGCTCAGATAAAGAGCCGATACGTGAGTCATGTTTAGCCGATTCAGCTTTCTTCTGGTACACCTGCTGCTTATTTTTTTTGTTCTGTGAAACCGGACACTTGTAGAACCGGTTAGAATTAGAGCCAACATTTTTTGAGAAGGAAAAGGTACTGGATTTTGACATGGTGGTGCTAATTGCAAATGAATTGCAGGATCAAAAACAGTTTTCTTTAGAATGAAACAGTGATGGAAAAAGAAAATAAAAAAAATATTTTTTTTATGGAGAGAAAATGAATGAAGGTGAGGTATTGATGTGATAAAGAAAAGAGTGATGAGTGAATGTGAGTTTGTGAATTTGGATTTTAAAGGAGAAAAAGAAGCAAAAGAACAAACAAGAGAGTTTGTGTTACGTTGCAGTGAAAGAGTGAAGTGTAGAAGAAAGGTGATGGAATGAATGTGTTTTTATTTTATATTCAATGTTTTTGAAAGAGTTTTTAATGCTTAGTAACTCTCATGTAGACTTTTTATTTTTTTTTGAACATTATTTTAATAATGTCAACTAGAATTCCCTAAATGCCCTTACCCTGAGTTGGCTTGTACAAGAAATTGTTATTTATTTATTTTTCGTTTATAAAGTTTAATACAATTTTTTTTGTTTTTTTATCAATAATACTTTTAAGTATATTTATTGTATTGAAAAAATAGCGGAATGAAATAATAAATTATAAAAGGTGTTATTAGAAGAAAAAAAAATCAAAAATAATGAAACTTATTGATTTTCTTAATAGGTATATATAACATTAAAATGACGTCTAAAAGAAGAAAGGAGGAGTATTGCATCACATTACACTATTTGTTTTTGTGTTTCTCAATTCAATGACCCATGAGTCAAAAAAAAAGTTAGGGAATACCGTAATTTAGAACAATCAATGCATTACTTCCTTAAAAAATCAATGCATTACTAAATAGAAGATTCAAGTTTTTTTTTTAGGCAATAGAAGCTTCAAGTTCTTTAAAAGCCATGTCAACAAGCCATCCTCATACCTAAACCAATCAACCAAATTACTGACATCCTATAAATCAATGTACATTTTTTAAGTGTAAATTCTTTCAAGATAGATTTGTTTCTAAATCAAGCAAATAAGAATATGTTTATAACTTTTAATTTTTTTTCTTTGTCTTCAATATCAAGTATGTAGAAGTGACATTGAAAAAAATAAATATTATTTGCTGATTTTGAAAGCAAATCTATTTTAAAAGGAATTTTAAATAAATATTATTTGCTTATTTTGAAAGCAAATCTATTTTAAAAGGAATTTTAAGTCAATTACACATGTTTGTTGATGGATTTAGCAAGACTTCTGCAAATTTTAAAGAGATTCGAGATTCTATCAATCAATTATAATGATTAATAATATATATCGTCATTTGTCAAGAAATTTAATTTAAGCAAAAAGCAAAAAATTTCGCGGTTCATAAAGCTATAGATGGATCATATATCAAATAAGATCAAGATCATATGTATCTATTTAAATCTAACGATTTTTGTTTTGAGTCAATAGGGTTTTTATATTTGAGTTTTGCATGTGAAAATTATTTATTTAGATAACATTGTCTTCTTATTTGACTCTAGGTTAAGCTCGACAATTATAGATTTGCGTAATATGATTTAGGTTTGTAATAATAAAATACTCAAGGAGAAAACAACATAATACTTCATGCATTTTTCTTCTTCTAAAACTATCTCAAAGTATATTTACACAAGTTGAGCTCGTTTTGAATAATTTGATTGTTACATTCTAATTAAAAACTTTTTTGACAGGGATACTATATATATATAAACTAAAGATTTCCAATGTTGTAAAATATAGATTTAGTTGAAACACGATTCCTTTCTTAAAATCTTCAAGAGGGAAATTCTTAGATTGTAAAATTTAACAAAGCTAATTATTCCCAAAACAACTCACATTCATAAGAGTAAATAAAATCCCATGACAAAATTGGTCATTTACTTAATGTAACAATTAATTAATTTTAAAACATAACAATATAATTGTTAGCTATAAGAAATTTGAAGGGGATTATTTCAATTCCTCAAATTCCTTAAATATAGTTAGACTTATACATGACCTTCATTCCATTTTTTAACATTAATAAATACTCTTTTTACTAAAAAAAAATTCTATGTAGCATTGATTTATTCTGTTATATTCAGCATAACGTTTGTCCCAAAAATAATAATAATACGGTTCTCATAGTATATCAAGGTTTTTATGGACAGCTTATTAATTATATCGAGGTGGTCTAGCTCAAATTCATGTTTCGAAATTAATGGTATGATGCATTTGTACTTTATTTTATTAAAAAAAATTCATGTTATGAAATAATGTTTCTTTTTAATGAAAAAATGATGAATCTTTTTCGTAACAAAGGTAGATTAAAAAAAATGATGGAAACATACTTTATTCTTATATTATTTACATGTTTTTTTAAAAAATATTAATTATGCTAAAATATTTTTTTTTGTTTATAGATGAGATGAAAAATATTACTAAAAACTCATACACTCAATTACAAAGTTCCAGGTTTGAAGTCAGCACATAATATTAATTCAACATAACAATATCAATTAGCGTAGCTTTGTGGGGACATAGGATAGCCACGATTATTACGGTCGTCCAACAATTTTTTTTTTTAAAAATAATTTATAAAATAATTACAAAAATACTAATTAGAGAAATACATTACATCTTTTAATTTAAATTTAAAGTGTAAGTGTTTTGAGTTTTGTCTAGTGATACTAAAATCAAACCAATGATATGATAAACTGAAAAAAAATCGAAATCAATTAAATTGATTTTTTTATGTGTTCGAGTTCAATTTGAATCAAATCAAATAAATTCAATCTTTGTTGATTTGAGTAGGATTTCACTTCATTTAAAATTGATCACCGATATTTGAATAAAATCGTTATACTATATCAATAGTGTAATCTTAAATATGTTTTATATTTAAGGATTTTTTTAATCATTTACATATTATTTTTCTTATTGTAGTTTAAAAAGTGTTTACATAATTGTTTTAATAGTTTAAAAAATCTAGTGTTTGAAAAATAAAATTTTATATTTTTAAGATAAGTATCTTAATTTTTATTAATATCAATTTGATTGAGTATAATCAAATCAACATGCTATTCATCAGATTGAGTTTAATTTTGTGAAAATAATTGTAAAAATTCAACCAAATTAATTTTCTTTTTGATTTAGATTGTTTTTCTCTCCAAAGATACAAACCAAATCAATATGTTATACCCATAACTTCGTTTCTCCTAAGCATATGCAACTTTTCAGTCAAATTCATCCGCTTTTTGCAGTTGTGTGTTTACATTGCAAATTAACAACCTAAAGTTCTAATATACAATAAAATACTATATTTAATTTATCAATTAAAATTTTAAAAATTTGACAATCTCAAAATATTTGTTTAAACTCTGTCGCTGACAATATCGATATTTGTCAATTAAAGTATGACTTAAGGACTATGCTAAAATATCTTTATTAATGTGGTAAATATCATATAAATGAGAAGGACATATTTAATATTGTTTATTGAGATGAACATACTATTTGAAAAATAAAATTACTATTTTTTCAAACAACCTTTATATATATATATATATATTTTATCTTTTTCTTTCTATCACATCATCAATGTATCATATTTATTATATCATTCACTCTATTTTTTTCTCACTCATAGTATTGAGTGTACACCAAATATTTTTTTTTTCAAAATTGCTATAATGATAGATATGTATATGTTTAAAATTAAAATATCTGAAATTCTAGCCTCTTAAAGCACCATAATGGCATGGAAGTTTGGTTTCCCTATTTTGGGGGGGGGGGGGGAAAGCAAATTCACATTATCTCTATCTAGCAGTACACATAAGCAATAGTAAATGAAAGGGTGGAGTTTTGCTTTCTTTTCTTGCTATAAGCATCACACCTTTGACAATTGGCTACAGAACAAATATTACGAGTTAGCCCATGTTTTCTTGCACCCAAAATAGGTTAGAGATATGACATAAAGGCGTCGGCAAAAGAAAATATATGACGTAAATGTAACTTACATGATAAAAATTGTGAAAATATTAGATGTGTGAGCTTGCACTCGGGACTTCCAAACTTTTTTTTAACATTTAGCTCAAATTAGTAAGCTATTTATCCATTTGATTGAAGTGTGAGTTTAAATTTTGACTAAATTATATTTTTAGTCTTATATATTTGATTTAGATTTTAGATAGGTCTTTTATGTTTTTTTTTTTCTTTCAATCAGATCATTTAAGTGACACCGTGTTTGTAACGTTAGTATTTATGTTATTATTTATTTGCAAAAATGTCATTTTTTGTTAGTTATATTAAAAAATTGTCGCATGGTTGTTATAATGTTGATGTGTGCGATAATGTTGTCAATATGTTAAATTATAAAAGTAAATAATTCTAATATTGGTTTTTTAAGTTTTGGAACATTAGCTATAAGTTTAAATCCGTTTTTGGTCAGGCTTAATTTTTATCTTTTACCTATTCACTATCTTCCTCTTTCACTCCGTCTTTAAAAAACCTAAAACCTAAATTTTATAATTTCAATACAAAAAGTCAAAAACGTCGGCCATGTGAATTCGAGAAAAATCAAAATAAGAAATTCATAATTTCAACAAGAATTAAAAAATAAGTTGTTGTAAATAAAGATAAACTCACCATAAATCCACTAAAAATAAATGAGTTGTTCATACATTTGGGAATTAGATAAAAATAAAAGACTAAACGTGCAATTTAGCTTAAACTTTTTATATAGTGCTGTAATATTTATACTCTCATATTGAAAAGTATTTGTACACTCCAGAGTAGTAATTTCAATATCATTATTCATACATATTGGATACCTAAATATTTATACGAGTCGTACTGAGTTATATATTAAAATAAATCGATAAATAACAAAATATAATTGTTATGATTGTGACTCAATTAAAAATCATTAAAATATCTTTAAATCTAAATGATAAAATACTACATATACAAATATTTATTAACTCAAACATTATTAGACAATGCACATCTTTATGTGTGTGTTTGATATTTGTACCAAACAAAGTATTAGATTACATTATGTTTGATTCAATTCTTGAACGTATGAACAACTCATTTAATTATGGTGGATTTCTCTTTATTTACAACAACTCATTTTTTTAATTCTTGTTGGATGATGAATTTCTCAATTTGGTTTTTCTCTAATTCACATGATCGACATTTTGAGTTTTTTTTATTGAAATTACAAATTTTTGGTTTTAGTTTTTTTAAAATGGAGTGGAAGAGGAAGATGATAAAGGTGTAAAAGATTAATATTGGGTCTAAGCAAAAATTAGTTTAAATTTAGAAGACCAAAAGTGTATTTTTCAAAACTTACATAATCAATATAAAAATCGTTTACTTTTATAATTTCTCACATCAATGTGGTTATGCACACATCAACATTGTTACCGAAACATGATAATTTTTTAACGGAACTAACAAAAAATAACATTTTTTTCAAACAAACAATAATATAAAAACTCCAAGTATTGTATACTAAAATATAAAAACATATCCTGGTAAAAAATATATCAAGAAAAAAATAATTAAGTACTATTAAATTTTATATATATATATATAAATATATATATATATATATATATATATTTGTTCATAGAGTAAATGATAGAGAAATTCGTATACATTTGTAAAGTCTCGAGTTCAAATCTTAAACATAATATTTAACTTAATAATATCGATATTTTGCTAGTTATGTCAGACCTTACATATTATTAAACTCTATATTTACTATATATGAATTTGACTTCAAAATTACTTCAAATATTATATTAATTTTTGGAATAATAAATATTATGTACTCCTTCGCTCCTTTTTAAGGTTCATTTTT
>JBBPBQ010020324.1:7488518-7505967 GCA_037974755.1 Cicer yamashitae
TTTTCAAGATATAGATTAATATTATAATATATATATATATATATATATATATATATATATACCACTTTTAACTCATTTTCATGTATTGACGATAATAATTAATCTTCAATTGTGTATAAAGATAGTTGACAAGTGTCAATTTCAATTTTAGTTATAAATGGTTCAAAGTAAAGGTATTTATTGACTTAATTCGATAACAAATATGTTGATTGACTTTCAATTTTATATTAGTTGTGTAATTTTGAGTATTTTATCAGATTCAAAGAAAAAAATACATCTTATCACATGTTTTGTATTTTTAGAAAAAATATTGGATTGAAAGCAAGTTTGCAAGTCAAAGCATAAAATAGCAAAAATTCGACCAGCTAAATTGAGTTGGCCACGCGAATTGAATACAAAACCAAAAAAGGAGAAATTTCATAACAAATTGGTCAAGCGAGTTTGAGCTGGTCAAACGAATTAAGGCGATTTCGAGGGTCTTAGTTATACATCAATTTCAATGAGTTAATGTTCTAACTTTTAGTTGACACAAATTTTATCTCAAAACAATATTTATAACTCAAAATATTATTACCAAAAGTAGTTGATTTGAACAACAAATACAATATCTCACATTAGATTTGTTGACAATTATTTTACATTATTAGAGATCGAAATCAGCTTTTCTACTTGTGTGTCATTTTAATAGCTTTCAAATGATCTAAAGAACTTCACAATATTAATTTTTTAAATGATTTTTATTTCGTATCAAAATGATATTTACAAAGTGTTTAACATTATCTTTAAGCATTTAAATATTTACACCAAAATTAATTCATTTTAACAACTCTCAAGTCAAATTTATTTCATACAAAAATAAAATTAATTATATATATATATATATATGGATTGAGGTCCAACTGGACCAACTACTTAAACCAAAACCAATCTCCCCAGCATTGCCTATTAAATCCGAAAAATATCGATAACAAAAAGGGTGAAACCCTATTTTTACAAACTGATTTAACAAAATCAAATACTGTTATTCCAAGAACCATTAAATATTAATCAAAGTCTGTGATTTATTAAATTTTGAAATTGTTTTGCAAGATGATTCTTCGGCTTTTACTTTGAGTTTCATCAAAGTTTGAGGCTCATCCTGTTTTGAAATCTTTTTATGAGAGGGAGTTTTTGAAGATTCACCCTTCTCTTGTTTTTGCAAAAATGGAATTTCCATCGAGAGACTTTCAATCTCAAGTTGGAGCTCCCGAAGTCTGGCAGCCTTTTGAAAGTTAATGTCATCATCCATTAACCCTCTGAGTTCTATAAAATTTTGAGGTGGAACAACTTGTTGGCTTGAAAGCCATTTTTGAATTTGTTTTGTTTCTTCTTCTTCTTCTTCGTCCTCAACTGCTTGTGCCCAGGATTTAATAGGCAATGCTGAGGAGATTGGTTTTGGTTTAAGTAGTTGGTCCAGTTGGACCTCAATCTTCTTTTTTCTGGGTGGCATAACTCTCAAGACCTGTTTTGAAGAAATTCTCTGGTTAGAAAATCTGGAATTGAGTTTTGGTCTCCTTTTATAAATTCAATATCAAAATCAAATATGCTAAGAATGGCTTGCCATCTGGCAAAAATTTGTTTTGATGCAATGTTTTGAACATCTTTTTGTAAAACTTCTTTGGCTGACTTGCAGTCAATTCGGAGTAAAAATTTTTGATTTAATAAATCACTTTGAAATTTTGTAATGCACATGACAATGGAAAGAATTTCTTTTTTAATGGTAGAATAATTCTTTTGACAATCATTCCAATGTGCAGAAGTAAATTGAACAATGCATTCTTTTGAATTTGATATTTGTTTAAGAATCCCCCCATAGCCTATATCAGAAGCATCTGTTTCAACAATTTTGGGTGCTGAAGGATCTGCTAAGTGTAGGCAAGGAATTTCTTTGACTTGTTTTTTGATGAGTTGGACAGTTTTAGTGTGGACCTCAGACCAAGTGGCAGGGTTTTTCTTTAATCTGTCATGGAGAGGTTTTGCAACTCTGTTGATATTTGGGCAGAAGTCTAAGACATAGTTTAAACTTCCTAAGAACCTCTGCAACTGAGTTTTGTCCAGAATTTTGTCTGGGAATTTATCAGCCGATAGGGGTTATGGTGCCCTGAGAAATGTAGTGCCCTAAAAAGCGAATTTTTGTTTGAAAAAGCGAAAGCTTTGATTTTGAAACAACTAAGCCATTTTTCTTAATAATCATAAAGAAAGTTTTTAAATGTTTAAAATGGTCGTCAATTGTTTGAGAAAAAATTAATACATCATCAATATAGACAATGCAGAATTTTGAAAAAGGATTGAAAATGTCATTCATAATTCTTTGGAATTCTGAAGAAGCATTTTTTAGTCCGAAAGGCATAACCGTCCATTCGTATTGGCCAAATGGAACAGTGAATGCTGTTTTGTAACGATCTTTTGGTTCAATTTGTATTTGCCAAAACCCTGATTTCATGTCAAATTTTGAAAATACTAACGAAGAGTGAAGTTTTTGCAAAAGATCTTTTTTGTTTGGAATTGGATAACGGATCCATTTTAGAGCTGTGTTTAAAGGTTTATAGTTGATAACTAATCTAGGTGTTCCTCTTTCAATTTCTGAGTTTTTGTTTACATAGAAAGCGGCGCAACTCCAGGGCGATCTGGATTTGGTAATCAAACGTTTTTGTTCCAAATCACGAATTTCATTTTTGCAGTGTTGTTCTAATTCATAATTCATTTGGATAGGCCTTGCTTTGGTTGGGATTTGTTTATCAGAAAAATCACTTTCATATGGCAAATCTACCATATGTTGTTTTCTGTCCCAAAATGCATTCGGCATATCTGAACAAATTTCGTTTTCGATCATTTTCTGCAAATCAGAAATTTTGTTTTGAACAAAAGCTTTTTGCAATTGTTGTTCGATTCTCAGAAAGGAAACATCTTGTTTTAGAAAACATAAATGCTTTTCTTTTCCTTGAATTAAACAGTTTAGTTCATTTTTGTAAACAGAACAAGCCTTTAAAAGGTTTAAATTCTTTGTTCTAGGTTTTGAAATAAAAGGGAAAACAATTTTGGTTTCTTTTGTTTTGCAGGAAATACTATCATGATTGACAGAATAGGGAGTTATCATGTTAATGAAAGGAGTCCCTAAGACGATAGCATAAGATATATTTTCTAATAAAACAAAAGGGGTTTTGATGGAAATACTACCGCTTCTAATGGAGGCTTCAGTTTTGCTAGTTATAATCATATTTGAATTGTTTGCAGCAACAAGCCTTTCATTAGTTTTCTGTTGAAATCTTTGTGGAACAATGCTATGTTTAATACAATTTAAATCTGCACCTGTATCAAAAAGTGCAATCATGTTCATTTTGAAATTATCAGAAAAAACTAACTCGATTTTGATTAAGTATTTGCGTGTAGTAATAGAACGCAATACACATAAAAAGTCTTCTGGAATATCTTCTAAATTTCTAACGTTGGGTGGTAAAGGAAGAGACAGATCTTCATCTGGTTCTTCATCTTGTTCAGGGTCAGAAAGATTCTGGTTATGGATTTGGGAAAGAAGATTCTGTAGAATACTAGAATCAACTTCTTGTTTTTGTTTGAGGGATTTGAGTTCATGTTTGACTAGTTTAATTTCTTCCTGAAGGGATTGGGAGGGTATAAGATATATCTTGATAAATTTTTCAAAATTAAATTATTATTTTGCAATCCAAGTTTGAGAAATGATAGTTCCTGGGTAGTAAGTCCCGCTTAGCCGACGAACAGTCACAAAGGCAGTGAATCCTTTGGAAGTTTTCTTAAGCTTTGAGAACAAAATCAATAATTAAATTATGAATAATTTATTTTGTAGATCTTCTTCTTTTTCCAGCTCTACTACCCAAAACTCCAATAGTAAAAAGGATGTAATCAGTAGTGAGGAAATCACTATTGAATATTTTCAAAAATGCATAAATAACTGGCGTATTCCAAAAATCAAAAGAGATCAGGTTTATGAATCTGGGTTTTTCAAAAATTTACTCAAAACTGATTTCATAATCAAAACTGTGGAACGAGATGTTCCCCTAACCAATCCTTTCGAAACTATAAATCTTCTTTCTAAGAAGACTTTGCAAAAACACCGGGATAGGAACTATAACTTCATACACATAGGTCTTGTCCAGGTCGGAATCAAACCTTTAACTAGAGAAGGTCTTAACACTTCAATCCTTAGTGTCTTAAGGGATGCAAGATTCTTAAACTTTCAAGATTCAATAATTAGTACTATTGAATCTAGTCTGTGTCAAGGACTAATCTGGTTTGAATGTTATCCAGGCTTTTCATTATCTTTAAAAGATCCAAACATCCTAAAATCCCTTGTCTTACAGATCAAAACCCACAATTACAAAATGTTATCAGGTTCCATTCCTGTAGCAATCATTTATCGTGTCCATTACAAAGCGATGTTTTCTGCTTTTACAACAACGAAAAATATCGATAACAAAAAGGGTGAAACCCTATTTTTACAAACTGATTTAACAAAATCAAATACTGTTATTCCAAGAACCATACTTTGGAAAGAAATTGATCTTCCTGAAGAATGGATTCTGGAAGGAGCTGTTCAACAACAGTCTCCTGAACAGTCAAAACCTAACAACAAATTAAAGGAAGTTTTGCAATACAAGGATGGAAAAGTAAAACTAAGTTTTACTAGAACTTCCAGTGCTAGATTTTCTGATGCGGGTTCCTCCAAACTTACGAAACCACATTATTCGTGTTCAAGCATTCCAAATGCTTCCTTTCAAAACGTTGATTATTCAACAAATATTCCACATCAAATTTATACGGCTCCTCAGAGCACAAACGAAGAACATCAAATCTCTCCACCTTCTTCACCTTCTTTTTCTGCAATAACTGAAAACATTATTAATGAATTAAATGTTCTTGATAAAGATTTTAAAGTGGACAAAACCATTCTTCATAAAGAATTTTATTCTTCAAAAAATTTAGAAAAAAGAACTTGGTTTTTCAAAAACTTTTTACAACAAAGGAAAGAAATCCAAAATGATTTCTATGAATTTGTTAATCAAAACAAAGCAAATATTTTCTTCTTTGACTGGTTTGAAATTTATGCGTCTCAGAACCAAATTTCTTATCCTTTCATCCAAGACAAAACTTCTGTAAACCCTATAACTGTTAGAAACAAAACTCCAGAATGGGAAATGGCCAACGATAGGAAAATCCAATCAGATCATCCTCCCCTAAGACAGATAAAAATCACCCATTATGACCAGGTTATAGAGGCAGCACCTTACAAAAACCCAAGTGAAAATTCTGATAAAGATATCAAAAATATCATTATTCAGAATAACTTCACCAATACCCATCTTAGCACCATAGCAAAACATTTGACCAAGATGGAAGAAAACCAACTGACTACAGTTGTCTCTTCTGATGAGACGACAGGGTTAAAATTAAAAAACCCAGTCTTCAAACCTTTCCAGGTTTCTAAAACTAGCCAAAAACTCTTCAAAGATGGTAAGTCTGAGTTTACCCAAGCCTTGAGGGAACAACTAAGTAGGGTAGAACAATCCTCTACCTCTTCACCATTAGTTGCCAAAGACACTCTAGATAAAACCATCACAACCATAGAACAAGTCTCTGAGACTGAGAAACAAAACCTGTGTAAACTCCATTGGCAAAAGGGTCAACCGTTGGCCATGGTGTCAGCACCTGACCTTGGAATTGAGAATAGACCAAATGTCCTTTCTCAATCAAAATTCAATGCTAGTACTGTCTATGAATGGAACATAGATGGTATGTCTGAGTATAACATACTCAGCCTCCTCCAACAAATGACCATGGCATCCAATGCCTATAGAACACAAACCAACACACCTGACAAAGCCATAGCAGAACTCCTAATAGCAGGATTCTCTGGCCAACTCAAAGGATGGTGGGATTACCATCTCACCTCCGCACAACACTTAGAAATCCTGAGTGCAATCCAAACCACGGAAGAAGGAATTCCCATCCTAGACGAATTAGGTAACCCAGTACCTGATGCAGTTGCAACTCTAATCCACACGATTAGCTTACACTTCATTGGAGACCCGTCCCACCTAAAGGATAAAAATGCTGAACTCCTCTCAAACCTTAGATGTAAAAAACTAAGTGATTTCCAGCACTACAAAAACACTTTCCTAACCAGAGTAATGCTTAGGGAAGACTAAAACCAATCTTTCTGGAAGGAGAAATTCCTTGCAGGACTCCCTACCCTTTTAGGAGAAAAGGTTAGAAACAAAATCAAAGAAATTTTTGGGACAAACCAAATTCCTTATAGCCAGTTAACCTATGGGGAATTAATTAGCTTCACCCAAAAAGAAGGATTAAAGATCTGCCAAGATTTAAAACTTCAGAAACATTTGAAGTGGGAAATGAAAAGAACTAGACAAGAACTAGGTTCTTTATGTAAACAATTTGAAATTCCAACTACAAGTGCTTCAAAGGATTGTGCAAGATCTTGTTCCAAAACACTTAGAAAACCTCACAGGAAACCTTTTCCCAAACAAGATTTTTATAGAAATTCTAAACCTCAGAATTCCTATAACCATAGGAAACCCAACTTCCACAAGAAAAAACCCTTCCATAAGAAATTTGAACCCCAAACCTCTAAGCCAATAACTTGTTTTAAATGTGGCCAAACAGGGCACATTTCAAGATATTGCAACAAAACCAAAAGGCTTCATGGATTGCAAATCGAGGAACAATTAATGCAAAAGATTGAAGCTATCCTTTTAGAAACCTCTGATGAAGAAAACATTTTAGATTATGAAACAGGATCTTCAGAAGATAACAAACCCATACAATTTGATGAACTAGGAACCTCTGAAACCATTAGTTCTGATTCTGGTTCAAAATCTATCAACGTGTTAACAAAAGATCAAGAATTAATTCTTGATATTGTTAAACAGGTTGATGATACCAGTTTACAAAAAGAGATAATAGGTAAACTTTTAGACACTTTTGAGTCTAGACAGATCAAGCCTTCAACCTCTTCTTCAAAGCTCCTTCTCACAACTACCTATGATCTGACCAACATCTTAGGTACCAAAAGAAAAATCCAAACCCCTGCTACTATCCAATCCCTTCAGGAAGAAATTAAACTAGTCAAACATGAACTCAAATCCCTCAAACAAAAACAAGAAGTTGATTCTAGTATTCTACAGAATCTTCTTTCCCAAATCCATAACCAGAATCTTTCTGACCCTGAACAAGATGAAGAACCAGATGAAGATCTGTCTCTTCCTTTACCACCCAACGTTAGAAATTTAGAAGATATTCCAGAAGACTTTTTATGTGTATTGCGTTCTATTACTACACGCAAATACTTAATCAAAATCGAGTTAGTTTTTTCTGATAATTTCAAAATGAACATGATTGCACTTTTTGATACAGGTGCAGATTTAAATTGTATTAAACATAGCATTGTTCCACAAAGATTTCAACAGAAAACTAATGAAAGGCTTGTTGCTGCAAACAATTCAAATATGATTATAACTAGCAAAACTGAAGCCTCCATTAGAAGCGGTAGTATTTCCATCAAAACCCCTTTTGTTTTATTAGAAAATATATCTTATGCTATCGTCTTAGGGACTCCTTTCATTAACATGATAACTCCCTATTCTGTCAATCATGATAGTATTTCCTGCAAAACAAAAGAAACCAAAATTGTTTTCCCTTTTATTTCAAAACCTAGAACAAAGAATTTAAACCTTTTAAAGGCTTGTTCTGTTTACAAAAATGAACTAAACTGTTTAATTCAAGGAAAAGAAAAGCATTTATGTTTTCTAAAACAAGATGTTTCCTTTCTGAGAATCGAACAACAATTGCAAAAAGCTTTTGTTCAAAACAAAATTTCTGATTTGCAGAAAATGATCGAAAACGAAATTTGTTCAGATATGCCGAATGCATTTTGGGACAGAAAACAACATATGGTAGATTTGCCATATGAAAGTGATTTTTCTGATAAACAAATCCCAACCAAAGCAAGGCCTATCCAAATGAATTATGAATTAGAACAACACTGCAAAAATGAAATTCGTGATTTGGAACAAAAACGTTTGATTACCAAATCCAGATCGCCCTGGAGTTGCGCCGCTTTCTATGTAAACAAAAACTCAGAAATTGAAAGAGGAACACCTAGATTGGTTATCAACTATAAACCTTTAAACACAGCTCTAAAATGGATCCGTTATCCAATTCCAAACAAAAAAGATCTTTTGCAAAAACTTCACTCTTCGTTAGTATTTTCAAAATTTGACATGAAATCAGGGTTTTGGCAAATACAAATTGAACCAAAAGATCGTTACAAAACAGCATTCACTGTTCCATTTGGCCAATACGAATGGACGGTTATGCCTTTCGGACTAAAAAATGCTCCTTCAGAATTCCAAAGAATTATGAATGACATTTTCAATCCTTTTTCAAAATTCTGCATTGTCTATATTGATGATGTATTAATTTTTTCTCAAACAATTGACGACCATTTTAAACATTTAAAAACTTTCTTTATGATTATTAAGAAAAATGGCTTAGTTGTTTCAAAATCAAAGCTTTCGCTTTTTCAAACAAAAATTCGCTTTTTAGGGCACTACATTTCTCAGGGCACCATAACCCCTATCGAAAGGTCCCTTCTTTTCGCTGATAAATTCCCAGACAAAATTCTGGACAAAACTCAGTTGCAGAGGTTCTTAGGAAGTTTAAACTATGTCTTAGACTTCTGCCCAAATATCAACAGAGTTGCAAAACCTCTTCATGACAGATTAAAGAAAAACCCTGCCACTTGGTCTGAGGTCCACACTAAAACTGTCCAACTCATCAAAAAACAAGTCAAAGAAATTCCTTGCCTACACTTAGCAGATCCTTCAGCACCCAAAATTGTTGAAACAGATGCTTCTGATATAGGCTATGGGGGGATTCTTAAACAAATATCAAATTCAAAAGAATGCATTGTTCAATTTACTTCTGCACATTGGAATGATTGTCAAAAGAATTATTCTACCATTAAAAAAGAAATTCTTTCCATTGTCATGTGCATTACAAAATTTCAAAGTGATTTATTAAATCAAAAATTTTTACTTCGAATTGACTGCAAGTCAGCCAAAGAAGTTTTACAAAAAGATGTTCAAAACATTGCATCAAAACAAATTTTTGCCAGATGGCAAGCCATTCTTAGCATATTTGATTTTGATATTGAATTTATAAAAGGAGACCAAAACTCAATTCCAGATTTTCTAACCAGAGAATTTCTTCAAAACAGGTCTTGAGAGTTATGCCACCCAGAAAAAAGAAGATTGAGGTCCAACTACTTAAACCAAAACCAATCTCCTCAGCATTGCCTATTAAATCCTGGGCACAAGCAGTTGAGGATGATGAAGAAGAAGAAACAAAACAAATTCAAAAATGGCTTTCAAGCCAACAAGTTGTTCCACCTCAAAATTTTATAGAACTCAGAGGGTTAATGGATGATGACATTAACTTTCAAAAGGCTGCCAGACTTCGGGAGCTCCAACTTGAGATTGAAAGTCTCTCGATGGAAATTCCATTTTTGCAAAAACAAGAGAAGGGTGAATCTTCAAAAACTCCCTCTCATAAAAAGATTTCAAAACAGGATGAGCCTCAAACTTTGATGAAACTCAAAGTAAAAGCCGAAGAATCATCTTGCAAAACAATTTCAAAATTTAATGAATCACAGACTTTGATTAATTTCAAAGCAAAGTCTGAATATTTCATCAAAAAAGATTTTCAAAACATATGGACAATTGAGGACAATTATTTCAATAAAAATCCTCATTTGATCATTCAAAAAATATTCCCAGATGGTTGGTTTTTTAAACCATGGGATCTTTCAAAACCCCAAAGTTACTACAAATCCATTCTTGAATTGACTGGTTCGGTAACAATTCAGGATAACCCAAAAGAGGGCCCAATAAACTATTCCACTGCAAAAATCCACAAAATTATCCCTCCTTCCGAATGGGGACAGAACCTATACACTTCAAAACAATTCCCATTAGACTTCAAAACCACCATAAAACATTGTAAGACATTCAATTACTGGGACTACCAACAAGCCTGGTATAATGCATTTTTAATCCAAAACAAGAATTTCAGTCATACTTGGCTGTTTTTCTTCAACCTAACCATGGATCCATCAAAAATCCCACAGTGGTTCGCCCATTGGTGGAAACTATATGGTTCCATCCCAGAAATCCTTCACAAGGAAGTCCAGGATAGCTTCCAAATCTTCAAAACAAATTACAAACCCTCAGATAAGGAACGCATGTTTCACCCTCTCATGCTTTTCTCTACCAAATTCTTTATACCATGGGTCTTGGCATGGTTCTTTGAAAATGACCAAAAGGATGTCCAGACTATCCTAACTAGAAGATTCAAAGTAAGATGGTGGACAAAATTCTCAATACCACCAAGCGTCAAAACTCAAGCCGTCACAATATGGCTTCAAAAACAAGGACTAATGAAGCCAACCCAAATACAAAATCAATTCTTGGCCCAAAAGTCTTTTGCCCAAACTCAGTTGGCAGCCGCAAAGACTGAGGATGAGTATTTCGAAATCATGTCTCAACTATTACAAAGCAAAACCAGTTCTACAAAACCCTCTTCCAGCTCAACTTCTGAAGCATGCATCGAATTGGAGGATCAAAACGAAGATGACTGTTTTGGCATCTTCTCACCTATAAAATAATTCGGACCATATCAAAATGATGTAATTGGGCCTAGCCCATAAAATAAAATAAAAAAAAAAAAAAAAAAAAAAAAAGATAAATAATAGAAAAGCCCAAGGGCAAAATAGTCATTAAAAAAAAAAAAAGGAAAAGCCCAAACGGCAAATCAGACACATAAACACGTGGAAATATTTCACTTATTACTAGCAAACAAAACGTCAGAAGACAAATTGGCAATCAGTCTGCCATCAAAGTCAAAAGTTGAAGAATCCAATGCCCACTTTGTCCTCCACAAACACCATTAGTCAAAAAGGAAGAAAGAATCTCATCATTTCCTCCACCAAACAAGCCACCTGTCCCAGTTCGATGGCTATTTAAGGAAGACTCTTCTTTATCACAAATCAGAGTTTGAAAACAGAGAGTTTACATAGAGAGTCTTAACTATCTTGTAATCTTCATTGTCTCAATATTCTCGCAAAACCTTGTATTTTTACATTTCCGATTTCAAAATTACTTGTAAGTTCTCTTTTGAATTAGAAATCAAAATTTGTTTTACATATTTGTTGTTCATTAAATATTAAGTATGCTCTGCACTTGCAACCTCGGTTGATCTGGTGCATCAGAAACCTTGTTGCATCTGTCCTTACTTTATTTATTTATAGTTCATCTCTCTGGTTATACCCTTTGATCTTGCGGCGTCTCTGGTATATATATATATATATATATAGATCGAGTTGGTTCGAGAATCAAACGGGTCGAACTATACATAGCTCAAATTCAAGTCATTTATTTAGAGAACTCAGTTTTCAACTCAAGTTTGACTCATTTGATTCATAAATTAAGTTTTACTGTATTTTTTTATGGTTAAATAAATTTTTAATGTTTGTAAAATTTTAACTCAAGTTCGATTCTTTTGATTCATGCACACATTTTTTAGTCCTTGTTGAAATACCAACGTATATTTTTAAACTAATTTTTTTAAATTTAATTAGAACATTATAAAAGGTTCCTCCACAAAAAATTTAGAATTTTTTAACTTACAATAAATTAAATATGAAATTTTTAAAATCTATAAACTCAAAATAAATGAAACAAAAATACAAACCTAGAAATCAAATTTTGAATTTAGTTTTTGTAGAGAAACTTGTTAAATTGTTGTAAACATCATTACTAAAAAAATCATTAAAAAATTGTGTGATATTCTAGAAGAGATTTAAACAGTTTGTCTGATAATTTTATAGGAACTAAAAAATATAATTTTTTTTTATTAAAATTAAAAATAAAATCCTATAGAGATTAAAAATTCATTTAATCTTTTTTTTTATTTTATGAATTTGTTTTGAAAATCTTAAACTAACACTCTTGAACAACCGTCAAAAAAGCCTATATTGTTTAAGTCTCACGTCCAGTTAAAAATATTTATAGGAGAGTTAAAATAAAATAAACAATGTATGAATCTAAAAAATATTATATATGAAGTATAATATCGTTGTTTTTTAGGAAAAAAAAAATGCGGTTCGAATTTTTTGATTTTGTATTTTGGAAATTTAATTTATATCTTGCTCATGAAAATATAAATGAGTATAAAAAATATCACTTTCAAGTGTTTACTTAATACATGATTCTATTTCAAAATATTATTTAGCTATTGCGATAAAGTGTAAATTGTTCACATATATTATATACTATTATACACACTCTCCGATCTCGAATTTAAACAACAACAAAAATTAAATTTTTTAGTTTTAAAAATGAAAAAAAAAATTGGCTTAATTGCAGTTTTAGTCCCTTTTTTTTTTTTACTGATTCACAAAATTGGTCCCCTATTTTAAAAGTCGACAATTTTGGTATCTCTCTCTAGTTTTTTAAGTAAAAAATGACGATGTGACATGATTTAAAAAACATATCATATGATACGATGATATATAATGATTAACACTTATAAAATCAAAATAAAACATCATAAAAACTTAACTTTCAACTTCAGAATTTTTTTATATTTATAATTTAATTAATGACATATGAATAACTAATGTATCTATATGGTTCTATATCATGGAATTGTATCTCACGTTATTTAAAATACGTCAAATCATCATTTTTTAGTTCAAATAAATGAGAGATAAATCAAAACTGTCGACTTTTAAAATAGATGGACCAATTTCGAGAATTGATAAAAATAGAGGGACAAAAACTGCAATTAAGTCAAATTTTTTTGACCAATTGACTATATTAAATGTTAAATTTTTTATAATACTGTTTAATTAATGTAGATTTTATTTTTCAACAACACATTTTATTTTTATCAAACAAATTATCATGTAGGGCAACAAGATTATATTGGCTTTTTTTTTTTTTTATCACTTTGAGAAAATTAAATGAACCCACCTATTTTTCTTAAAGGGTATGAAATGCTATTTTTTTGCTTATATATAAGATGGGATGAAGTATATATATTAAATATTGGGAAATTATGATAGAATGTGGGCTGTGACCCACCCTAGTCCACATGATGATCCGCCACCACTCCCCAACTATCAAGTTCTTTCAATTATGAAAAAATTAGATTTGATACTCCCACAATTTGACCCACAATTTTACCCCTATTTTTTTCACCTTCTTTCATTGAAAACTTTTGAATTTATTTTTTGACTCCACAAATTTGAAATTTCCGGTCTGAATTTTTTCCCCAAAAAATTTGGTTTAGAAATTTACATACCACAAATTTCCGCTATGTTAAAAACATTTACATACAAAATATTTTGTGTTTTTGAAATTTCTGATATACAAAAAAAAATCGAGAAAAAATTGTACATTTTAAATATTTCGTGTTACCGAAATTTTCGATAAAAAAATATGAGGAAAGTTTTACGTACCAAATATTTCGTTTTCAAAATTTCTAATATTTAAAACAAAATCGAAAAAAAATTTACAAACCAAATATTTGGTGTTTTTAAAATTTTTGGTGTGAAAAAAAACTATAAAATAATTTTACATACCATATATTTTGTATTTTTTAAATTTACGGTATGTAAGATAAATTGAGAAAAAAATTTACATACTAAATATTTTATTTTTTGAAATTTTCAATATATAAAAAAAATTAGATATGGATATTTTGTCTTTAAGATTCTTGGTATGTAAGAAAAAATCGAGATGTGGATAAAATGAATAGACCAGTTTTTTTAGTGTCTACAAAGGTATTTTAGGAAATTCAAGCAAAAAGTGACATAATATAGGGTTAGAAGTCAAATTGTGGTGGTATAAAATTTAATTTTCAAATTATGATTCTTAGGAGAACTTATTTTTGACATTAGCCCCAATGTTGTGATTTTTTTGTGGGTTTAGATTAGAGGCTTTTGTGGCCCTATTTTCTGTCACTCAATAATGTTTTGAGTTTATTTTTTATAAAAAAAATAAAGTTTGAGAAAATATTTATTTATTTTTGAACAATTTTTATTAATCAAATTGTATATTTTTTTTAAAAAAATATAAAATAAAAATTTGAGATATTTTTTTATAAAGAATGGTCGTTCAAATAATATTAATGATAAACTTAATATAAATGATAGAGATAAAAATTTTCTGATCATAATTCAAAATATGCGAATCAAATCAATTATGAGATACTATTCCAAAACATTGTTCAAATGTTACAAACATCTCTACTTAATCTCATTGTTAGTAAAAAATTGTTTTACATTGTCAACTCATCATAACTATTCTTATAGATGACCTTAGAGGTAATTTTGATAAAAGTCAAAATCTCTATTAATCTAACAGTTATGATTAACTGAATGTGTAAAAACTTTTTACACTAATAGTGTATATAAATTAAATCCTTATTAATTAATAATCAATATTTCCATTTTTACAATATTTAATTTAGGGTTAAATATATTTTTAATCATTACAAATATATGAGCTTTCAATTTTAGAGAAGTCGCCTTTTGAAAAAGAGACTTCTTATATTCAATTTTTTTTTAAAGTTAACCGGAGAAAAAATACATATATATATATATATATATAATTTATTTATAAGAAACAACGACACAAATTTTACAAAGGTTATATAGATTGATTAGAGTTGTTTGTAACATTTGGACAATGTTTTCGAGTATGACCAGGTAACCGACACAGTCCGCATTTTCTTGGTACTTTTTCTCTAATGTCCATTTCAGTTCTAATACGGATATTATTTGGACGACATTTTTTAATTGTCCACATTTCAGGATTGTGATACATTATTTCACCTTCACACGTGGACCAATATCCTTTATTGGGTATAGGTGGAAACTCTTATTTGTATATGTTGAATACATTAATAACCTTGTACATGTCAGACAGATGCACTAAATTGTTTCACTTTCACATGTGGACCAATACCCTTTATTGGGTATAGGTGGAAACTCTTATTTGTATATATTGAATACATTAATAACCTTGTCATGTCAGACAGATGCACTAAATTGTTTTGACGAGCGTAAAAACATGCAGCTATGATATGTGAACAAAGCACATGTATAGTCTGAAATTTTCCACAATCACACCATTTTCTTTGAAGGTTGAATTCGAAATGACCAATTGGTCGTACTGTGACACCCTAAACCCCAAAATAATATATACAATAATTTATATCATATTTCTATAAAACTTGCTGCGGATAAATAAAAACTCTTCCAAAGAAAAAAGAAACTTCTGTGGGTTATTTAGAATATCACATTAAAAAGTCAAAATCACTCAAGGAAAATCAATACCTTTCACTATAACATCAAATCGTCTAAGAGAAATTATTATCACATGCGATACACATTAATCACAACAAAACAATCATAAAAAAAATGCAATGCTATGCATGAGCTTATACTCTACTTCACAATGTGGTACCATTCTTCAAAAGCGACTTTATGCTTTTACATATGATGTTAGAGTCAATCTTGGGATGATCATGTGACATAGAGGAATTTGCACAATTGTGGGGCCCCTTCAAATGACCAATCACCTATTGTTTGTTTTTTTGGCTTAGCGAATCCCTGCATTTGAACAAACATTGTGGATTCACACATTTAATTACATACATGTATTGATCATATTGCATTACACGATAATTGAGTGAGTGTTTTACGTGGTAGTGCTTAATTGAGTGATCAGATTGCACCTCTTATATATCAGTTTTCTAGAGGCCCTACCTGCATCTAACATACAATAATCTAGAAGACAATTGGATTACCGCATCTAAATGTTTGATTTGTTTCTACATAATAGAAATGCACCAAATAGATAGAGTGAAATTACAATTTGGACTACCGCAAGAAATACCACATCCACCGAGGAACATGAAAAAATATCATACAGTAGATTTGTATATAGTTGGACATTATTCTACGAAAATGATAACAAAGAGAGGAATGAACGATATAATCATATTCTTCATGATAAACCTCTAAATGTTGAATTTAAATCAATTTATTAATACATGGTTTGGTTTTGCAAAAATTCCAAACGATTTGTTTATCTAGACAACCAATTAGTTGATTCTCGTGTCAATCTCCCCTACTTCCACCACAATCTAACCAATATTTTTTCCATGAACCAATGTTTAACACAACACAACAAAATCAATATTATATACCAACACCTTCTGACACTCAACCGCCTCCTCATACTTATTCCCACACACCATATCAATTCTACGGGTTTATGCCGGAGGAACAATTTAATTTTGACAACCAACAACCACAACAAGAAGACAACCATCGACTATCCTTTACATCAAGCGAATAAGAATTATTGTAGAACATGTTCAATACTCATTATAATACACCTAAGTCCACTACCTAGTTACTTAATAGTATGTATCAACAAAGCTTTCAGGTTCCAAGCTTTTGGAATACACATATAATCCGTTAAATCAAACATCTAACTGGACTCAAGGTGAAAGTAGTTAGTCTGCAGCATTTCCTCCTCGACATCTTCAAGAACAAAAAAATGAAGATGAAGAAGAACAACAATAAACTCGTGATGTACCAAGACGTCGTAGAAATTCTCGTACGTGCGTGAAAACCTCGACAATGACAATGGTATTGGAGGCCACCTTCAATATTAATTTTATCGTACTTTTTATAAAATTTGTGTAGTTGTTTTTTATAAATGAATTTTAATGAATTATATTTTATATATATATATATATATATATTTCGGTTAACTTAAAAAAAATATTGAATGTAAGAAGTCGGAATTTTTTCAGCAATATCCTACTGTTTTGTTCTAATAGGAGGTCGCATGCTGGGGATGCTACCATGTACTAGGCCTATTTTTTTTTTGTTCCATTTTATTTATTGGTATAATTATTAATTAATTATAAATAATTAAATATTTAAAAAATCAAAATACTAATAATAAAATAAAATACATTATTAAATAATAATAATAATAATAATAATTTTAATAATATTATTAATTTTAATAATAATAATAATATTAATAATATTATTAATTTTAATAAATTATAAATAATTAAAATATTTAAAAAATCAAAATACTAATAATAAATTAAAATACATTAATAAATAATAATAATTTTAATTTTAATAATAATAAATAAAATACATTAATAATGATAATATTATAAATTTTAATAATAATAATAAAATAAATTATATTAATAAAATAAAATTAATTAAATTAAACAAACAAAACACGTTAAATTAAAG
>JBBPBQ010020324.1:7506368-7525467 GCA_037974755.1 Cicer yamashitae
ATAAAAATTAATGAAAATAATAATAATAAAATATGAATTTGATGTATATTTTTTTCTTCAATTTGTAGTATTTTTTTCTTTAATTTAACGTGTTTTGTTTGTTCAATTTAATTAATTTTATTTTACTAATATAATTTATTTTATTATTATTATTATTTATTATTAAAATTTATATTATTATTATTATTAATATATTTTATTCATTATTATTAAAATTATTATTATTATTATCATTTAATAATGTATTTTATTTTATAATTAGTATTTTGATTTTTTTTAATTATTTTAATTATTTATAATTAATTAAAATTAACAATAAGTCACTATTATTATTATTATTATTAAAAGTAATAATATTATTAAAATTATTATTATTTAATAATGTATTTTATTTTATTATTAGTATTTTGATTTTTTAAGTATTTTAATTATTTATAATTAATTAAATAATAATTATACTAATAATTAAAATGGAACCAAAAAAAAATTAAGCCTCCCCAGAATGCGACCTCCTATTAGAATAAAAAAAAGTCTTCAGCAAGTCGCATCCCAGTTTGCGATCAACAACTGAGGCTAAAAAGTAGCACATTTTTATATATAATTTTGACAGTGGAGCAATTTGGAGCTTTTGAATAAAAGTAGGATATTCTTGAAAAAATTCTCAAGAAATCTCTTTTCAATAGACAACTTCTATATTTTAAAGAAAAAAATCAAATCTAACAGTAGTGGCCATTGCAAACTTGAGTTTTAGGTTGCATTTGTAAATTGCGAGTAGTATGTTGGCAATTGTTTTTTTGAAAATTGGATTATTTTAAAAATAATATTGGTTAAGTGGTTATTTAATAATAATATTTATAATTATGCAATAAAATAATAAAATCAAAGATTCATATTTAGTGTCACTGTAAAATTAATATACGTCATTAATTTTCTCTAAGAAAATATAAGTGTAGAAATAGTACTGAAGTATATAACATAATTTTACACTTTCATTCAATTCACCGCCAAATACTCATCCTTTAAATTCGGGGATATTATAAAATAAATCCTAAAAAAATTAAGCATTTATTGTTCTGATAATTCATTTAACCAAACTGTCTGTCCAATTAGAAAAAGATAAACTTTTTTTTATCATTTTGAAAATTTTTATTTGGTAAGGCCAAATTTTTATTAAACATTTATTTTTGGTGAAGAATTTACCATATTATTTGTACCCAAAAAAAGAATTTACCTTATTATTTTTCCCTACTTTAGATAAAAAATCTAAGTACGCATTATTCGAATAATTGATTTAACTAAACTGCTTATACGATCTTAAGGAAAAGGATAAACTTTTTCCGTTTTCAAATCCAAAAGATTTTTTTCTATAAGATCAAATATTTATTTTATTTTATTAGATGATAAGGTCAAATGTAAAAGTTATCTGTAAAGTTAGAGATGATAAGGTCAAATCTAAAAGTTATCTGTAAAGTTAAAAAACAGGGTTATCTTTAAAGGTGCAAGACATTAATTAAAATTAAATTTAACTCATGATAAAACTTATTTAAAAGATATCACACAAAAAAAAATTTTAACAACTCAAGCAAAATATCCTCCAAATCCCCTAAGAATAGGGACCCACGCGAACTTTGCGGCGATCAGTGAGGGTAGCTAGCTGATTATTATAAATAAAGTATCCAAATCCAATTCCAAATTCCAATCATCTTTAATATTTACAATTCAACGCAGCCCTGCACATTAAAATATCAAAGCTTCGTCTTCTTTCTCACATCACCTCTCTTTCCTTTCTACGACGATTCTCGCTTTTCTTTTGAATTAATCTTTTTCTCTGACAATTTAGTATCTCTAACACAAAATTTATAACATCACCTCGCTTCGTTCTTATCAAACCCTAATTTAATATAATTTAACCTAATTACATTAGCGAGATTCAAAACACCAGAAGAATTTCAACAATTCACGAATTCGTCTCGAACGAGACTCCATGCCACTGTGGTTCTCCACCATTGCCCTCTCCAAAGAGGACTCTTTTGCTTTCGCCACAAAATTCGTAGTTTCTTTCAGCCTAAGGATACTCTCGTGCAATTCGTCAGCCATGTCCACTGATTCACATGCTCCTAATCCATATCCCAGAGGTCTTCTTTGCAATGCTGGTGCTGGTGCTGCCGCTGGTATGCCACTAATATTTTCTTCCTCCAATTTATGATAGAAATTAAGTTTAAAATAAAATCTTAGTCACTGCAATTATAGAGTTTTTTGTTCTAGTTTCGTTTGTAAGTTTTTTGTTTGTATTTAGTCTACGTAAATTCAAACACATTTGCATTTAGTCTCTAATATCATAATATGTGGCGCAATAAAATCACATCACGCCACATGTCTCTATAAGCTGATGACAGGTACTAAAAGCAACTGTTTTTTAATTTGTTTTGAATTTGTAGGGACATAATCCAAACCATAAAACTTATATAGGACTAAAACCAAAAAACACTACAATTGCAGGGACTAAAATCATATTTTAATTTAGAAATTATTTTTTCATTGTAATTTTTTAATTTTGATTTTTTTTTTTTTTATGTAGGAGTTATTGCTGCTACGTTTGTGTGTCCTTTAGATGTAATCAAAACTAGGTTTCAGGTTCATGGGTCTCTTCAGCTTGCTAATGGAACTGTTAAAGGTATGTGATTGTGCTTATTTGTGTTTCCTAGTATCATAACAATGCTTTTTACCATGTTGACAAAAACAAACAAGACAATGTAAACGTGCCCTGTCTCATACAAATTACTTTCTGTTTAGTATTTTAGTTTTAGAGTTTGAGTTGTTGTTCTTAGATTAATATAAACTGTTAAGGGGCGTAAATTAACATCATAAAACAACTACAGCTGAATACTGCATTTATTTATATGACCAACATTGGGTGTTTGTGTTATCAGGCAGTCTTATAGTTGGTAGTTTGGAACAAATATATCACAAGGAGGGGTTGCGTGGAATGTACCGTGGGCTAGCCCCAACTGTTCTAGCCTTACTTCCAAACTGGGCTGTGAGTTTACTTCTTGTTATTATTTGCTTGTTGTCATTACTTTACCTGATGAACTATTCTTCTTCGTTTTTTTGAAGATTTAATGTGCATTATATGTAACTGTTGTTTTTATCTTCAAATTGCCAATGAGAAATATGTACAAGGTAAAAAACCAGTAAATCATGGATGGGGTCTTGCTTAGGTTAAAGATAATGTGGGAAATAGACTTGTTGCTGGAGTTCCTTCTTTATGGAACCAAGTATCCTCCTGTGTTGTTATAGATGTTGGTAGATTTCCACAGAATGGTTAATGACATCAGACGGCTGTAGGATTAAAGATGATGAACTGAAGGGGTATGGCATATACATAAAGAAAAGCTGATCAGTAGCAAATAGGTTTTTAAAGAGTCCATATGTGGTGGATTCTGTGTTGTGAAAGTGCCTGCAAGTTATTATCTGGGAGATTGGTGGGTTTAGGTTTATCCAAGAATCAACTAGATCATGGAGGAATGCTTTTGATTGAGATATGGACAGACTAGAAAGAGAAATACGAGTGAAGTTGATAAGTAGAAATTAACTTAGATATTACTCCTAGATTAGATGATTGGTATGATTGCATCACAAATAAAGGACTAGGAGCAATCCTGCTGCAGTGGTTTTTCCAACTACTCGCTCTTTATTGTTTGATAGTTGAGTACATTACTTAAATAGGATTAGTCAAAACTCAGGGCCAAATACTAATATGGCACAAGTTGGTCACTGTGCCACTCACAAAATGTAGCACATGTATAGACATGGATAAGTACATAACTTTAAGAAACCAATGGTAAAATGCCCTTGGACCAAGAAATAAAATACTAATAAATGTAACACTAATTGACCACATAATAAACCTATAAATCTGAATAGTTACTGTTCTTTCTGTATAGTTTTTCTTTTAATTGGAATGCTTTTGTAGATCTATGAGTAACAATCAGCACTAATGTTTATTTAGTATAAAATCGAATTAGTTAAATCTTTTGATCTTTAATCTTATCTTATACCATACCTTTTGGAGTCTCTTGTTGCCTAATCGATTTAACTTACTATTGGATGGTGTATTTTGTTGGCCTCTATAATTATTTATATGATTTTGGCTTTTTGTCTATATACACTATTTAGTTATAGCATCATAATGTTCTATTCTACTAGTATTCTAAAGCGAATCAATTTGTTAACTTGCAGGTCTATTTTACCGTGTACGAGAAGCTCAAGAGCCTGCTTTGTTCTGATGGTTAGTTTGTTGACGATTACTCTTGTTTTTAAGTTTGTCAACTTGCTGTTTGTGTGTGCGTGCACTCACAAGTCACGTGCACTGTGTACTCATTCATTTAGAATTACAAATTATAATAGCTATGATATGTATGCAGATAAAAATCACCATCTTTCAGTTGGAGCTAATGTGGTAGCTGCTTCAGGTGCCGGGGCTGCAACTACTATAGTTACAAATCCATTTTGGGTTGTCAAGACTAGACTCCAAGTATGTTTCTTTTTCAGTTCAGGCTGAATCTTACTTATAACATCACCAATTTTCTTATGCTATTAGCCTATCATATATAATTGGCATGATTCATGAGTGCTTCAAACGAGTAGAATATGTGCAGTTAGTTGTTTATTAAGCTAATGTTGGACAAATAAAAATCGAGAATATGATAAGTATACTCTTGAAGGAGTACTGCAGCTAATAAGTGAATAGGTGTTGAGTATAAATAATTGGGTTTAGATAGGAGAGGGAGACACAATAGTTTTAGCAGTAACACTTTATAATGTGGATCTAGTTGCTTCCATATGAGATGAAGGATCTAACCAAGTGATTTCTTGAATCAAAAGTAGCAAAGAAAAGATGAAAATAAACAAAAAAGTGGAATAGGTAAGAGATGGTAGAGATCGCCTACAAGGGAATGCTAAGATCAAGGTAGAATCACCGCAAGAGTAAGATACTCTTGATAAGACTCAAATTTGGTTTTAAGAAGAGCCCTAGAGAGCATTCTCTATTCTCACACAAACAAGTGTATTTCTCTTCTAAGTTAGCCCCAAATGTCATACAAAGAAAAACATATATAGTCTAACACAAGGACATGGTGCATAAGCTACACACAACATAAAAGCATAAAAATTGTGCCTATCCTACGAAGTGCTTAGGCACACACACAAACCAAACATAATTCACAATTAAAAGAATTATTATTACATCCTTAACTTAAAAGAAAGTCTTAAGCTAATTCTATGAGCAAAAGATTAGTATGATGTGGACCAATCTTGTCATAGGCCTTAAGACTAAGAACACTAACAACTTGTTGCTCCAATTGTGCCCTTAGCTTCCTAGACTTCCCTCTAGTCAATGGCCGTTCCACTACTAGCGCTTGAAACTCCTTTCCCTTCATGTAGGGTTGGTCCTCATCACTATACTCCATAGTAAAAGGGATTATTTCCCTTCAAAATGGATTTTTGCCCCTGTTGGATTCAGGAATATTACATCTAAGGAGGGCAATTGGTGCTTTTGAGTGCATGCAGAGCACTCAACAAGGCTACAATTTTGGACAAGTACCCTATTACTTTCATCGAGGAATTGTAGGGGACAAATCTATTTTACAAGATTAATTTGAAGGATGGTTACACACTTACACCCAAATCCACATGCATGCAGCTGATGTGCCCAAACCATCCTTTAGGACTCACCAGGTTAGTTACGACTTGTAGGTTCAAGATGACTGCGTTTGGATTGACCAGCACACTTGCTACCTTCCAATGTGCTATGAATTCCACATTTTAGCCATTTTTGCACAACTTTGTTTTGGTATTCTCGACTACACAGTAACTTATGGCATGAACATTTACATAATTTGGAGTTGGTTTTGGGCCACAGTTTGTTGGCTTTCAGTATATCATCTATGCGAGATTGCAAAACTAGTATACATATTGAATTGGGGAAAAACTCTGAAACAGCTAATTTGTACAATTTTGCCATGTGTCGTGGATCCTGTTATCCCTTACGAGAAGCGATGTGTGGCTGTTGAAGGAAACACTGTTATAAGTATAACAATAATAATAATATTGTTCCTATAAGTAATACAATGATGTATCTTTTTTATCCTGCTTATCAACAGTGCATGTGTATATTCCGCTCAATAAGTTTGCTTCCTTTTGTTACTGCAGACCCAAGGAATGAGACCCGGTGTTGTGCCGTATAGAAACACACTATCTGCTTTTAAGAGAATAGCTTGCGAGGAAGGCATTCGTGGGATGTACAGGTTAGTATGATTTAATATGGATGCAACATTGTATAATTCTTTATAATTAATAATTTATTGACATCTGAGATATCCTTTACCATAAACAGTGGCCTTGTACCTGCTCTGGCTGGTATCAGTCATGTTGCCATCCAGTTTCCAACATATGAGAGAATAAAATTTCATTTGGCAAATAAAGGTAATTCAATGTATGTTTTAGTTCTTTGTAGCGACTTGAGAATTTCAGCAGTTGGTGAATTTGATCATTATTTTGTATCAGATAACACAACAGTGGATAAGCTCGGTGCACGTGATGTTGCAATTGCCTCATCAGTCTCCAAATTTTTTGCATCCACATTGACATATCCTCATGAGGTATGTTGCTGAATGGTTGACTTAGTTTTGTTGAAGATATTCATGCATAATCTTACATAACTAGTTTCTAGCCTTGTGAATGGAATGACCTTGCCATTTCTAAATCCATTTTATACGGTTAAAAAAAAGCAAAGGTGTATTCACCCACCCCCTTTAACGTTGGGCCTTTTCCAATGCTACACCACAAACTTTGAAGTCATCTCAGTTAGTCCCTAAATTTTAACTATTAGTCTATTAGTCAAATTGACCCTTCAGTTCAACTTTTGATCTAGACAATTGATTAATTTATTTATTCAATTATGATGTTAATGAATTTTTAAATCTTCCTGAATTAAAAGTCTTGAATCTTGATGGTATTCACATGTCTTTGATCAAACTGCATATTATCAGCCGTTTCTGAAATATTATATTTCTCCTTACATTTTAAGCTTAATTGGCTTCTATCCTATGGTCACAATTTTTTCCTTTCATTGCCAACATAGAAACTAATTAGAAAGCCATATACCACTGGTTTTTAGAATGATTCATGAATTCCTTGTTTCTCTTTTTTATGTTTTGAGGAGTCAAGCATCAGAAACTATAAAATGTTTTTTGTTTACGGTTTGCAGGTTGTTCGATCCAGACTACAAGAACAAGGACACCACTCAGAGAAGCGGTACTCTGGTGTGTCTGACTGCATTAGAAAGGTATTTCAACAAGAGGGACTTTCTGGTTTTTACCGTGGGTGTGCCATCAACCTCCTGAGGACAACCCCAGCTGCTGTAATCACATTCACCAGCTTTGAAATGATACAACGTTTTCTAGTTTCACTTTCACCTTCTGACCAACAACCACATAATTTGTAAAGATGACCCCAATTTAAATACATATAAGTTAGTTCAGCTGACAAGTGATTAAAATCCCCATTCTTTGTGATTCTTGATTATTTATGTATGGTAGAAGGTAGATTCCGCCTCCCCCAATTGCAGTTGTGCAACTTTATAGACTTTGTAGGTGGACATAGGTCTTATTATTATTATAAACTTTAAAAAGTGATGATGATGATGATAAATTTTTTAAGAAAAAACAGAGTGCTGCATATTTTGCATATTTTATTATGGACTGCTGAATAATGAGATCCTGCAGAATACCACACTCGCATTCATTAGTCAATAACTATATTAATCACTGATTTAGGAGCATGTTTGTTTTCCGGTTGCCATGCCCAATAGAGGTTCTCCCCGGAACATCAATTTTTTTTTAACGAACTTGACTTTTGAATGTGTGCTTCTCCAACTGAACTGTACACAGACACGTGTACTCGATGTTCCTTCTAGAGTTGAAGTTGTACGTGCAGGGAGCAAGCATATCAAAGTTGTACGATCGGCTGCAATTTTATTTGTCTGTCAAACTGTTAAAATCAATCACTAGCATTGAAATCAATCACTCTTTTTTCTTCATATTTTCTGGTCTCAACGTGAAGACGAAATTCAATTGTTTGAGCAACTCAATTTGCATATAGATCAATTTACTGTTTTAGTCTTTACTCTTTGATTTACATGGATCGGGGACTTTTTATTTAGAGGGAATGTGTGTAAGCAACTTACCATATAAGTGCATGTTTGGTTGCATTTTTTTTTTTTTGTCAACGTTTGGTTGCATGTTGAGCAACAACAACTAACTTACGTTCAAATTGCCAAACGTGATTCCAGTGAGTTGCAGGGATTTTTTAGTCTTATTTCTAGAAGTGATTCAGTTAATTGAAATGGATCCACTTGAAACCACCTTTTCCAGCTTTTGTGTTGGATTGTAATCGATTCTCTTGTAAATCTAATGTGGGTTATCAGTTTTGTCCCTTTTAACAAAATGGCCATTGCGATAACATTTTAGGGAAATTTTACCCTTGACCCCCACTATACCTATACTCCCACAATATTTTTAAAATGTCATATTTATCTTTGGAATTTTTTACTATTTTACAAACTCAAATTCACTTTCTTTTTTTTATCATTCAAAAATTTTCGGACCAATCAATCCAAATTTTCCAGAGAATTGAAAAGGTGTGTATCGAAAAAGTGTGGTTTCAAGTTTTTCGGCAGCTACCAAAAACTTTTTTTAAGTTTTCTGTTAACGAGGTGTATTTCGAAAATCTTAAAAATAATTTTCCGTTCCGTTAGTTCCGAAAACCTTCCAATAAGTTTCTTGGTATCGGAAAACTTAAAAATAGATAAAATTGACACTCACTTAGGTATAATGATACTGTGGTGAAAAATGACAACTTTTAATATTTATATGAGGACAACTTTTAATGTCAATTCATCATATTTGTGGAATAGGAGTCTAATATGGAGGTACAGGATATAATTTTCATTTTTTAGCTTTGTTACGTTAGAGAAGAAAGAGGAATTGGGCTCCAAGATCAAAAGCCCATTTATTTTTTGTAACAAGGCAACCGTGTCCTTTAACTTTTTTTTACATAAACAAATTAATATATATAAACTCTATATTAATATTAAAAATATTTCTAATACAATATGCATTTTAATTTAAAAGTTTTTGGTTCTATTTTTCGAAAGTTTAATAAATTTTTTTACTAATAAAAGTTTAATAATCTATATATAATTAAAACTCATAATAATCGATAAATAATTTTAATTACACATTTAAAATTTTAAATTCATTAGTAATTATACATTCAAAAATCAATTTTGATTTAAATTATCAAAACAACGTGAATTGGTAAAAATAATTTTTACGTTAATATATTCGAATATAAATCAATTTACATTCAACTTACTTTAACTAAAATCAATTTCGAAAAAATCAAATCTGACCACCTCAAAACCAAACACAAACCAAATATTTCTCTAGGTGTTTCTACAATTGATAAGAAACAAAGAGAAACTCTACATAAACTATATGTATAAGCTATATTGTGAGCTGATAAAACAAAGTTTAGAATAGCTGATAATTAGTATGTCTTTTACCATAAGCTTTACCTTGGATTTTATGAGTACTAGGAAATTAAACTGTGGTTTCCAGGTCTTTACAAAGGGTCAATCTATGCTACAAATGAGTTCAATTGTTGCTGTAGTGTTAGGTGGTGGGATATTATGTGTGCCTTTATGGATGTATTGAATGTGATTCCTTATCATCATGCACAATAAAGGTGTACAGGCTAGTGGCAACCCTAATAACTTGAGGACTAGTAGGTCCTGGTTAAACTTAGGTTGAACGCAAACTGTCCTTAAAAAAAACATTAAGGGCCCGTTTGATGGACCGGATAGGATAGACACAGGATATGATAAGGAGCGGATAGAGACATGATAGGATATGGGTAGGATAAAGAGTTATGATATCCTGTGTTTGATGTGCACATGATAACAAACTTGATAAAATTAGTTTATCCTATTCAGTGTTTGATACACAACAGATAACAAGATGATATGATTTATATTTTGATAAAATGATAAATTTGTCCTTATAATCTATTTAATTTTTTTTCTTTCAAAATAACATTCATATAATTTTTTATAAATAAACAAAAGTGCTAAAAAATGTTAATAATTTATAAAGTAATTTTATATACTTGAAAAAATTGTGATTTCTCTATCCATCACAATTGAAGAATGACTCACTATCATAAAAATTGTGATTTCTCTATCTATCACAATTGAAGAATGACTCACTATCATAAAAATGTAAATAATTTATGAAGTAATTTTATATACTTGAAAAAATTGTGATTTCTCTATCTATCACAATTGAAGAATGATTTAGAGTTTGTTTGATTCAAATCCCAAAAACTCTATTTTAGTATTTTAAAATTTAAAAACTAAATAATTTGTTTGAATTACTTGTTTTTAAAAACTATTTTGTAAAACTATTTATAATATTATACTTTTTAAAACTAAAAAAGCAAACCAGATAAATGGTGTTTTACTTTTTATTTTTCAGTTTTTCTAATTCTCTAGTCAAAGACTGTTTTAAAAAATTAAAGTTAGCAAACAAATTTTTTAAAATTTTCTTTTTAAAAACAATTTTTTAAAATTTATTTATAAAATAGTTTTTCAAAAACTAAAAAGTAAAACACAATCAAACAATTATCAATTTTTTTTATATTGTTATAAAATAAAATAAATAAGAAAACAAATATATATATATATATATATATAACCTAAAGTGCCACAGGAGAGAATCGAACAGGACTTGTTGTTGTTGAAGATGAGATAAACGCTAACAATGATATCCGACTGAGAACGGATTATTTTAACCCACCTCAGGATAAGAAATTACTGCTGCAACCTGATTATTTAAAATTTTTGATTAACTTATCCTATAAGATTGGTGCATCAAACAAAGGATTAGAGAGGAATAGAATACGTGTAGTTATCCGGTACATCAAACGGGCCCTAAGTTTCACCAGTTAATAAACGGCAATGAAAACATCAATCATTGCTTTTCCTTCTGAATGTTCACAAAATAAAAAGTATTCTCTCAACAAAAAAAACATCTATTTATTATTATAATTTTTTCCATAATTTTACAAATATATCTTTCATACAGTGCAATATTAATTACATTCACTAATATTTAATAGATAAATATTAAATAAAGATAAAAAGTCAATTAAATAATAATTCATTTTAAAAATCATAATTTTTTTTATATATAAATGAGATTAAAAAAATCTCTAAAATTTTTCATATAATTGAGACGGGAAGTGTAATAAAGAAAATGGAATAAAGGTCATTAGTGACTCAAAATGTTGGATCAAGGCTTTTTGGAAAATTTGCTTTCCTCTTTTGAAATTTTATCAAACAAGGAACAAAATTAATGGGATTACTAGAGCTCATAGTTCTTGTAGGATAGTACAGAGTGTGTCCATTTATTGGGACAGAACCTTAGACCAGTTGATTCGTCATAATCAAAGGCACTTTGAATGCCTAAAACGTTGGCTTAATTACCAAACATTAGAAACATGTTATTTTTCAGTGGCTTCTGTTTCCTCTTTTGGACAATTGGATTGTATTTCAATTTTAATTTTAAAGTATAACATTACATAACATATAAAAATGTACAACCAAATAAAAGCTATTTATTTTAATTTTAAAGTATAATAATCACATGTACAACCAAATAAAAGCTTTTTAGTGTATTTTTTTATTACATGAAAATGCTTTTGAATTTAAGGCTGGATCTTGTTTAGAAAATTTAACTCCTTTTCTTTCCATGAGAATGGTGATGCAAATTAAGGTCATGATGATGGTGTCCATAAGTGGACAACGCATGAATACAAAGTGGGGGTAATGGTATCCAAAGTTTTAGGCATCTGTTGAAAAGACACATAGGATTGGATTCCTTTGTCATGTTCTATCACACATTCAAAGGAAAACAAAAGAAAAAGAAAAATTACTGTGGCTTTACTTTCTGCTTTCTTGTAATGAACGTTATAAACGAAATTCATTTTATGACAATTTTTGTTCAAATAAGTGGAAAAGATTTAGTATAACAAAATTAATGGGGACTCATATTTTGTGAGTGGCGTTATTTGTGTTGTGATATAAGAAACACACAAGATGTGAGAACAAGTACATACTTTAAGGATAACTAGAAGAAAACATGCCTGGGCCTAGGAGTAGAGTGGGTGTGAGATATGAGTAGCATTTAAAAAGAGTCCTTTTAATATTTTTTTAAGTAAATTCAACAACCAAATTTTTATATTGTATTGTCTCTAAAAGATCATTCTCAATTGCTATCAATGCTAATCCATTAATTCTTTCTTGTAACATAGTACACTGCAAGTAAGACTTCAACGACTTCAATTTTAAAAAACTTTATGCATAAGCAACTTTCACGGGAATAGTCAACAAAATTCTACATACAATAATTAGGAAAACAATCTAAGTCTTTCAAAAATCTTAATATTATCAACATTGCCAACACTATCATTATCATCATCATTTTCAATGGGCACATTATCAAGAATTTCAACATCAACAATATGATTTTCAACGAAAATTAGTGATTCTTTTATAAAAAAAATTATCAAGAGCTTTTGTTTGAGATTGAGTTAAATCTTCAAATTTTTTCTTTTTCTTATGTTTCTCATATCCAGAATCATACTTTCTAATCTTATGAGGCATATTAAAAAAAACTTGAAGTTTTTCAGAATTGTGTCAGCTAATGATCAACTCTGCATCATTTACCAACAAGCAATTTAATAGATTACCAGCGAACAATCTATTAATACCATTGTAAATCACAAAATCAATAATGAGTTTCTAAAATATAAAACCCGATTAAACCCTATAAAAAATGAGTTCCTAAAATTAGTAAATCACTAAATCAACCATTTCAAACAAATTGAGTTCTTAAAATATGTAAATTACAAAATCCAAACATCAAAATTTTAGAGTGGTCATTATACAAAATTAAGGATATCAATGCAATTTTTCAAATTTCAAGATATACTATAGAGAAAAAATTAGGACACTCCCTAATTGGGATCCTATGCCAATGTTCTGGTTATACAAATTGTCGGTTCTGATCGTGGTCACTGAGACATAAAAAACTTTGATGAAAGATATTAGACGATTGCAACTAATTAAGAGTATTTTTAAAACCCCTTCATTTTCAACTTCATTATTGCTTTTTATTTTTTTGAACAATAAAAAATAACTCTATCATTATCTAACTCTCTCACTTTAGCCACATAATCAACCTTATATCACCCCACCTTAATCATTGTTTGGTGGAACCAAAATGCTTAAACCCGTTAAAGAAAGGAGTGCTATGCTTTCATGATTCCTTTTGAAATGTTGGCTACCCCACCTCTTTAGAAAGCGTGGTGCTTGTGGGGAAGAAAGAAACACAAATAACAACTTTTTTTCTCCTAGGACCATTTCCATTTGAGAATTTGTATTCAATTAATTAACTTAGCAATTAATTTTTTTCCTCCTTCATGCAAAGAATTAAAAGCCACCTACTACCACATTAATTTGGTAATGCAACAAACTATTTTTTCCTTAAGAGTAAAGGTTAGTCTTCTCTTTGTTAATAATAAAATATTTACATTCCCATATGTTCAAGTTTTGTACAGTATAATTTTTTGTTTAAAAAATTGTGCATATACATATAGCTGGTGTAATCTTCAAGAGGAAGGCTAATTGAAATATAATTAAGTCAATTATGATTTTATTAAAGAAGACAGCAACAATGGGTCTCAGCCTAAAGTTGTTATCCTCGAGAAAGTCGCTGCTATGATGAATAGAGTAGGTGATAATCTTCTTATTCTTGTTATGGATCATGGCTTAAAGGTACACCTACATTTCATAAAGACTAAAGAGGAATACCAACCATATAGTAATAATGCTCACACTTTTGTCCTCTTTCAATTTTTCCTAATGTCAAACAAAGTTTTATTGTTCTATCTATTTTTCCATTAACTTATTAAATAAATTAGTTGTTGCGTTAGTTTTAAATACTAGACTTTTTTTTAGAGTTTTTCTAACATTTATCTATTTGTACTTTTGTATTTGATCTAGAGTAGATCTGAACTTTGGTTCGGTGGCAAATATAGTGGTTTTGCTGGTAGCGAGAATGTCTGCAGTTCTTTGTTAGAGCAAATACTTGCACACACTTCGACGATCAAGTTAATTTATGTATAAGAGTGGAATGTTTTAGAGTTAGAAATTTGTGTATTTTTTTTGCATTATATGTTTTTTTATATGACATTTCATTTGAATTTCGTTACGTTAGAGTTGTTAGAGAGATAATTTACGTGACTCTTGAATCACTATCTGATTTGGGGCACATATCCTTGTTGATGTTTGATAATTGTTGCCATCCGGTGGTTGTGACTGCAGTTTGATTGCCATCATATGGCTAGAAATGAAGGCATATGTGAACTATCGTGGTTTTTCGACATCATATTTCCTTCATTGCCATCATATGGTTGGGAATGAAAGTACATGTGAGCTATTGTGTACGCCGGTTTTGCCCTTTGTTTGCGGTGAGATGCCTTAATTTGATAATCTTTCACACTCAATAATTTAGGCCTGATTAATCTAAAGTCGACCCGTTTTTGAATTAAACCACTCCTTTTTAAATTTGATCATAAACAGTATTAATTGTGAATCAGTACAATATTCACTTTAAATTGTGGAAGGGGATATTTGTTTTGTGTTTGGAAGGGTAGGGTATAAAGGTGTAGGGATTGAGTATTGCTTTCAACAAAATGAGAGTGCATGTGGTTCCATTGTGTGATGTGGCTTGCCATCTTCAGAGTTGACAGCAGGAATGTGCACATTTTCTACGCCAGAAAGTGATGTAAACCTCACAAAGGGAGTTCAATATTTTTATCATATGTTATGGGCAACAACCCGGGCTCACTTAACATGTGATATTCGATCATAAAGAAAAAGCAATCACACATAACTTTAACCTTTCAATAATAACCATAGCTATATGAAGCTTTCTTATGTTATTCAGCATCTTAAACTGTAATAATAATAATAATAATAATAATAATAATAATAATAATAATAATAATAATAATAATAATAATAATAATAATAATAATAATAATAATAATAATAATAATAATAATAATAATAATAATAATAATAATAATAATAATAATAACAATAATAATAACAATAATAATAACAATAATAATAACAATAATAATAACAATAATAATAATAATAATAATGATAATAATAATAATAACAATAATAATAATAATAATAATAATAATAATAATAATAATAATAATAATAATAATACCGAGTAAACTATTTTGGTTTCTAAACTACTACTCTATTTCTAATTTAGTTCTTAAGTATGAAACCTCTCAATTTAGTAAGTTAAACTAGTCATTTTAGCCCAAAACATGGGATTAAATTGATCGTTTATTTTTATAATTAATATGGAGGGTTGCATCAAATTGTATTCCAACAAGTGCATTGTGTATGAGAACTAATTTACATGAAAAATGCTATTTCAGACTGAACTCCATCTCAAGGAAATTCTCATATTGTAATGACACTTCATCAAGGAAATTCTCCTATAAAAACTCGCCAGCTTTTGGGTGAAAAGTATATAATTCATTTCCCTCTAAATATTTTTCTCACTTCCTCAAACTCTACAGGTAGCTATCCTGTCGCACTTCATCGTTATAATCTAACTCTAAGTGTCACCGAAATTCTATTCCAAGTTATTGGCGTTGTCTGTAGGAATCAAACTCATGAGTGTCTATACCATACACAAGGACGGATAAATATTTAGCCTCAATTGAGGAACTACTGCTCCGGTATACTAAGAAAATTCCACATTTTTAAGAATTGAGTTTAAGAGTGGTTTATAAACACTCACACTTCTCAATTTGTCAAGTCATTTTCTTACAAATGACAAAACAATAAAGACTCGCACAAAATTCAATGTGAACAATATCTTAGAAACATTATGCTGTGAACTTGATAGTGTAACAAAAACATTTCTCAAATTTTCAACCAACCTTACATAATAATAGCAAGATACATTTTGAGCAATTAATGGGGTTGACAAGTCTTATATTTGTGGTTGATGATCTTATTATTACCGGTGTTGTCAACTCAATGAGGCAAAGCAGCTTAGTGAGGATAGCATTTCGTTGATCATAAGATCATTCATGATGGTAGTACATATGTGACCATTTGATTTATATTAAACGATGTAGATTTTAAGTTCGGTGTTTTAGATTTTAAAAAAATTAATTAAAACCTGCATAGTTTGAGCACCGTTTGATTTTTAATTAAATAGTTATTAATGTAATGAGCATATGAAGACATGAAATTTCATTGCATGCAATCCAAATCCATGCTTTAGGGTACTATATATATAATGTGTACCGAACAATTAGTTTTTTATTTATTTATTTATGAAAGAGGCCAAAATTATTAAACGGAAAACTTACAATCAATTGTAACAAGATGTAAAAAAACGGTGATATTTCGTTAATAAACGATAAATGACTATGGTTGACTTTACAAAAAAAATATGGCAAAATATGGTACTACAGACGGAAAGATAGAGGAGAAATTGAATCTCTTTGGTGACCTAGAGAGGTAAGAGACTTCTCTGACCATATTGATCAGAAGGTTCGAGTCACATTCAAAGAACATCTTATTAACATTCATATTCCGAGTTAAATAACTCAAATATTAAAATGTGAGTTCTTTATTTGATGTTGATTTTGTTGTTGGAGATGAAAATATGAGTTTATTTGAATATTTGAACTATAAATTTGATAAAAATATAGATTTTGTTGAAAATGATTATTAATTTTCTGAATTTTGTGTAAAGATCGATGATGATTAATTTCTGAATTTCTATTAAAAAAAAGAGATAATATTGTTGACATTTTAAAACATAAAAAATCAAATTGTTATTTAAATTAAATAAATGATCAAATAAAAAAAATTAAATTGTTATCTGAAATTAAGTTAAAAGACTATTAGAGATATTTTTTCTATATTTTACTTTGCGTTGATTTTTTTTCCTCACCTTTGGGGATGCTACATCTCGTTTGATTTTTCAACTTGTATTCTAATTTAAAACATGACCTGTGTTTGATTTATAATTTCTATTTCTATTGCTTAGTTTTGATATTAAATTTTAAAGAAATATTAGCATCACCCTATTGAACATATTTTTTTACAATACTATATTTTATTGAGTAAATAAATATAGATCTCATCAATTTACGTGAAATTTATTTTCAAAATAGTAAAAGTTATTTGAATTTCAATCAATAAAATATATATTGAAATTCTACAATTAGTTAATTATATATAAATTTCATTATAAATTATCGATCACGAAATTATGAAAAAGCTAATGACCTGTTCATAAGTTATTTTAAACTTATTTTGATAAGTTATTTTAAAATGTAAAAATTTACAATTTATATAAATATTATTTTATTTTATCTCTTATCATCAAAATAGTTTTTATACAAATATTAAATTATAATAAGTGCTTATGCTATGAACACTTCATCTAATTGTTTATTGAAACGCAACCCTGTCTAATACTTCATTCAACATTGAACATAAACAACCAAAAATTTACTTTTATGAGCTGCTGGCATGCACTTGAGTAAGGTTGACAATAAACTGAACCAATTCAAAAATAATTAGAGACTCAATTTTATAATTAATTTATTGAACTTAGTTCATAAACTTAATGTGTCGAATTTGAGTTAAAAATTGAACTCGCTAAATAAAAAAGTTAAACTTATATATATATATATATATATATATATATATATATATATATATATATATATATATATATAATCAATTTTATTTTTTATATAATTTTATTTTTGTATGGGATAAATTTGACTTAGAAATTGTAAAAAAATAAATTAATTTAGGTGTAAGTATTAAAATACTTGAAGATTATGTTGACCACATTGTAAATATCATTTTGAAATGAAAAAAAAAAAGATTATTTGAAAAATTAATATTTAGATGTTTTTTATATCATTTAAAAACTACTACAGACATGCAATTTTATTGTTTATAGAAAAATCAAATTTGATATCTAACATAGTAAAAAATCGTCAACAAATTTAAAATGAGATCATATATTTGTTGTTCAAATCAACTACTTCCTATAATAATATTTTGAATTATAATATTATTTTAAGATAAAACTTATGTCTTTTAAAAGTTAAAAACAATATATATAATTTTTATTTATATCATAAAAATAAATAAAATTATTTTAAATATTATATTATTGTTTTAATTATTTAATTATGTTGAATACTAAGGGGTCCTCGCCTCTCCACTCTCCAGCTCTTTTGATTTTATTTTGCATCATATAATAGTATTGTTATATTATTATAGATAGATAAGTAATCTAAGTCATAAGTATAGTAGTTAATTTCTCTACCACATGACCATATATGGTTGAGTTTGTCGTATTTTTATGTTTATTTTTTACAACGAATAATCAACTTGTTAGTAGCCTTTCAATTATCGTTTCGAAAAATACTTTTGAAAAAACATTATTTTACAGATATACTTTTATTTGAAAATGTGTTTTTTTAACATAATTTATGTTTGAATTTTTTCTACGAACGTCATTTTATAAAATAAAATTTATTTAAATTATATAATTAAATATATTTTTAAATGTATATTTATTAAATAAAAGGGTATATATTTTTTAAAATTATATTTGTAATAGTAACGTGTAGTAGATAATAAATTAAAAATAAATCATGTAAATAGAAAATAAAAAATGCAAAAGGATTATGGATAAAACTTTTGATCTAATGTACTTTTGAGACAAAATGAAGTTTGCCAACATAATATTAACGTAATTCAAACAAAAAATAAAAACACGGTTGTCGTTTAAAAACTACGTTTAAGTTAAGAAATGAAAAATCAAACAAACTCTTAATT
>JBBPBQ010020324.1:7529569-7587182 GCA_037974755.1 Cicer yamashitae
TATTACAAATAAATAATTATATATAAGATGAATAATTGAAACTCAACTAACTATAATAATAAAAATAAGCTATTAACTAATGAATAATAAGGAGGAAATGTTATGAACTAATTGTTACTTATCTAATACATCTATATATCAAGAAAATTTAATATATTTTGGGATGGTCATTTTTAGTTTTTAAGTTTATATGCATAAACCTAGAGTCAGCTCTTCAATAGTTCGATATATGGATAGAGTTTAATAATATATATATATATATATATATATATATATATATATATATATATATATAAAATAGAGTTTATTTTTATTGTATCTACCTCATCAATTGGAGGAGAGTATTGTAATTTGCTGGATCCTTAATTAAGAGGTAATTTGATCATTCATTTATACAGATAGTTATAAATTTTAGTTTTTTTCAAAGACAGAACATTGAATTCTATTAGACGCCACTCAAAATATTTGAAAGAAGCTTGCTTGCTTGGGTATCCATATTCCATATAGTTGGACTTCAAGTCTTCCTAGGTTAGGTCCTACATTAGGGAGCAACGATATCTACCATGAGACATTATCTGTCTTGGATGGGAAAGCCACGGATGTCTTTTAATTTGGATTCTTTGCTACAGGGGAATCATCATGCAGTTGTACATTTAATCAAAATCGGACAATAAAAACAGTACATATTCTAATTTTTAATTATTTAAAATATCAATTGTTCGATGTTAATTAAATAATAATCATTAATGTGAGATAGCGTGATTTCCCTTTTGTTGGAATATAAGTTGTTTGTAAATTTTTTAGAATTTATTAATTCTTAACTTTTGATTATTAATACGGTTTCAATCGAATTTGAGCTAAAAAACCATTTAATCAAACGATAAAATTTCATATTATTCAATTTGAATGACACATTTAAAAAAATATTAATCTAAGTAGTTTAATTTAGATCGATTTTTGAATATTTAAATTATAATTGTAAAAAAATTAATATTAATGTTATAAAAATGAAGTAAAATAGTATATTTAATGAAAAATATGATATATAATATACCAAAATTTAATATTACGAAATAACAAAAAAAAGTATTAAATTAGTCCCTCTATTTTTACTGATTCATGAAATCAGTCTCATTATTTTAATAGTCAACAATTTTGATTTCTCTCTATAATTTTTAACTAAAAAATGACAATATGATGTGCTTTAAATAACGTGTTATATGATACGATAATGTAAAATAATTAGCATTCATAAAATCGGAATAAAATACCGTAAAAACTTAACTTTCAATTTCAGAAATTTTTCATATTTGTAATTAATTTAATGACATATAAATAATAAATGCATGTAGATGGTTCTATTTCATGAAATTGTATCTCACATTATTTAAAATACGTCAAATCATCATTTTTTTTGTTCAAAAATTTGAGAGATAGACCAAAACTGTCGACTTTTAAAATATGACTAATCTCATAAATTGATAAAAATAAAGTAACTAAAACTATAATTAAGTCTAAATTAAACTAATAATCATTATTAAATAAAAATTATGACGTTATAAAAACAATATATCATTCTATTTGTATGTATTATTACGAAAAACAAGTATAATATATATATATATATATATATATATATATAAAAGCAATATAAATATTAAAATGTATATATATAATTTGATTAATTAGATTTAAAAAAAATTGAAATTCAATTGAATTCATACAATTTTCAAAAAAATAACATCTAAAAATATTTAATATAGAATTAGTGCAGTTTAGATTTTTTAAATTGATTTAAATATTAATACCTTTAATAATTAATAATTAAAACAAACTAAAAGCTTTACTATACATTTACCATTTCAAAAGTAGAGGCAACTGTTTTCCATCGATCACTTCACTAGCCGACAAAGACGTTTTGTCTACCATATGTTGTGGTGCCATGTCCCCATTCATTTTTAAGTTACGATCACAAACAATGGTTAATTACTACTATTACTTTTTTTTTTGCCAATAGTTAATTATTTTATTTTTTTTATATAACTAGAGAAAAAAAAGAACTGCACCTTTTTACACTCACATATAATAAGAATTAAAAATGTGCAGTTTACATCCAATACATAATCATTGAACTCATATATATAAATAAATAAATAAATATAAAAGACAGTGTAAAATTGTGAATGCTTGCTTTGATGTTTCAACCTTTTTAACTAGGGTAGCTTAAGAAAACATTGCATATGGTATGTAGCTATTTCTATGAAGTCTATCCGTAACCCACTTTCGTGACTTTGAAACAAATTAACCACCTTCCGTCCATAATAATGTTGAAGTATATCCATATTCTAATGTGCAACTACGGCTTCATAACTTCTAGGGAAAAAAACGCCAGATCCTTTGCATCCTAAATTGACGTGACACATTTTAAATCTGAACTCATCAATGTCACAATTCTTACTCATTAATTAACACTGGTTGGTTAATTATTTTAATTAAAAGGTCAATTAGGCTAAGCAATGATGCACCATTGTATGAGTCTAATTAAGATCAAAGCGTTACAAAACTCATCATCATCTTATTCTTAGAATTTTAATAAATCATGATTAATTTGAAATTCCAGCGATAGGAAAGGGGGCCACTAATTATTCTTACAATTTGAATCAATGAGCAAAATAATGCTTTTGAAATACAAAGTTGATTGACCAAATGTCCAAACGTGGTGTTTTGTGGATGAGCATTAACGAAGCAGACAAATCCAACCACCTCCAACTTCTCAATAAGATTTTATTATATGTTTGAATATTAAAATATATTTATTTTGAATCCTGAAGGAGGGATTTTATTCTAAGTTAAGTTAGGATGGACGTTGTACTTAACTTTTCCTAGGCCTACATTCTTTTATTTTTTTCAATCCTGATCAAGCGGGCAGTATAGTTTATAGTAATTATATAATAATAAGGAAGGTTTGTACCCAAAAAAAATTTAAATAATAAGGAGGGTCGTCTCAATGGTTATGGCCTTAAGTGACTGTAATCATTTCATGATTCCTAATCTATACAATAAAAATAGAACCATAAAAATAGAGAGAAAAATAGGCTATGGCAACAAACCATATTCGCCTAAGCATATACCCTAATTGTATTTTTATGCGCGTTGCATTCATACATATGCACAATTTGATTTTTCACGAAGTAAAATATATGGGTGGAAATGACACGTTGAGTCTCATGGGATAATAAAAACAAGGCCATAAATAATTTCTCCGCATAACAATCAACAAGGCAGAAAGTTTCATCATATAAATATATTTAAATTTGTTCCATACATGGCATGCTACGTAAAGAAATTTAATTGAATTTTCTAAAATCAAAGTTACAGAAATTGATCAAACAAAATCATCGTGATCTACATCAATCAAGTTTATCTTAAATGATTATTCAGTTTCCGTATCAGATTTGTCCATGTTTTATTTTTCGTGAGAGCTACTCCTACATTACAACTAATACTAGTTTGGACAAACTAACCTTAAAAACACGCGGCAATCATTCAATACAGGTTAAAAGGTTATTTAGGAATAAAATAAAACAAAGTTAAAGTTTTATTTTTATTTGAAGAGGTAAAGCAAAGATAAAGATAGATGAAAAATGGTATCTTTGGCAGGACGAAGTGCACAAGTAAAAGAAAACATTGTGAAAAATATTAACTACAGTCACTCTAACCCTTTTTCTTCAAACACTTTCTCTTGAGTTAAAATGAGAAGATTTAGACGAATTTTATCCAATAAAAAAAATAGATTAGACGTTGTTCGCCATCTTCAAACACAATATAAACTAATAATTATGATCAAAACAACATATATTAAATAATTATTTTGTTTTTTAAATATTTTTTATAATGTAGTTATTGAATTAATTAAAATTTCAACAACAAAAAATATTGAAAAGTATATTTTGTTAATCACTTCGCTCTTAATTCTATTTTTATTAATTAAGTATATATGTTTTATTATCACTTTGATTCATGAAATTATTAACGAAAGATACACCAAATAATATTTTTTTTTTAATTTTATTTAGAAACTAGTTCGGTGATACATTCATAAGTTTAGGTTTTTACTGAAACAAAACACATAAAAATCTATTAGTACTATTTTATTGTTTAAAAAAACTTTGAAAGATTAGTCAAAAAAAAAAAACTTAGAAAGAGGAAGTTTAGAAGATAATGAGGTTCGGAGCCGAAGCATGTGGTAAGGAGAGAACCGAAGCAAGAAAGAGAGTAGTGGGGGAGTATTATATACTGTAAAGCGATAGATAGAGAAAGAAAGAGGTATTTGTGTTGTTGGAGTTGGAGTGCCAGTTTGTACAGAGAAAAAGGGAAAGGTAACGGAGAATAGAATCTATATGCTTCTTTCTTTGAATTGGTAACACATTGCAACAAACCTCAACAACACAATCCATATCAAATATAAGATCATAGAGTGAGAGAGATACGGAGAAGATAATTCACATTTTCACATTCTTTCTCTTCATTTATTGTTTTGTATTTCATCAATATTATTCGTTGGTGATGACAATGTTGATGAGTTGAATTTTGTTACATGGTGGTTGGATTAAGACTTAAGAAGTCTCACCATTGCGGTTTGGTTAGTTTGTTATGGCGACACTGTCGTTTTCAGTTGCATCTGTGGTTGAAGATGTGCTTCAACAACACGGTACTCGCCTTAAAGATCTTGATTTGGAATCTAGAAAAGCAGAGGAAGCTGGTAATTTTCCCTTTTTTCCTGGAATAATCAGTTTTCAGTTTTTCATGAATGTCTCAAATTATCATCCTTTTCTATATGATATTGATTTTAATGAAGGTTGATGTTTGTCGATTTTATATGAAAAAGATATTTGGATTTTGTATCAGTTATTTTGAGACTGAAAAATAAATTGTATTAAAATGCAGCATTTAGAAGATATGAAGCAGCAGGGTGGTTGAGAAAAATGGTTGGAGTTGTTGCAGCTAAAGATTTACCAGCAGAGCCTTCTGAGGAAGAGTTTAGGCTTGGTTTGAGGAGTGGGATCATTCTTTGTAATGTTCTTAACAAGGTTCAACCTGGTGCTGTATCCAAGGTCAGTTTGGATGCTCCTGATTTTTTTTACTCTATGTTTTTGGTTATTGTTTGTTTACTAATGTAAATTATGTATTATTCTTTATAGGTTGTGGAGAGTCCTATTGATTCTGCATTAATCCCTGATGGAGCGCCATTATCGGCATTTCAGTATTTTGAAAATGTTAGGAACTTTCTGGTGGCTGTTCAGGAAATTGGAATTCCTACATTTGAAGCATCTGATCTGGAACAAGTATGTAAAGGATCGAATGTTTAATACTGTTTCAAAAAATTTGAGTAACAAATATATCATGATGAATTGAATTGTCGATATCATAACATCAGATAATTCCTTGGCACTTAGCACTAGAGCATTGCTTAATATGGAATTTCAGTAACATTTTATTTTGGTTTTCTGCTATGTATTTGACTTATGTTTTAGGGAGGAAAATCATCCAGGATTGTGAACAGTGTCTTGGCCCTTAAATCCTATAGTGAGTGGAAACAGACTGGGGCTAATGGTGTGTGGAAATTTGGTGGAACTATCAAACCGGCGGTCTCTTCAAAACCTTTTGTGAGAAAAAACTCAGAGCCATTTACCAATTCCTTGTCAAGAACCTCTTCCATCAATGAAAAATCGATGGCTGCTTTTACCTCTGATGTCGAGTCTAATAAAATGGTTGGTAAGCTTTATTTTTGGCAATTTATATGTGCTCTGGATTTGTTTAGATGAGCAGACATAATAACTAAGTGGAACTTTTATTTATTCTTGCAGGTTAATTCTCATTCTTTGGGTATGCTTGTTCGTGCTATACTATTAGATAAGAAGCCAGAAGAAGTTCCGATGGTAAGAGGAAATGTTCTTCTGTGTCTCACAAAATAAATTTAATTAATTTAGACAAATGAAGTACGATACAAGTTTGTTACATTTAAGTGTTAAGCATCTACTACATTATTGTGCATCTAAAAATTGGACAGGTATCTTAAACAATCATTAAGGGGTTTCTTCCTTTTAGTTTATGAGGTCATTTCATTTGCTTGGAACACTGAAAAATGCACCCTGAATGCAGAATTGACAGTTCCATCTAGCAGTACTACACTAGTCTCTTGTTGCTGCATTTCAATCTTGTCACTCAATACTCATAATACTAAGAGCGCCTTTGAGATTACTTTTCTTAAAGTAATATTGTTCTTCTGCATGGAACAGTTGATTGAATCTGTCTTGAATAAAGTCGTAGAGGAGTTTGAGCATCGCATTGCAAGCCCAGATGAACAGGTATGATACTTTTCACCTTTAAGTAATGCCATTAGTTATTGAGTTATTGGCCAGTCACTTTGTGTCATTATTATACTCAGTTCTTAGGAAAATAATTCTTGCTAAAGTTGATTTTCATAACAAGTTGTGTTTTTTTGTTATTTATTATCACATAACACAGACAAAAACAACTTCAAGAAGTGCAGTGTCCCAAAGCGATGGATCTGCAACAAAGTTTACTATGGCACGAAAAAAGGTAATAGTACTTGCTTCACACTTAACATATTCATGGACCTTAATACATGATTCTTATACTGAAGTTTTTGATTGATTAGGTGGATAACAAGATTCCTGCGGTAACAAAGAAAGAGGAATGCATTCATAAAAATCATGTTGCTGAATCTGAGGAATCACAGAAACAACTTCTGAAGCAGCATATGCTCTTTGATGAACGACAGAGAGATATTCAAGTAGGGAGCAACAACAATATTATTAATCATTTTAACTTTGCAATTTTTCAAGTTTTTATTAGTAAAATCTTGCCATCGTTGTGTTTTTTGTAGGAATTAAAGCATACAATTCAAACCACCAAAGCTGGTATGCAGTTCATGCAAATGAAATTTCATGAGGAGTTCTCCAATTTAGGTAGCATTTTGTGATTAATTTATTTGAGGTTCACATTTCAATATTGTTCCAACCCTTTCTATTTTGTCTTATAACTTTTGAATTAGACACTTCATCATATTTTAGTTTCTTCATCTCTTTATAGGCATGCACATTCATGGCTTAGCTCATGCTGCTTCTGGATATCACAGAGTTCTTGAAGAAAATCGTAAACTATATAATGAAGTCCAGGATCTTAAGGGTAATAATAATTGCTGGTTGGCTGGCTGCTTTAAGGTCCTATTCTATTTGTGCTTTTGTAAGGAATTTGTGATAAAATAAAACTAATGCGGGTAACTTTGGTTGATTAGGAAGTATTAGGGTGTATTGTCGAGTAAGACCTTTCTTAGCTGGACAACCTAATCATTTGAGTACAGTGGAAAACATAGAAGATGGAACTATCACAATTAGTATTCCCTCACGAAATGGGAAAGGGCACAAATCCTTCAACTTCAACAAAGTTTATGGACCATCTGCATCCCAAGGTTGGTGCTTTTCAGTTTCAGTTATCTACAGGATTACTATATTTTAGTATATGATTGATTTTTTTTTTTGTATCTTGTGTTTAGGGGAGGTCTTCTCTGATATGCAGCCACTCATTAGGTCCGTTCTTGATGGTTTTAATGTTTGCATATTTGCTTATGGCCAAACAGGATCAGGAAAAACTTTCACCATGGTAAGATACACTTGAAGTTATCATCTGAAAAAACTCGAATGTTTTCATGACGATTTTCTTGTTAATAATTTTTTTAAATACAGACTGAACTTAAAAAACCGTGATATACAGCTGAAGTTGCCATCTTGATTTTTTTTTAATTTTTTTAATGACAATTTTCTTACTTTTGTATTTTAAATGTAGACTGGACCAAAAGAGATCACAGAAAAAAGCCAAGGTGTAAATTACAGGGCTCTGAGTGATCTGTTTTATACAGCAAATCAAAGAAAGGACACTTTTCGCTACGATGTGTCTGTTCAGATGATTGAAATTTATAACGAGCAAGTCAGAGATCTATTGGTTACTGACGGAACAAACAAAAGATATCCTTTTAATTGTTACATTAAAATTATTGAACATATAACTACTGCTTTGATTTTGGTTTTTAAATACTTGTTATTCTCAAGATGAAAAACAACCTTTATTGGTGATGCTTGCCCTTAACTATTTATACATTAGAAATTCGTAGTAACTCTCATAGAGGGCTAAGTGTACCAGATGCAAGCCTTATCCAAGTATCATCAACAAATGATGTCATTGAACTAATGAACCTGGGCCAAAAGAACCGCACAGTCGGAGCAACAGCCCTTAATGACCGTAGTAGCCGATCTCACAGGTGTGTATCCTATTCATTGTCATGTTACCACAATTGTTTCTGTGACAGTTTTTGCTATGAATTACTTGACTATTGGCTTCTTTAATTATCATTTGGCAGTTGCTTGACTGTTCATGTTCAAGGAAGAGACTTGACAACTGGAAATGTACTACGGGGATGCATGCATCTGGTTGACTTGGCAGGAAGTGAGAGGGTTGACAAATCTGAGGCGACAGGTGATAGACTGAAAGAGGCACAACATATTAACAAGTCTCTTTCAGCTTTGGGTGATGTCATTGCTTCCCTTGCTCAGAAAAACCAACACATCCCATACAGAAATAGCAAACTCACACAATTACTTCAAGATTCACTTGGTAAGTTTTAAGAAGTTGGTTTGCTAATAGGGGGGTTTTAACTATATTTTAGACTGCTACATTCTTTTCTATTCCTCAGATATACAATTCTATCATATTTGTATTTCTCATAATGTTGCTTGGGATAATTTCAGGAGGACAGGCAAAGACACTAATGTTTGTTCACATTAGTCCTGAGGCCAATGCTGTTGGAGAAACAATTAGCACGTTAAAATTTGCAGAAAGAGTTGCTACAGTTGAACTTGGCGCTGCTCGTGTAAACAAGGATGGGGCAGATGTCAAAGAGCTCAAAGAACAGGTTTATTTTCAAAATTTGACCTCCTAGTTCTTCATAATAATCTTAGGAAGCCTTACCTCTTCAGTTAAGTTAAATTTTTTAATCGTGTTTCAGATTGCCAGCCTTAAGGCAGCATTGGCAAGAAAGGAAGGAAATTCAGAACATTCTTTATCTAGCAGCTCTGGAAAATACAGGACAACAGCTAGTGAACTATCACCCTATAATGCAACCCAGCAAGGTGCAGATATCGTGGATCCCTTTGGGTGCCGGCAACCAATGGTTGATGTAGGCAACTTAGAGGTATGTATACATTTTTTTTTTGATTGTTATATGATGTTGATAAAAAAAAAAAAAAAAAACATAATTTCCCTGATATTGCAAAATGGTTTCATGAGTAATCCCCCTTAAATTTTCAAAACGTAATTTCTGATGTAAGTTTGGAGCAAAGGCATGTTTGCAATGGTTTAGGAAGAAATCCACCCCTCACCAATAAAAACAGCCTAATCCTCAAAGTTGTGGTTTTACTATTTTTTTTAAGGATCATGCTAACAAGTGCTCTAAGGGCACTTGTTAAAGAATCAAAAGTAGTAACTTTATCTTGAAGAGAGAAAAATTTGAACCTTAAAAACTTTTGAATAAACAACTTCCAATACACTTTTAATGGAAATTTTCTATATTGCCAAGGGCATTTGTTAGCATTTCCCTTTTTAATGCAGATTTTTTCAAATTTTGCCACCAACTGGTAAAATAAGCTTTTTCATGCTTGAAAAAGAGAGCATTTATTGTTTAAGGATAGCAAAAGCAAATAATTGCTGACATTTAACTGATACATACATTGGTTGGAGGGAATGATATGTTGGACTCATAGAGTAGACACTCAAGAAAAATAGATCTTGCAAAATTTGTTTGACTATCGCTATTCCTTATTGAAATCTGATGGAAATTTTAAATTGGTCTTGCAGCTTCAGAGCAATACCAAAAAACTGAGGCAAAGAACTCAGAGCTTTGATTTTGATGAGATATTAACAAATTCACCACCCTGGCCCCCAGTGAATAGTCTTGGACAAAACATTGGGGAAGATGACAAAGAAACTGGTTCAGGAGAGTGGGTTGATAAGGTCATGGTAAACAAGCAAGACGTGAACAATCTTGGTAACATGTTAGGGTGTTGGGAAGCAGATAATGGAAACTTATCCGAGGTTCTTTATCAGAAATATCTTCAAGATTCTTCCAAAGTATACTCAGAACAATCCTATAATATGTTCATGAGAGGCAATCAGTTTAACATTGCTGGTTCAGATGACAATGATGATGTTGATGCTGCAACCAGTGATTCCTCAGAACATGATTTGCTTTGGCAATTTAATCATTCCAAAGTTACAAACATAGCCAGTGGAAATGAATCAACGGGTAGGAGATTTGTCTCAAAGTCAGCAAAAAGCCCTGAATTAAGGTAATGCAAAAATGCTCTTCTCTCATAATGCCCTAGGGTGGACTGTCATAGGTTCACTTAGATATATGTTATGATGAGTTTAGTTTTTATACTCTGTTACTGTTTTATATAGTTATCTAGTAATATGTTTCCACCTAATTTAATGAGTTTAAAAACACATAATTTTTCATACTTAATAAATAATGTGGTAACATATTATTGAATACATGTGTAAAACATTTTTATAGAGCGGTGCATACAAATTGAACATGTTATGATTCATATTAATCACATTTTTGCAAATTTTGCAGCAAGAATAGTATTCATTCTTCTCTTGGTCCTTCACCTTCAAGGAAACTAGCAAATGGTATCTCACATCGAATACCAAGGCAACCAGCAGCAGTTGACATGAAACGTAAAACTGGGACTAGAAAGTGAATATGTTTGTTATTAAGTGCGCGTCAAAAGGGTGATTTGATTTTAAACCTTTTTTTTTTTGTTTGCTCGTTTATAATTTTTTAGTTTGAGTAGAGTTTTACACACAAAATCTTTTTTTTTTTTTTCCTGGGTTTATGTTTGTATTAATTTTGTAATTTGTAACTTGTATTTACACAGATGATGGAGCAATAATGCCCGTTGCTTGTACATTTGTATGGCATGACATTCTTTTATTTAGAGTTTAGAGCTTTCAGGTTATGTAAAAAAAAATATTAAAACCCTAAATTGTCTCTGCATTGGTCAAAGTTGCAACAATTGTCTGATTTGATTTGCTATTTTCGATCGAATTTATTTCGTATCTCCTCTTGGTTGTCCCTAAAAAAGTTGGGCTTTCTATTAATTTTACTCACTTTTAGTACTTTGTTGTTCTAGTTTGATTTATAGGTACACGATGAGTGTCAAGCAATAATAACACAAGGATGATGGAACATGAATTTAATTTGTATATTAGATATATATATATATATATGCAAGTGAGTGGTGAGTACCATGTACCAAAAGGATCGTAGATTAAATATATATAATATGGGTGGAAATTTGTTAATGTAGATTAAACATGAGATAAGTTATTTGATTTAATACTTCAATATAAACAATAAAATTCATTAATTTAAATGTTAATTATTGATATAATTTTTAGTAAGTACACGCATATATGATATGTATTTGTACCATTATCAAAGGTTGTCACAATTGTAAATGTTATTTATGAAAATGTTTGGTTAGTTATATAAAAATGATACATAAATACTATTATTGTTTGATATATTAAAACACAATAAGGACATAATATAACCTAAACAATTATTTCTCTATTTGGCCTTGAATGTGCTAAAACATTCATTATAAGTTTGTAATCGAATTCTTTACTAGCTACCTTCTTGGTCTTTTTTGTTTTCTTGTTGCCTTTACATGATTCTTCTATTGGAAGGAAAATTTGTTTGTTTTGTCTTGCTGTTTTAAATGTTCATATTTTTCAATGTCTCAAACAACATATGGATTTACTAAAGGACCCGTTGCGGTGTAGGTAAGTTTTTTGTTTTTAATTTTAAAAATTAATTTAAAAAACAAAATTTATTCAAATAAAATTGAATTTTGGTTTTTTTTACCTAATTTTAAAATTAAAATTTTAAAAAATAGATTTTATAATTCTTGTTTTTATTTTAAAATTAATATGTCACTACCTGTAAACATAAATATTGTTCTGACCAACACCATTAGGGATGACTGTGGACTAGAGATGATAATGGGTATTTAGGATAGCGTGTATTACTGGATATCATCTTTTAAATAAAAAAAATTATTTATGTATAAATTTTTTTTGTTGCAATTATGTAGAATTTTTTTCCTATTTTTTCAACACAAAAAATATTAACTCATAAAAACATTAATACATTAACAAATGAGTGGAGATCTGCTGATTCAAGTAGTAACTTTGTACTGAGTTACTCCGCTTAATAACTCAATATAAACGATGAATTTTGTTAATAGAACCGCTCATTGTTGACATGATATATTAATGATTAAGTGCACAAAGTTTTATATAATTTCAAAATTCATAGTTATCTAACATAACCATTGATACATAAAACAAAAACCATTATAATATATCAATTTTATTAATTTATTATCAGGTATAAATGTTCGCCGATACGAATACCATTACATTTATATTGTGTCAATTAACTAACAAGTAGTTAAAACATCTATTTATTTTATCCACGCATACTTGCTAATCTAACTGTTTCATGTTCGTTGCAGATTTTATCCGCGAGTAAGAAATTTTTTGTCATCCCTAACCGTCACCACCATCACTGTCGCCATTACTGACCATCCCCTTTAACCATTCACCTCCGACCGCTACCACCATCCACGACCATCCACCTTCGACCACTCCCACCACCATCTTTGATCACCCACCTCCAACCACTACCACCTCTTACTACTATTGCCGAACACCACCACCAACCTCACCACTCCACCCATCGTTGGTCACCCTCTAACCATCAAATTTGATTATCAACTACTTTTTTTTATTGTTGCAGTCACTTTCGACGATTGATCACCACTACAATAATCATTTTTTACAACTACTATTTCAACCACAATTACTAAAATTATAATATTTGAATTATTTTAAATTTTTAATATATTATTTTTAATTATTTTGTGTCAATATGAGATAAATGGTGTAAATTATATTATATTAAATAAAATGATATTTATTTTAGAATTTCTTTTTATAAATGTGACAACTTTAAGTGGTATTATTTCCATGGTACATTTTTCATGGACGTAAGTAATTTTTATTTAAAAGTTATCCAAAATTTTATACTGGTCTTTAAAAATAAATACTCTCTTTTGTCACTATTATAAATAAAAAATAGATTTTAATTTTTAGTCACTATTATAAACAAAAGTTAAAAAAATTTAAATTATTTAATGATAATATTCCTATTACAACTTTTATTTAATCCAAAATATTTAATTTAAGTAGTTAAGTGTTTAATATTAAAAAATTAATAAATTTAATTTGTATTTTATATAAAATCTAGAACACTTATCAACTAATTTTTTTTACTTATTTTTTTTTACTTGAATAATAATCAGACGAAATATTTATCACCTTCATTTGTAATTAAAGTTTCAATTGATTTTTATGTATTAAGAAGGCCCACAGTAGTATCTCCCTACCCTACCTCCACATTATCGATTAAATAATTAATAAGTACAGCGTCCAAGAAGACTGCGGAACCTTATTGGCTATTTACGCATATTTTGGCACTTGTAACTTAGTCTCACTGATCGGAGCTATTCCATTTCTCTCCGAGGTCTCTATCGCCATTAACCACCAAAATTCAAATCAAATAATGGCGTTGTACGTTCTATCACGTCGTTTATCAAGTAGATCCACCTCAACGACGCTACTCACCTTGCGTTTTACTTCCAACTACTCATCCTCTTCTTTTCGGGAAGAAAGAGATACCTTCGGACCTATTCAAGTTCCCTCCGATAAGTTCGTTCACGTTTCTTCTAATTCTAATCTTCATTTTCATTGATTTATTAATCTAATTATGTTTATTTTCCGTTAGATTATGGGGAGCACAGACTCAGAGATCTTTGCAGAACTTCGATATTGGTGGTCCTCGTGAACGCATGCCTGAACCTATTGTTCGTGCTTTTGGTATCTTGAAAAAATGCGCTGCTAAGGTTCAATAAAATTAAATATACTGCATAGTTGTTAGCTATTTTCGTTTTTTTTTTTTTTTTATATTTCGAAAGTTATGTTATTGTCATCATTCAATTGCTGAATTGTTGTTCTAATGCAGGTGAACATGGAGTATGGTCTTGATCCTACCATTGGGAAAGCGATTATGCAGGCGGCGCAGGAAGTTGCTGAGGGGAAGCTAAATGATCATTTTCCCCTTGTTGTTTGGCAAACTGGAAGTGGCACTCAAAGTAACATGAATGCCAATGAGGTTCATACCTAGCCTGTGTTTGAATTTACTTATGAAAATCTGTATTTTGGCTTGTTTGTTGACATAGTGTGCGTTTGGTTTATGGTGGCGAGAATTACTTTTGATTGAATTGGTTTTTGTAAAATTAATTTTAGTTCAAAGTTAGTTTAAGGTATAATGATTTATGTTTGGTTGGATATGTCTGCATCAAAGTGAGTTGAGCAATATATTTGAGTGTAAAAAATACGTTTGGAGACAAAAGCTACGAATCATAGTTTCTAGTTAGAATTTTTCTAAATCAATTTTAAGTCTTCAAAATCCCTTTTGTCTCTTCAGAGAGTTATTGAAAATAACTTATGTAATGTTTATAAGTTGTTTTTGCTGATTTTAATTACCTCTTCATGATAGCTTGTAAAAACAGCGTGGTATTTGTATGAAAACAGTATATTTACATTTTTGTTTATGATTATAAAAATTGTTTGTAGATAAGCACTTATATGATTAGTGTTTAATTAAACTGTTTATCCAAATGCATCCTTATTACTATTTTGCGGCTGTGTGCTGTGCCGAACCTGAAGGTGTTATGAAAAATATTATGCCTCATGTTTAAGGATCTTAGATAGTGGACTTTATAACACTAAATAAATATTTTAATCTTCATTGTATTGCATAGATAATTGTGTTAAATACTTGAGAATCTATTTAGTTTTTCCCAGTTTCTGTTCCGTTTGGATAGTGAGGGTGATTTGACTTACATAACCCTTCCATCCATTTGATCACTGCAGTGACCTACTGTGAAATAAGAAAGCTTGTGTTTGAACTTTTTTCAGGTAATTGCAAACAGAGCATCAGAGATTCTTGGCCATATGCGTGGTGAGAAGTTTGTCCACCCAAATGACCATGTCAATAGATCACAGTCTTCTAATGATACATTTCCAACTGTAAGTTTTTTATATATCTTTAGCAATTTCATCTTTAAAATTTCTTATTAATCCCTTTCTGTGGAGTGCAATTCTTTGTAAACTGTTTCTTATTTCTTTAGTATCTGATTGTTTTTCTCTTTCCAGGTGATGCACATTGCCGCTGGAATGGAAATAAACTCAAGACTAATCCCCAGCTTGAAGACCTTACACGCTACACTAAACTCAAAGGTTTGAATTCTAGTTCATATGTTCAGACTAGTTATAATACGATCTTGCATTGTCTCTGATCCTATGTATGGCAGTTACAGTTTAGCAATTTTGTTGTTGTTGCATCATGGTATATGACTACTGCAGTGGAAGGGCTCTATGAATGTCTAATGTCTATATCTGGTTCAAAAACTGTAGTCAGTTGAATTGTTTCTATACTGTGATTAACCAAACCATTTCAAACTAAGAAAACTAGATTAAATATAAACTGAATTTAATGTTGCGGTTTATTTCAGTGTATTCAAGTTTAGTTATCAGTTCAGCTCAGTTCTATCCCGTCCCCCCCAACTACGGTTAAATCATGTGCCATCCTGATTAGACAGGAACTTTAGTGGGGTACATTAGACCTGACATGCTTCTTTCATGCTATGTAGAAATCTCTTATGTTAATGAGAAAATTGTAGCAAGTTAACATGTTGTTCGTCTTATCTGTTTTTCTTATGGCCCTGGCCATTTTACAGATCCAATACTGCAGGTCTCCCTTGGTTGAATCCTTGTATGATAAAAAAATTATAGTCTGTCACTTGTGGTTTTGTCTGGCTCTTTCTCGCAATTTCCTTTTGGTCTATCATGTATGCGATATTCATTTGCAAATAATAAATTGTGACAGGAAACATCTTACTGACCTTTAAACTTTCATGAAATCTTTCTTTATCTTAGCCTCTAAGATGGAATTTTATATATTGGATACACTTGTGTTGTAATTGCTTTTTCAATGCCATTATCATTGGTTTGCTATATCAGAAATAATATACTTTCTGCTTTTGTTTTTAAATAAAACAACTTTACCAGTCAATCGAATTCAAAGATATTGTCAAGATTGGACGCACTCACACTCAAGATGCTACACCTTTAACTCTGGGACAGGAGTTTAGTGGGTATACTACACAAGTAAGCTTGCTTTAATTTGGTTTATGATGTTGTGTATTTGTTTATCATTAGTATGCTTTGTAAATTTGTGACAACATGTAGGGAGTTGTTTCTCATAACTTTTTCCTTTATTGACAGGTGAAGTATGGTATTGACCGTGTGATTAGCACTTTGCCGCACATGTATCAGGTTTGACACTCAAGCATAATCATTAAATTCTTGTTCTTCACATGTATGCTTCTGGAGAACTGAGTTGTTGTTATTTGAGCAGCTCGCCCAGGGTGGTACAGCTGTAGGGACTGGATTGAATACAAAGAAGGGGTATGCATCCTTCCTGATGGCTAAGCGCTTGTTCTTCTTATATTTCCTTTTTGTAACACCCTTTAGTCTATTGTTTTGTATATATCTATTTGACAGCTACCAAAATGAATGCTATAGCTTTTTTCTTTTCATTCCTTTTGGCATATTCTATTTGATATGATATTTTCGTCGGGCACTTGTTTCTTACTATCAGCAAATACCAAAAAGTAATGGACTTTACCTGAACAGATGTGCATATTCATTTTCCATGATTGGCTTTAAATTTTTATATGGATGTGATTATTGAAAATTAGACAATATTTTCTCTGAAGATCTTATGGATATGATATGGGTTTATTTTATCGTAAAAACAAATGTGCAAGGCCAGCCTGTTTAGACTGAAGAAAAATGTTTGTGGTTTAACTTAAAGAAGTTAATTTGGTTAAACAGTGATAATTTGCTGGATGATATTCAGGTTTGATGCTAAGATAGCAGCTGCTGTAGCTGAGGAAACACATCTTCCCTTTGTAACAGCAGAAAACAAGTTTGAGGCCTTGGTTTGTTGCTAAAACTTTTTATTTTCCTCTTCTTTAATTTGTCTCATGCTATTTTTCATCCCACTAGCCTTTTCCATGAATCTTGCATCTAGCCGCACATGCAGAAAAACATTGGCTTGCAGTGTGCTCATATTCTCCTTTTGCAGGCTGCCCATGATGCTTTTGTTGAAACTAGTGGAGCACTCAACACAATTGCGGCTTCTTTAATGAAGGTTGCCAATGATATACGGTTGTTAGGAAGGTAGAATGCTAGAATCAGACTGACAAAATTGCTTTTATATGTTTGTGTAGAAAACTATTTTTCCTGGGTTTTATTAATTCTATACTATTGTAGTGGTCCCCGTTGCGGCCTTGGTGAACTTGTTCTTCCTGAAAACGAACCAGGAAGCAGTATTATGCCTGTAAGATCCTCATGCTTACTGAATATACGTTTGTCACAAAAACGAGTTTTTTTGTATTGTTACCGGCTATAGCTTATTATTTTGTTAGCATTATATTTGGGATTTGATTCTATGCCACAATCTTGTTTTGTTTCAGGGGAAGGTTAACCCTACCCAGTGTGAGGCTTTGACTATGGTCTGTGCACAGGTAGACATCAATTCATATTTTATTTTAGACTTAATTGTAGATTTGATCTCTCTATTTTCACCAATTCACAAAATTGGTCATTCTATTTTAAAAGTTGACAGTTTTAGTTTTCCTTCAGATTTTTTGAACTGAAAAATCACGATTTGACATTTAAAATTATGTGACATACAATTTCAAGATATAGACCCATGTAGATGCATTAAACCTTTATTTCCTTCCGAAGTTGAAAAAAATTTTAGAGGGTTTTATTGCGATTTCATGAGTGTTAATTATTCTACATCATTGTATCATATGCCACGTTATTTAAAACATGTCACACCGCCATTGTTTGGTAAAAAAATTACAATGAGGGGCCAAAACTGTCATATTTTAAAATAGGGGAAATGATTTTGTGAATTGATAAAAATAGGGAACTAAAAGTGCAATTAAACCTTTATTTTATTAAAATACTTGTTTTGTAAGTTTTGCCTTGTGGAGTCCTGAGTAGCAAACAGTTTTTATGACTTGTAATGAAGTCACACATTTTGAATTATGTGGTGACTACCAGAAACCATAATGCAGAAAAGATGTAGTGCGGGGGGTGGGGGTTTGTGATACATAAAATATTGGCGGTTTACAGTTACATTAAGAAAAAGAGAAAGGATAAGGTGGCAAGCCGGTGTGAGGGAGCTAGTTATGTCAGTGAGGTGGTTGAAGTTTGTTAGAGGAAATAGTCTGTCACTAGTAGTATTAAGAGGAAAGTGCTGAGCAGAAAAGGGGGAGAAGATTTTTTAGCAAAAGGCTGGGTATGCAGGGGAATAGTCTTCTGTTGGAGCTTTGAGCTCTGGAGATCACTGTTGAAGTACCTTGATTATTGAATAATACAGTTATTTGCGCTCTTTTTCTTACATTCTCTTCGAATTCTATCTTTGATTCTTTAGTTTTGGTTATTTTGTTCCTTAAAAGTTACTATTTCTGAATATATGTTATAATCCATATGTTTCAGGTCATGGGAAACCATGTTGCAATCACTGTGGGTGCATCAAATGGTCATTTTGAACTCAATGTATTCAAGCCAGTGATTGCCAGTTGTCTCCTGCATGTATGTTTTATATGCTTTGCCTTGTTTTGTTATTTCTAATATATAAATCACTGAAACGTGGAACTTCTGGCTAGCTTTTAATTTGGTTCAAATATGTAATACACTAAATTTTTTAACTGGTGCAAACTTGTTGCATAGAAAAAGAAATTGTTGAAGCAGCACTTAACTTTGTGCATTGGAGCAAATGTTTATATCTGTACTTCCTTTCTGTCAGTTAGGCATCAGATATTTTTCTGATGCAAGTCAGATGGACTTGGGCTGGAAAGTTAAACAAACTCTTTGCTATGTTGGCAAAGTAGAAAATGGGAAGGAAAGATACGTATGCTGTGTTTTTTTATGCTGCTTATGTGTCTGTGATGACATGGTAATGTGATATATGGTAATAGCCCAAAAAAGAAGATAAATCCAGGGTGTGTAAACTATAAGGGCACCTGTTGGCTTTTGTATTGATTCCAAATTTATGTAATATATGGAATACCACAGAGATGTACTTAAATACTCATAATATTGATTTTGATTATGTAGTCACTGAGACTTCTTGGAGATTCATCTGCTTCCTTTGAAAAGAATTGTGTAAGAGGTATTCAAGCTAATAGAGAGAGAATTTCAAAGTTACTGCATGAGGTGAGTAGATAATTTATTTGAAACAAAGTCACGTACCAAATCGCCCGAACCCTTAATCTAATGTATGCTGTTGTTCCACCTTTCAGTCACTGATGCTGGTCACATCCTTGAACCCAGTAAGTTTCCTCCTGTCTTATCCTGTCACTCCCTAAATCTCACATACGTTTGAAACTGAATTTAATTTGTCTGTTCCAGAAAATTGGTTATGACAAGGCAGCAGCAGTTGCCAAGACAGCCCACAAAGAAGGGACTACACTTAAGGTGATGATACCTTGTTATTCTTGTTTTTCTGTTTGTCTTCGGTAACTTGACCTCTCCCTAAAAATATTTAAATGAAAATGACTTTAATTCTTAACAAATTTAATTTTAGAAGCATTTACCTCTGCAAGTACCATTTTGACTCTTGGTTTGTGTCATTGACAGTTGTGATGTTTGCGTGGATGAAATTATTCCTATATTAAATAATTTCTAAATGTTGTTTCATCAAAATTTCTGAAGTATTGAAATTGAAATGATTGTATAGGAAGCTGCATTGAAGCTTGGAGTACTGAGCTCTGAAGAATTCGACAGTCTTGTGGTGCCTGAAAAAATGATTGGCCCATCTGATTGATTATCATATGATGTTTTGTTTTAATGCTTATTGGTTCCTCATCAGCTTCGTCTCGGATTAACATTTTTTAAGCTTATCCATGGAATCAATTGGGGAATGGTAATCCAAATAACCTCAATGATTGACTTTCTTAGTCGGCATTCTTGAGGAAAGAGATCCTCCAAATTTTTAGAGACAAGAAATAAAGGATTTTTTTTTTTGTTTATTCCCTATAAATTTATAGGTCTAAATGCATTTTTAGCCCCTTAAATTTCTTAATGGTGCGATTTTGCACCCCTCAAATTGATTTTGAGCAATTTCGGCTCCTCATGTTTATCTTCTTTCTGATTTCGGCTCCATCTTTCAACTCTTTTTCTCTCCCGATTCCATCTTCAACCTCAACACAACTCCTTGCAAAATGTCCTAACAAAATCTAATTCATAATGACAACTAAATATCCACTATCACTCAAATAAAACACTCCTCCTCATACCTAATCTTTTAAATAAAAAAACGTGCAAATCTAAGCAAGCAACAACTTCAAGTGTATACACAACACGTAAAAGAAACTAATTCCATACAAAACAAAATCGAATTTTGAAAACTTAAATCTAGCACCAATAATAATCATCACATGAAGCACAAACTTATTTCCAAAAACCAAGCCCTTGGTTGAATTAAACCATCACCTTCATGAATTTAATTAAACAGCAACAAAAGGGAAATAAAGTATCTAAAAAATTGTGATAACAAAAATCCTATTCATCATCTGTCTCTTCTTTCTAAAAAATTGTTATTGTTGGGTCAAATGTGTGGCAACCACAAAGACAACAACACTGAAAGCAACGATTTCATCTTTGAAGAAGAAGGCACTGAAGGTTAATCGATGTGGTGGCTGCCACGTCGGTCGAAACGGCAAGACTTTTGAACATCAGTCGCTATGTCGTTCAGTACAAACTCGGTTGGGTCCATATGTCTACTATCTGGCTCGCTTGGGACACCCATCATTCTGTTTGTGAATCTTCCTCACTCAATCATCTCTTTTTCATTTTTTATTAAAATTAAAAATTCATATCTTGTGAAGTAAGCGTTTTCTGCTTATGATTTCATATTTTTGCTCCAAAATTTAAATGTATATTCACAATTCGATCTCCAGATTGGAGCTTCAAAAATGTTATTAATCTTCTCTTTTTTTTACCTTTTTGTTTGAACAATTGAGTTTAGTTACATGCTAGTGGTTGAGAGATTGGACAAAAAATATTTTGAATTTTAGAGATATGAGTTTATTCTCCATTTGAAGATGGGTTGAAGATGAAAAAAGAAAGGTTTGGAAAGGAGAAACTATTAGGTGTGAATGCAGTATCTTATTATCATGGACCTCAAACATATACAACCATATACATATGAGTGAGGGGCTATGAAATCATAAAAGGGGTAAATGTGAGGATCAAAATTACTAAAAATAAACTACGGAAGTCTAAATTATATTTTCTTTTTTTTTCTTGGTTGTGGTAAAGAATGAAATTCGATGCAGAAAAAGTTTATGTAATCAAGTGTAGAGAGCTTAATTTCTAAAATTCGAGGCCGGCGCTTTCTAGACTTGAGGGGGGGAAAAGAAGCTCATGGTCATATATGATTACTTTTTACATTTTGTAAAATGTATTCGTTTTACGTTGATAACAGATTCTTAAAGTAAATTATTGTCATAGAAATAAGATAAAATATTAATTAATGAATATGAATTTTTAGAAATAATAAAAATAATTTTGACAATTTTATTATTTATAGTAATGTAGATAAATGTTCACATTAAAAACCTCTAAAGTTAATGAACAGCATCGTTAGGTTTTGATGGCTGCTAAACGCAATTGTTTTAATTCACAAAATAGGAGTGTGAGCAACTAAATGTGGTTGTTTTCTTTTTCTCAATACAAAGTGTATTATTGAACGTTATTTCAGAGTTATTTAGTAACGGTTTGGTTGCACATTGTAATGTTGATATCAGCGGCAGCGGCAGCATCAGCTAAACGTGATTTGTTTATATTTTTTATTATGTTTGACATTAAGCAAGATAATCGATTCAAGGCACAAGCTCAATTTTATATGGAGGCTCCTATTTGTAGCTTCTAGGGTGAAATGGAATCAATTTTTTGTTAGTTTTAAGAAGTGTCGAGGAGATTGATTTTTTGCCATCCGTCTCTAACTAATTTTATGCCATTGTTATTAGACAATTATTTTATACATTTCCCTTATTTATTTATGTGAACACTATGCACATGTTAAATTTATGGAACCTGTTTTTTTTCTGAGCCAAACCATGCTTATGTTCTCTTATGTATTATTAGGTTGCTTAAATTGTTTTAATTTATTTTATGTATAAATAGTCATCAAATGATATATTAAAATTGCAAGTATAAATAGTCATTGAATGATATATTAAAATTGCAAATAGATCTTCAATATTTCTTTTTGTTGGTAACGTAATTATTTAAATTGTCCAACAGAAACTATATTTGAATATAATATTATATAATTTTAATAAATTCAACCACTATTACACCATACACATTAAAAACTAAAATGACTTGTTATTTTAAGAACTTTTATTTATATAGAAAACGTGATTTGTTACAATATTTAATTTTGATACAGTGATTTATTTGATAGTGAATTTTTAAAATAAACCTGTTTTTCCACAAATATATTCTTAGTTTAAAAACAAATAAGTTCTTAGTTTAAAATTCTCAATTTAAAAACCAAAATAATAAGACATTCAATACCAATTTTTATTCCAACTATCTAAACAAAAAATTAAATTCAACTCACTTTCAAAAAATTAAATTCAACTCACTTTTAACCAAAATCAATTGTCATAACTACAGATCAAATATACACTTGATTAGCGGAATTTGAGTTTCAACTAATTAACGAGTGATGAAAAGTTCCTTTTAGTTGCTTGCACAATTTTTATTGAAAACAAGGCTAAGGCTGTTGCATGGCTAAATGGAGAACGAGACAAGGATAGTTGCACAAAGTGAAGGTCACCTTGGTTCATAACGAATAACAAGAGATTGATGTTAAAATGTAGGCCGGAGATGATATAAGTTTAGGTACATCAATTTCAATTTGTAACTGAACAAGTTTTTCACTCAAGTTAAGTTCTCATTTAACCTCAACTGAACAAATCGGGAACTGGACATTTAAGTGCACTTTGTATAAATTTATGGAGAAAACGGTACGTGGTAAGTATGAATAGAATGGAGGAAAGGAACTTCATAACTGGATAGTAAAATAACAGTAGTGTTTCTCGACAAAATTCATCTCCATACCAAAAATGGCAACAAAAAATAATCCAAATACAAATGGTACTTATACAACTCAAAGAAAACTAACACTCTAAAATGAAATACTAAGACCTCTGAATAAATGATTTACTTCTTGGCCTTCTTTGGTGCTCTGCACAGAAAACACACATTTAAATAACATTTCACAAATATTAAACCAATAAAATAACAATGCCTTGATACTCACTGGGCTGGCTGGGTTGCAGTTGCAGCTGGTGCTGGGGCAGGCTTCTCACCGGGACCCTGTACATTATAGAGGTAAAATTGTCAAATTCCATAATGCCAGAGTATCGGGTTGGAAGACAATTCTAGATGCCATATAACAGCTAAATACAGTGATTAAAAACATAAAATACCAATATATACAAATGAATATATAATCAAAATATTGTGGAACTCACTTGAGCAAAGCGCTCTTCTCTCCTGGCAAATTTCCTTTCCCTGCTAGCCTTATTCTTTGCCCTCTTGGCTTCAAACTGATCAGATAATGTCTTTTCTCTTGCCTTCTCGGCCTTAGACTTGTGAATACTCTCCATTAGGACCCTCTTGTTCTTGAAGACATTACCCTTAACCTTCATGTACATATCATGGTACATATGTTTGTCAATCTTCTTTGATTCTCTGTACTTGCGGAGCAACCTCCTAAGGACACGCATCCTCCTCATCCAAAGGATTTTGGTGGGAAGTCTTGCCTCTCTTGTTCCCTTGCGCTTACCTATATATCATTAAGCAAAAATTATAATCACTAAATAAAGCATTTTCCACTAGTGCTAGTACCCATATAATAATTCATGATGCATACAAGAAGCAACTGGTTATATACACTAATGTATAATAATTATGCAACCTATACTATTCAGCACAGTTATTAAACTGATCTATCCAACAGAATAGAATGTCACATATAATATTTTAAATGATGATCACTAGATGAGTAGGCATGAACAACCTTACAAACTAACAGGGATTGAATGCAACATCAATATATAATTGACATGAAACTTTATTGAAGTTAAAAAAAAAAGGTTAAATACCATATCCAGAATGACGTCCCTTCCTCTTGGCTTCCTTCATACGCCTAGCACGAGAACGGGAGTGAATCTTAGTTGGCTTCCTGATGATAAATCCATCCTTAACCAACTTTCTGATGTTTTGGCCTGTAAAAGAAAACCCACCAAGCTAAAGAACATATTTGTATATTAAATAAATAATGTTAACAAATGACATACAGTATGATAGGCTTCTACAACATAATCAGAAAATACATCGTATATTTAATAGCACAGTTCCTCAAACTATAAAACAAAAGAGAATTAACGCTATAGTTGGGGGACAGATTTCAATGACAAAGTTAGCAAGAACATGAATAAATTGGTCATTTTGATCAACCTTAAGATCAAATTAGTGTAAATTCAAAACAACAATAGCATCCAAATTTGCTCAATTGAAAAAAGCTGGAAAAAAAAATCCACGCTAATAAAGGCAGACAACTAAGAATAATAAACAAACTATCAATCTATACATATTACTAAAACCTAGCTTCTAAAATTAAAATATTTTATCTGCTAAATACCAAAGAGCTGAACGCACTGCAAACAATATAGGATGAATTTCTGTTATAATCTAAACGTTGGAATGTTTCAAAGGTTGCTACTCATTCAAACAAAATAAAACATTTCATGACTAAAACAAACCATACAAAACATGTTCATAATTATTAAAATACATAAAACAGAATTGAAATCAAATCAACATCGTAACCAGAAAGGGGAAAAAATACAAAACAGAGGGTAATACTTACGAGAATTGGCCATGGAGATTTCATTGACCTCATTAGGGTCAAGCCAAACCTTGCCACGACCACACTTGAGGACGCTAGAGGCGAGCCGCTTCTGAAGTTTCAGCGACACCATCGTTACCTCACACACTCTCTCTCTCTCTATCGGGTTTGATATGCTGGCGGTGGAAGGAGGCTATTTATATCTCCTACCTCTCAGTAACCCTAGGTTTTACAATTTTTTTTTTTTTTGTGCGTGCAGGGCAAGTTCATTTGACTTTTAGCTGGGCTTGTTTTGGTCCAATGGGCCTTTTTATTGAATATTGTCTAATGTGGGTTTGATATTTCAAAAATTTGAGAAATTGGATTTCATAGACCCACATTTTAACAATTTTTGCATTAATTTCCAAAAATATCTCTGTAGAAAATACAAAAAGTTTAAACAAAATCAACAAGTTTTTTGCACCCCACGTCTATTTTTTTTACATACCAAAAATTTCAACTATAGTGGCAAAATTGGATTTTTCAAGAATTGTGGGGTAGGAATCAAAGTGTGGAAGTATGAAATCCAATTTTCAAAAAGAAAATTACACTATTTCTCGTACACGTAGTCCTATACATAGGGGTGTTCATGAGTACAGGTAAATCTGTGAATCCAGTTATACTCAATTTTTTTTGTGGACATATAATTTAATAGATTACTCAATGTTTATACTCTCGTGTCTCAAAGGAAATGCATTCAAGGAATTCAAATTAATATATTGTACAATGTAAACAAAGTATGTCAATTCATAGTTCCTATATGTCTAAAAGTAATTGGAAAGTTGTCTAACAATTATGTGACACCTTTAAGAAATCTCTCAGCATGAAATTCTGATTCGACCTAAGAAAAGAGACATACCACTCACTTTAAATGGTTTTTGCAATGCATATTGGGCGAGTGATATAGATGATAGAAGTTCTACATGTGGATCTTGCATTTTCTTTGACCCTATTTCATTTTTTGATATGTTAAAGAGTCGCAACTAGTAGTAACATCAAGTATTAAGGTCGAGTATAAAAGCACAATCAATACTACATCAAATATCATTTGGATTCAATCTCTTCTTGTTGAGCTACGAGGTTCTATTAGCACTCTCACATTAATTTGTGATGACATAAATGTTATAATGTTGTCTCATAATTGTATCTTGCATGCTTGAACAAACATATAAAACTGGATTTGCACTTTGTCTCGAACAGAGTCGTCCCAAACAATTTTTAGTCAAGCACACTCATGCACTTGATAAAGTTTTAGACTTATTTATCAAGCCAATACCATTTACTAAATTTTATCTCATGCGAAATAAATCCAAAGTGATCCAATTGAATCTAACTTAAGTTTAAGTTTGAAGGAGAATAATAGATTATAAATATTTCAAATAGTATTGTGATTATTTTTATTCAATCACTTACAAAGTGTATATTTTTATACAGATGCTTTGTAAACTTGAATATAAATGACTGTGACAATTCATCACATATAGTGTGATTATGAAATGCAAAATATGAAAACAAAGTTATCATACATTTCATGTTAGACATATTTCTTTTATATTTCAGGTAATCAACTTTTTTATTTCATTCATTTCAAATAACAAAGCATTTCTCTCTATTATTTTATATTTGTCTTTTCTAACTATCGGTCGTCACACAACCTCTTTTTTTTAAGTTTTTATTTTGGTCTCCATTTCTCCTTCTCTTTCTTTTTTTAATCTTTATACTAGTAATAGATTTGTGCATTCGCACGAATTCAATTTCTTAGTTGGATATGTGATCTGTATATAGTTTTTTTGGATAAATTGCTATTTTATTCTCTGAAAGTATATGAAGTTGTCTGTTTGGTCTTTGACTTAACAAAAAGTTCAAATTAATCATTGAATAATCAATATAGTCTCCAAAAGATCTAACTTACTATCATAAAAGTAATTGAAAATACAATTTATTATCAAAATAGTTAATGATCGTTATAACGCCATAGACTAAATTTACTGATATTTTGATAATTTGAGTACTAATTTAGGTTTTTTGTTGAGTCAAAAATCAAAATAATAGTGTTCTATACTTCTAGAGACTAAAATGGTCATTTACCCTTTTTTTTTATATATATATTGAGTGTATTACAATTGTTATGTTTTTATGTAGAAATATAAAACAAACATTAATTTGCGATAATTTTTTAATGACAAATATTTATCTCGTGTATGATTTTAAATTCAATATATTATAATGATTCTTAGTTTTATTTATAATATATGAAGAAAAAATCAAATATGTGTCATTTGCTACGTGTTTTTGTTATATTTATTATTGATAAATATTTGTCATATATTTTTTTATGTATCAATGATAAATATTTGTCATATTTTTTTTTATGTATTAATGATAAATATTTATCCCATATCTTTTTAAAAAACTGATCAATGATAAATATATGTCCCGTGTTTTTTTATGTATCAGTGACAAATATTTATCTCGTAATTTATTTATATTTATCAGTGACTAATATTTGTCTCGAATATTTTTGTATATTAGTGAAAAATATTTGTCTCGTATTATCTTATATTTATCAATGGTAAATATTTATTCTATGTAGTTTTTTTAATATTTATCAGTGACAAATATTTGTCACATATTTTTATTTTATTTTATCGGTGATAAATATTTGTCCCGTATATTTTTTTTTATTATTATTAAGAAATATTTGTCCCGTGCAGTTTTCATGTATCAATAGCAGATATTTTTTTGGTGTTTTTTAATATTTATTAGTGACAAATATAAGTCATGTATTTTTTATGCATCAAAAAATATATATTTATCACTGATATTAATAAAGATTCAAGATTAAATAGTTAAATTATTTAATCTTTAATTATTTAATAAATATTTAATCTTTAATTTAATAAAATTATAAATATTTAATCCTAATTAATATTTATCAATTATAAATATTTATATATATTAAATAGTAATTAATATTTATCTTGTATTTTGTTTTATATTTGTCATTGACAAATACGTTTCTTGTTTGTTTGTATGTATGTATTTATGTAAAATATTTGTATCATTTTTTATATTGATGCATTAAATTTTTAAAAAATGGAATGAATCAAATTCAATTAAAAAATCTTTGCAAAAGATATTCCATGAAAACTTATGTTGGCAATGACCTCATTCGTGCTAGGCACGGGTTCCAAAAACCACTCTATTTCTATCAAATTCCTCCTTCCATACAGACCGGACCATACCTGGTTAGGCGCTTCTTTTTAGGGCCGAATTCAATTTTTTTGTTGATAAAGACATAATAATGTAAATCAAGAACTAGGGGCTATTTAAACAAATTGGACTAAATATTATAATTTTTATAAAATAATATTATATATATTATTAACTTTTATTAATATTAAATAAAGTAAAGAGGAATAAATTTCATTGGATATTAATCTAAAACTATTTTATACAATTAATATATATTTGTTAAATTCTATAATAATATTAATACAAAAATAATTTTTTAATTATATTTAAATAATCATTTTTTTACCTTGTACAAAACACAAGCTCATCTACCCTGGTTTAAATTAAACTAAATTTGTGTAAAGTTTATCTAATTTTTGGTTTATATTTAAAGTTGAAGAGAGTATTTACACTTGAAATGATAAAATAGACCGATTTTACTAAATTGACTATTTATGTCTTGAAAAGTGTTACTTGAAAACCAATACACTTGAATAATACTTTGAGAGAGAAAAACATTAGCTTTAGATCGTTTATATTTAGTCTGTCAATATTTTTTTTACTTAACTAATTATAATATATTATTTTAGATACTTTTATATAAATCCACCAATTAATCTAAGAGCTCGTTTTAAAATAAGTGTCTTTGATATAGAAAAAAGATATTTTAATTTGTATTGTTCAATCCCTACTAAAATATAATTACATATGAAAAATATATCAATAAATAATAAAAATAATTTGATTTATTTATTGTATTATTATATTTTTAATATGCGTGTAAAATCTTAAACAATGCTCTAAAATAGATGGAGTATTCAACTACTCTTAATTCTACGTGTTTTTTTGTTTTATTGTTGTATTATTGACAAACAAACACACTATTGAGTTCTAACATGTTGCTGCTCTTCGTACGCCTTACTCCCCAACACGCGCTAATATTGGGTATTTGGCTGTAACCGTTCATGTGGAGTTTTCGAAAGTCATTTATTTATTTATTTTTGTTAAAAAAAATCAATTACTCATCTCATATCGCTCCTTCCAATCAATTTTAGATGAGTTGGTGACTAGAATAGAACAAGGTGGAGACGTTAACTCATTTTGGCACCCTAATAATAACCGTAGTAGTTGTGGCACTACACCCCCTACCAAAAGCCCCATCACAAGTTTTTTTACGCCCAATGAGTCTGGCTTATGTTGTTTTTTCCTGAAAGAGAAATGTGTTTGAAACCAACAGCTTTAGAACACAAAACTAGCTGCGCCTTTGGATTCCTTCACTTTACACCTTTTTTCCATTACATTACTAGAATATACCACTTTTTCGTCACATCACCTTTTTTGCACTCGATCATTCAAAAAATCAAAGTATAATAGACCCTAAAAAATCAAGGTATATTAGGTTATCCAGTTTATAGACAACATACCATTAAAAAATTTCCGTAAAAAAAAATTAAAAATTTAAAAATATTTTTTTAGAAACATTTTTCTAGTTAAAAACATAAAATAATTAAACTTTTTAATAAAATTTGCAATTTATTTTTATAAAGTAATACTACTGTCAATACATATCTTGAATTTCCTTATATTAAAACAAATTATTTGATTTTCCCGTTGATTTGTGATTTGTTGGTTTAAACAACATTTTTACTAAATTATTACCAACAATTTATATTTATGGATACAAGATTGGACGACAAAAATTAGCAATATTTATAATATAGTAAAATTTAAATTATTTTTAAATTCCCTTTAAAGCATATCTCTTATTAATGGAGGACGAAGAAAAAATTATATATTCTATATTTTCAACATTACAGAATTATCAAACTGATAAAAAAAAGTTGTATATTTTAGTAATTTTAATGAATTGTATTATTATTAGTTCTTATTTTTTTTATATTTTTTACTAAAATAACACAAATACATATAATATGAGATATTCTTTCGCCTCATCATAACTGAGTCATTTAATTATTTTATATATATTAAAAAAAATTATATAAATAAAAGAAAACTAATATTAATTTTGCTAAATTATTTTTATTATATATTGATGTATTGTTATGTTATAAAAACATAGTATAACATATTACATTGAAAGAAATATTTATTAATTAAATAGTACAGTTAAAAAATAGTACATTATTCAATTGAAAAGATTACTTATTTTGAAATAATTGAAAAAGTAATTCACATAATGGCTTTTGCAAATCCATCTTCCTACTAGTCCAAAAAAGGGTAGTATAAACATTTGCGTACCATGCAAAATAAAATTGATTTAATTAAAAAATAAAATTTCACTTTCTTTTAACATTTGTGTACCACAGTATAAACATTTGCATCAACTGCATAGTAAGTAGTATTTCGTCACGTTGAAACACTAGACGGTTAAGTGATTAAAAAAGTATTCCCCGTTCAAATATTAAAATCTGATTTAATCGCATCCGGAACCACATAGGGCTATTATGGGGCTATGGCCTGAGGCAACTCCCTGCTATAAATTTTGTAGACATATATCGTGTATAATATAATATAGCACCAAGTATAAGTTGTTGACTTACTACTACTTTATAGACGTGGTTTTGAAAAGCACATATTCAATATATATTTTAATAATATATTATAAGGTCAAATAAATTTTTTAACTTGAATAAATTTTAAATATATTACTTTTATTTTTAGTTTTTATAAGATATCTTTTAATCTTTTAGTCTTAATATATATATATAATGTTTTTAAATCAATTTATATACATTTTTTTTAAATATTTGAACTATTTGTTTGGTCTATTTAGGATATTTTAAACATTTTTTTATGAATATTTTAAAAAATTTAACAAGAGAAAAAGTGAATGTAAATTTAAGTTTTTAAGAGATTAAAATTTTATATTTAATTCGCTAACAAAATAGTAATATTTTATAAAAGAAATTTTATAATATAATAAAAATATTTATAAAAATCTTTCAAAAATATGCAAGTACATAAGTTTGTTTGACTTGAAAACGAAGATAAAAAGGCAAATCATTTTCTATCATAAAATTGTGAATAATAGGCTGAAAAAGAAGATGATTTTTTAGTTCATTGTTTGATTCTTTAGATTGTGATAAGGATTGTTTAAAAGTTTGATATGGATGACGCATATGCCTGGTATATTTTTAACTATTTTATATTGAATGTATTAAACTAATAAAAAAATGATTATTGAATTTTCTGCCCCCGGTTTCGTAAATTCCTAGGTCCGTCCCGCATCCATGCTCAAACTAGGGACGGAGACGACATACCACGATCAACAAGTGGAATCAAATGAAATATACCAAAATCAAATCATAATTAAAATAACCTAAACAAAATTGTAATCGGAATTGAAACATTGTTAATTTCATATTGGTTAAACGCCAAAAGAAATACAATTGAACAAAACTTGACATCAAACTCTAAAAGACAAAAACAAAAACAAAAATAAACTAGAGAATCGAAATTCATGACGCAAATTCTTACCAAGTACCCAAATTTACAATTCCATCCATCCTAATGCAAAATAGAGAGAGATAAACCGAATCATAAGAATTGAAAAATTCTGTCTTCACAGAAGAAGCTTTGAAAACCAGTTATCATCATCAATCGAAGCTCCATAAATCACCAACCACACTTTCTTGAACAATGTTTGGCGGCGGCATAGATTGTCCATCATAGTACGGAATCTGATAAAACTTCATATAATTCTCGTACGCCATCAATTCATCCGACAGCTCCTGAACCTCGTTCTTTGCTGCTTCAACTTCAATAACATTTGCTGCTTCTTGCTCTTGTTGTTCTGTCTCTGTTTCTTTCTCTTTTTCATTCCCATTAACAACACCAACATAATAACCGTTTTCATTTTGATTAAACTCCAGTATCGAATAATCTGAAGTTTCATCACTACCAGATATGATAAACGAATCAGTGTTGATAGCACCCACATGAGAATGAACTGTGTCAGTTTGGTTCAGATCATAACCAAACTCCAAGTTCAGTTTTTTGGGGTATTGTTGTTGCTGATAGAGGGGAATGATTGGGGGTTTAATCGGTGGATTGTTGTAACGACGAACTTGAATGGAAGAAGAATAATCATCATCTTCATTGGGGAAATTGACTTTGGCTTTTTTGCCACGGATTTTTCGAGCTTCTCGATCATAGGCTCTAGCAGCTTCTTCGGCAGTGTTGAATGTACCAAGCCAAACACGAACCCCTTTTCTCGGATCGCGTATTTCTGCAGCCCATTTTCCCCATGGACGTTGTCGGATCCCTCTGTAGAGGTTTTTCCTCTGTTTTTTCACTGGTTTCTCAACTCGCTCACTAACTGTTTGATGAAAAACTCCATTCAGAAAAATCTTAAAAATATCAAATAAATAAATGAGAAAACGAAAGAAAAGGATATTTCAGTTAAGAAGAGTGACTAACCTGTGGGAGTGTAGGATCTTTTGAGAGTGGGTGGTGGTGGTGGTGGTTGTTGATCACCACCTGTTTGAGAAAAATCGAAATCTGAGTCTTTCTGTTGACCGAAGGAGGAAGGCCAGAGTTCAGCGGCCGTGAGACGGCGGCCTCCACGGCGAGGTATGAAGTCAGCGATGATAGCACCGCCACACATTCTATTACGAGGATGATTATTGATTTGTGTGAGCTAAGCAAATGTTTGGAGGTTGTGGATATTGGTGTTGTGAGAAGGCGCAATGAATATGAGAGGTTTGTGTGTGTGTGTATGAGTTTGTTATTATTGAAGAAGTATAATTGTTGTGTTGTGGTGTGAAATGTGAGTATGACAGGATGTGGATAGATTTGGAGGGTATATGTAGGTGGAAAAATATGAGAAGAAGAGTGCATTACAGATGTGACATGAAGCTTCCTAGGCCGCCAAAATTCGTATTGTCTTATACTTTTGCTTTCCTCACCAAAGTCTAGATTGCTTGTCTGGCAAACACGGCTACTGCTTGTGCTTACATTGGAACAAAAATATTTAAATATTATTAAATAATCAATGATACCTTTAAAAAATATAATTTAATATTTTTCTTTTATTTTTATAGTTGAAATAATTATCTATAATTTGAGTTTTGAGAATATATTTATTTTATTTTTATTGAAGTGATATTAATCAAAGTATTATTTCATAAAAGTTTTATAACTTACAAAAATATGAATAACCTAATATATGATCAATAAAGTAATTTAATATTAAGAGTTAAGGACATCTTATAGAAGATAGAAAGCAAACAGATATATGCATATAATTCATAATATTCACAACACTTCTTTTTTAATATTCATCGATGATGTGTCTCTTTAATAAACTTTAGTTCACGATCCTCAATATTATTTATCAAGCACTATCTTATGTGAAAAAATATCGTCAATTGACATTAGTTTATTTCTATTATATTTTATTTATGACATAATTTATAGAGATATATTTATTTTCATAAACTTCAGTTATCTAATCCGTCTGTTTGATCTATTTATGAAAATGCCGTATAAATATAAAAATGACCTATAAATTCACCTTTTTTTCACAACGCTACATGCTCAAAACTTTTAAATCTTAATTGATTAGAATTTAAACTAAAAGAACTAGAGAATACATAGATAGAAAACTTGAGAATATATTTTATTATTCTCTTCAAGTATCCATTTTACAATATCATCATAGGAGTCCTATTTATTATAAATAAGTTTTAAAGTCATGAATAATGTAACATAATAATTATTAAAAGCATTTAATCTTACTATTTAATGACTTCTTATGAAAGGTAGAAGCAAGTGGACATCTATTCACAATAATTAATATTCATTTATTATTATTTTTTAAGGTTTAGAGTTTTATAAATATTGTGAGTAGACGTCAATTGCTTCTTATAAAATATAAAAGCAAATGGACATCTACTCACAATAATTAATATTCAATACTATTAAATATTTTGAAAAATAAAAAAATTGGAGTTAAACATTCATATATAAAACATCAGTTTAAAAATATTATAATAAAAAATGTTCATATCAATACACTATTTATTAAATATTATTATTGCTGTGAAAATTCACTATTTATTTTTATTAGTATATGTAAAATTATGGGATTATTTTCCTTAATAACACTTTAAATAAAAAACAAATTCCAAAATATCTTATTTAAAATAAAAATACCAAATTCCCTAATTTTTAGACTTTTACTAGCTCAAAATGCGGCCAAAATACCCCACATATGAAGCACACAAATTTAGATGCTAGTAATTGATCGATTTTTACCGACAAAAGCAAGAACTTTGAATTTTTCAAAAATAAACCAAATGAAATATAACTATACGTGGGAATTTTAATACTTAATTTTATTGTATTAATATATCGTTTGTTAATTTGTAATGTTATTAGCGAGATTATAACGACCATCCCAATTACACTTGTTAAAATATTAAAAGTGAAAATTTAATTTTGAAAATGATATATTTAATTTTTTGAAATTTTAAATTTTAATAATTTCTAATAATACTTTTTTTTTAAAATTTCTTAACAAATATTTTGAGCATACTTATTAGCATGATCCATTTCATTATTAATATTAATGTTAGTATATTATATGAGTTTATGAGAGTAGGTTGATGAATTCGCAAGTGGCCTTATTATAAATGATGTAAATAAAATATCACTAAAAGGGGGTTGAACAGGAATATTGCTGTTTAAAAATTTTCTCACGTGTTTTGATCACTATCCTCTCTGAGAGGATGAGAATCAGAGGATAAAAATTTAAGCCTTTAAATTTGAGCTGAATAAATGCAAGAGAAAGTATAGAGGAAGACACACACAATTTTTATACTGGTTCATCCAATGAAGGCTACGTCCAGTCCTCACACACTGGTGAATTTTTACTAATGATCAAACTGATTAACCTCTCACAGAGGTTGGTTACACTTTGTGTATGCTTTAGCCTCACAAAGCTTACAACCTTGTTTCTTACAAGTTTCAACTATTTCCAAGTGTAACTCACGTGAAAATTACAAAGTGATATGAGTATAATATTTCTCTTTACTTAACACTTTCTAAAAAGATATTTCAAAGATCCCGTGTAAGACTATAGAAAGTATAAAGAGATGATGAAAATTGCTCTTGATAGCTTTTAGAATCTTGATCTTTTTATGCAATGTTGTTGTGTATTTGATAATGAAGAGCTCTCTATCTTTTATAGATATTTTGTGATGCTTTTTCCATGTGTCAAACACTTTATGATCGTTGGGGACTTTTAATCAAAATGTCCAAGGTCATTGATCATAATTACAGAATTGTCATCCAGCTGTCCTTGGACTGATTCAGTCTCTCCTCGTACAGGAGGTTCAAACCTCCTAGGAACTTGGACATGAACTGTCCTATTCCTTTTTCATTCTTCAAGACATGTAAGACTATTTTTGTCTTGTTAGCTACAGCTTCTCTGTATGTTGATGTGTTGGGTCGTTTTCAACATCCGAGAATGATGTGGACTATAGATCCATCCTCTTGCAGTCTTTCCTCGTACAGTCCATCCTCGTACATGTAAAATCTAGCATCTGACCTCATTGTTTAAATTGCTTTATTTATTCATTCTTTGATACTAATTTATCTTCTCTTCATGACTAAAAATCATTGTTTCATTGATGATGAATATTTTGCAACTTTGAAGGTTCATCCTGTTAAGGGTTCATCCTCTTGTATGTCTATCCTCCAGTTTTGAAAACTTGATAGATTGAGTCAGATTTTTCTCCTTTTTATCTTAATGATGAGTAGCCTGTTTTCTAATATGAATTCACTCAAAAGCACAGATTAGTCATTAACCACAATCATAATCTTTTAAATAATTTTGTTATCATTAAAACTATTTGAGAGAGATTTTACCTCAACAAAAAACATATTTAAAAAGACTTTAGGCAAATGCTCAGTCAAGTATCTTGAACTTAATGATTATATTTTTAAATATGTTCAATTAATTTGAATTTAATATTTCAATAATTTTGTTGTTGCAAATGTTAGGACACATATTAAATAATAAAAAATAGAAACTATATTTGGAAACTCTGCATTCAATTAGAAATAGTAAAATAAGTTGATATGTTCCATTTTAATCAGCTCCATTATTAATTTGTCTAAAAAAGTGCAAACAAATTAGATGTGGAAAGTTGAAAATGTCACGCTGCCCTTTTTTACGACAAACTGATGGATTGACGTTTCGACTTGTTCTGTTATTAATCGGTCTAAAAAGAAATAAAGTTGAGTAGACTAACTAAATGTATAAAGTTATAAATCTCACTCTACCCCTTTTTACGGAGGTCGATGAGTTGACCTGTCAATTTATTTTTATTTAATATATTTAGCTAAAACAATAAAAAAAAATATTAAAATTGTAAAAATAAATAAATATAAAATTATTTTAGGAAATCAAAGTATGTTATCATTGAATCCACTAAAAATATAAAATTCATCGTTCAAACATCTATATTTTATCATGTAAAAACCTATAGGTAGTCAACATGACATAAAAAATAAAAATATCATGAGTTTACCGATTGACAAATTATTAGAAATAGAAGATTAAAGCACGAAATTAAAGCAATTAATTTAAATGACTTTTACTTTTACTCTCTGTTATATGGAGGAGAAAATTAGAAAATGAAGTGTAATTTATATATAAAAAAAAAAGTGTAAAAAAGTTATTTATTTTGGCGCTTCGTTTTTTTAACGGATTTGGCGGAACAAGCCAACTAGTAGCGACAGACTCAAAATCTCGATTCATGCCATTAGAAAAGACGGATTACACAAGCCAACCGGACAGATCAATTTCAATTTTGTTTTGTCATCCCTACATTCAACACCTAAATAGTTTTAAAATTGATTTTCTAAAAAAAAAAAACTTTTTGACTTCTTAACATGTTCCCCGTCCACAGATAAGGGGTACAATCCCCATTCCCAAATCACTTTAAGGGGAATTTCTTCTTGATTTTTGTCCACGCAGGAACAAACTCCATGTCCACAAAACCCCAAATAGGACACTCCTTATAATATTCATTTACATATATAAGTTGACATCTCTAAGGACATTATCATTTAAAACTTCATATTCGTTACATAAATTACGCCTCATCTCATTTGTTTAAATTTTGTATGGAGAGAGTATATTAATTAGAGATATTTTGAGAACATCATCGTTAAATATAGTGATAATATTACATTTATTTATATGCAAAATTATCAAATTTAATATTTTTATTTATTTTGAGATTGAAGAGAGGAATATTTACTTGTATTTATAATGAGAAAACAATTAAACGAAATCGTCACGTACAATAATATATCTAGAAATCGAATTTAATATACAATCACATCGTATTTAATCTAAAATACACTTATTGAATGACAATATTATAAGTTTATTTTAAAAATAAATAAATAAATATTATTAAGTAAAAGTTTAGTATATAATTTATCTATCGGTTGTGAAATATTATCACTAGAAGCAGTAGTATATTAATAAGAACACATGACCAGTCCCAAAAAAGTAGATAATTAAAGCCTTTTGACTTTGAATGTCAAAGTCTTTATTTTTATTTATTAGTATATACTTTGAATGTCAAAGTTGCTAGTTAATACACAGTGACGTCTACACTAAAATGCATTTTTACAATTCGGTAAAAAAAGATACATCCTTCCAACTTTGTTTCAAAAGTAAATATATATGGAGCTCGATGACCTCGTAGAATTTCAACCACAAATAGGAACTTTATGATTTATGAAGATGGCACCCCAAGAAGACATGTTGTATGGAGTATAAATAATTCAAGAATAAAATAAAAAAATTGAGATAAAAAACAACAAATTAACAGGCAGTAAATTTAATATTAAATGGTTGGACATAACCAGTTTCAACAATAATACTGCATACGATCCCGAGTAAATAAATAAATCATACAATCCTAAGAGTGCAGATGTGTGAGTAAATAAATAAATCATACAATCCTAAGAGTGCAGATGTGTTTGGGTTTCTGTGGAGTACAAGTGATACATAAGCCCAACCAACATTATTCATAAACAAATGAATTTATGAAATAATTAATTAGCCATGGTAATATACTCCATCCGAACATATGTATGTAAAAAAAAATTACTCCATCCAAAATGAATTACAAGTAAAATTAGATTAAATTGTAGTTGATCATATTTAATTCATGCAATTCATATAAAAATTAAAGTTAAGTTAGTTGTCTAAATTATCTTCCATAACTAAAAAAATGAGTCATTGAAAATGAAAAAATAAAATAAATAAAATGAAAGATATTTTAGAGATATCATCTTTTTATCATTAAATAGATTTCGTCAAATTAAAAAAACATTAAATAAAGAAAAATTTATTGATATTTACTTACATTGGCGCGGTAGCCAACGTCAACATCCTTTGTATCGAACAAACCATCTATGAACATGTGGTTCATTTAGATAAATTTGTAATCATTTATTTTCGAAAGCTTAATTGTAGAAGTCAAAGAAATCATTCCTATAAGTAAAATTTAAGCCTCTTAACTCCCTATTTCTCTTTGGAATGAACCATATGTGGACGATTTTGTTTTGACAGTGAGGATTTAGAAATGGATAGACTTTGTCCCTTAGGTTGTGTTATGTTGCTTAAGGCCCGTTTGATGGACCGGATAGGATAGACACAGGATAGAGACAGGATAGGATATGGGTAGGATAAAGAGTTATCATGTCCTGTGTTTGATGTGCACATGATAACAAACTTGATAAAATTAGTTTATCCTATTTAGTGTTTGATACACAACGGATAACAAGATGATATGATTTATATTTTGATAAAATGACGAATTTGTCCTTATAATCTATTTAATTTTTTTTCTTTCAAAATAACATTCATATAATTTTTTATAAATAAACAAAAATGCTAAAAAAATGTAAATAATTTATGAAGTAATTTTATATACTTGAAAAAATTGTGATTTCTCTATCCATCACAATTGAAGAATGACTCACTATCATAAAAATTGTGATTTCTCTATCTATCACAATTGAATAATAACTCACCATCATAAAAATGTAAATAATTTATGAAGTAATTTTAGTATTTTAAAATTTAAAAACTAAACAATTTGTTTGGATTACTTGTTTTTAAAAACTATTTTGTAAAACTATTTTTAATATTATACTTTTTAAAACTAAAAAAGCAAAACAGATAAATGGTGTTTTACTTTTTATTTTTCAGTTTTTTTAATTCTCTAGTCAAATACTGTTTTAAAAATTAAAGTTAGCAAACAATTTTTTTAAAAACAATTTTTTAAAATTTATTTATAAAATAGTTTTCAAAAACTAAAAAGTAAAACACAATCAAACAAGCCCTTACTATCATAATATTATCTCGAAAAGAAAATAATTATTATTTTTCATCAATTTTTTATATTGTTATAGAATAAAATAAATAAGAAAACAAAATAAAAAAAATGGAAGAGTGTCAGAGGGGAGACTCGAACACCACTAGAGGCTAGAGGAAGAGAGAAACGCGAACAATGATATCCCGTTGAGAACGGATTATTTTATCCTAACTCAAATTAAGGATAAGATAATGCGGCTGCAACCTGATTATTTAAAAAATTTGATTAACGTATCATATCCGATGTCTCCATCAAACGGGTCCTGACTTAGCTTTTACGACTAGCTTAATGTGAGGGTGGATAATACTCCAACATAGTTTATGTCAGATTAATTGGTTGTATCATTTGGTTTCTTTTTGAATGAACAATTTTTTTGTTTATGAAAAAAGTTCTTCAATTTCCAATTTTTCCGCTCCTCAATCTCATCATGTCATCCAATTTGAATGAGTGTCTCATGTAAAAAATTGTATAATAATGATACAAAGTATCTCTCTAGATGTTTGTTAAAACACGTGTAGGTACTTTGCAGTAATGTTGCATTCAAAAATTGTAAAATTGATTTTTATTTATACGTGGAATAACCTGTTTGACTGCATATTAACATGGAGCGAAACTCATATTAATATATTATAACTCGTTATTATTATTTACAAACGGGTCAACTCGATTCGTATAATGTGCATATTTATATAGAGTGGATTAAATGAGACAAACCAGCTTACATACTCAGTTTTATTAATAAGTATTTAGAAGACCAGTAAAATATCTAACAAATACTTGGAAAACAAACAAGAAACTCATTTAATAGTTGAAAGGTTAAATATATAAGACCTAACATGTATATGAAAGTCTAAAAAAAGATCGACTTAATAGTTAAAAGGTTAAATAACATTTAATAAATTCTTATAACACCAATAAAAACTAACTTAATACATCAAATTTATTTAATCAATTATTATTTTTATATTTAAAGTCGAAGGGAGCACTTCAAAGACTAAGAAAATACCGAGTAAACACTTAATTTTATATTTTCTATTAATTTTGTGATATTATAAATTAATTTCTTATACATCCAGATATGTGAGAGTTATTTTAATAGTTTGTTATATTACACATTTTGTTGTTTACTCAACAACTACTTTTGTCTTACATAAATATCTCTATAAAATTTCACTATTTTTTTTTTGTTTAATTTCATAAACACTTGTATTTTTTTTATTCTTCATCGATTAAAGTTCGTATTTTATTTTATATCACAACAAAATTCACAATTCTGATGCATGTAATTTAAGACTCATATTGCATACTAATATAAATACCTAAGTCCATTATACCAAAACAGAACAATAAAAAAAGTTGATATCTTTTTTTGTTACAAACATTGCCACGAAAAAATCTATTACAAGTTCCTTTCTCTCATCTCAATTATCCTCTTATTTAACTATTAAATCGATGACTGTAACCTCTACATAACTACTCTACATAACCATGATGGTCAACAACTTTGTTATTTTGTGAGGAACAACATAGTTAAGAACCGGTTGGGTTTGGGCCTTGTAGAATATGTGGTTTGGTTGTAATTTTATAGTTGGGCTTGTTAAGAATTATTGGTTGAGGATTGTACCGTGCACCCCCCTCCTGTACCTCCCACCCTCATTTCAAAGAAAAAGTCCAAAATGCCCATGATATATGTATATAATCTGCCCAAAAAATTACCTTCCATTTTTTCACCCATTTCATTAGAAACTTTGATTTCTCCGAATTAGGTTTTTGCAATCTTCCAACATTTTATAGGAAATTCAAAGTTCCGAAATACAAAAATAAGGCCAAACCCTAAACCCTTCGAAGATTTCATTGAAGCACAAATTTTTGAAAGATTACTTTCGAACATTTCCAGAAAGGTCAAACCTTCGAAATGTAACATTCAACATTTCATTCCATCTGAAAGTTTCGAAATAAGAAAATCTCTGAAACCTAAATATGAAGTTTCGAAGGTTTCATATTGCTGGAAAGTTTCGAGGAGAAGGCTTCGAAAGTTTGGGTTGCATGGAAAGTTTCGAAACTCAGCTTAGAATATTTGTGTTTGCTTTAAAGTTTCGAAATGCACTTCGAAAGTTTGGGATTGCATGCAAAGTTTCGAAATTCAGCATCCTTAAAAATGACATTAAATGACAATAAATGATATTAAATAACAATAAATGACATTAAAAACGTTAAAAAATCACATTTTGAAACATTCTCAGAAAAGAAAGTTTCGAAACATTCATGAAACTTTCGAAACAATGCATTTCGAATATTTAAGCCTCATCCAAACTTTCGAATGTTTTGTAGAAATCTGGGAAAACGCATTTCGAATGTTTTGAATTCATCAAAAGTTTCAAAATTTTGATTGATTTCTGGAAAAACGTGTTTCAAAGGTTTCAAGTTAATCAAAAGTTTCGAAACACAACATTATTTCTTGAAATATTTCATTTCGAAATTTTCAGGTTGAACCAAAGTTTCGAAGCTTCTATTTTGAAGGTTTTGTTTTAAGCAAAGTTTCAAAAACATTAAAAAAATCTTACTTTTTTATTTCGTATTTATTAAATATTCAAATATTATAAAATATTTGATTATTTTCGAATAGGGGTGGGGAGTGATAAATATTTTTTTTTTGTTTTATGCATAGTAAAAAAGGACATTTTAGACTTTTTCTTTAAAATAGGGAGGGGGGTGGGAGGTACAGGAGGGGGGTGCACGGTACAATCCTCTTATTGGTTTGATTAGTTTGCTGAAAGTACACTGTTGATAGAATGTGAATATATATGTGATTATGACGTGGCATGCTTGTAAGCTTGACACATGTTAAAAGTTGTTAAAATAATAAATTTAAAGTCTATTTGATGCGTAAAATATAAGAGAGGCATGATACAATATAAAGTTTGATAAAAATACGATATAATAGTGATAAAATAAATATTATCATACCTTATATTTGATACATATATGGTAATTAATAGAATAACAAAATTTTATTTTATCATAAATTTAACACACATCTAATCATACACATGATATATATTATATATAAATGACAAAAATACTCGTGTAAATAAATTATATTTATTTTAACATTTAATTAATTTTCATATTTTTATAATTTTGAATACTAATTTATTAAATTATACATAGAGACTAAACTACTCTTGTGATAAAATCGTAAATATTTTTCAATTAATTATTTGCTAATCTAATATTCCGTTCGTTTCAAAATGAGCGCCACTTTAAAAAAAAATATTATTTTAAAATGAGTGTTATTTTGAATTTTCGAAGTAATTTTATTTTATTTTTCTTCTAATTTTGTGGTTCACTCCCTGTTTAAACATTCATTATACTTAGAATTTACATCAATAAATATTAAGAATAATTTGATAAAATGACTATTCTTTTTTTCTTTTATTTATTGCATTATTGTATTTATAATATGTGTGCTAAAACCTTAATCAATATTCATTTTGAAACGGATGAAGTAATCAACTGCTAGTAATTCTATGTGTTTTTTTTGTTGTATTGACAAACAACCTCACAGTTGAGTTCAAGTGTGGATAGTTAAATATCAAATTAACTTTATATGAAGTATAAATATTAAATATATAAGAGTGATTATTCTTATAACTAGTAATAGGTTACAGTGTTAGAATAAAATGTAATATCAGATCTCTTATGCTTGAGTATTTGGTGGTCATTGTGTGCGAGAGTTCCCATCATACATAAATATTGAGTGGATCAGAACATGTGGATTTTTCAAAAGTCACATATTTATTTTCGCATAAAAAAAAAGGCATATTCATTTTATAACACTATGTGAGTCAATTTTAGATGAGTTGGTGAGTGGAATAGAATATGGTAGGAAACGTTGGCTAATTTCGGCACCCTAATAAATGAGGTAGTTGTGGACGGTGGACAACGGTTTTAGTCGGTGACGGGTCAAAAATATCAATCTGATCAAAAACCGCAACCATTTAACCTTAGTCCGTTTCCGACCGTTCAAGCTTTCGGTTTTTTCAGGTGGTGGTTTTTTCGGGGGTCGGTTTCCTCGGGTGGTTTGCTTTTGGTATGTCTCCAGCAAAAACAAAAAACAGAGAAAAAAAAAAGAGACAAACGAGAAATATGGAGCGGTGTATGACTCTTCTGGCAGATTGGCGGTTCTAGGTGGTGGGTTCACCGAGTTTGATGTTTGTTCATGTGGTGTGGTAGTCTTGCGATGATGGATTTATTTCTTCCTCCATTGATAACAAGGAACTTTAAGGAAACACTTGCAAGATAAAAGTTGCTTCATATTTGTCATGATGATCCTCCATTTACCATTCAAATCTGAAAGACGACTTTAACTGAAAATAGAGACGAGAAAAAATCTGGAAACAGAGAGATGAGAGAAGAATAAGAGAGTAAAAATGTTCTAAGTTTCAGAGGGAAGCAAATAAATGAAATAAAAAAAAAATGGAAATAGAAAGGAGGGAGAATAATAGGAGAATACAAATGTTGCTACTTGAAAGTGGTATGAGAGGGAAGTAAATAAATAATAAATTAAAGATAACACAAAAAACGTGTAAGTTACGCAGAAGAAATATCCTTTCACAAATTTCAAACACAATTTTTTTGATTCTATAGGCGCCCACCGAGTGTAGGGTATATTGTTTTTATTTATGTTATTTCTGGAAGAGGAATGTGTTTAAAATTGACAACTTTAAAACACAAAATCAGCTGCGGCATTCGATTCCTACCTTTACAAATTTTGCATTACATTTGATACAATATATCACTTTTGTGTCACATCACTTTTCTTGCATTCAATCATTCAAAAAATCAAAGTAAATTAGATTACCCAATTTATAACCAAATAACATTAGAAATTATCCGTAAAAAGAACATTAAAATTTTAAAAAACATTGTTTTTTATTTTCTTACGGTAATATTTTTTGGTTAAAAACATTATAAAATTAAACTTGATTAATTTTTTTTTTTAATAAAGTAATACTACTATACGATGTCATTATATATCCTGAATTCCCTCATATTAAAATACTGTATTTGATAAGACCAAAAAAAAAAAAAAACCATATTTGATCTTCTCCATTTGTTTGTGATTTGTTGGTTTAAATAACATTTTTACTAAATCATTACCAACAATTTTTATTTATGGATGCAAGATTGGACAACAAAAATTAGAAATAGTCATAATATAGTGAAATCTATATTTTATTTAAATTTCCTTTACAACTAGTGATGACAATATAACCTGCACCCGCGTATCCACCCAAACCCGCTTGATTTGGGAGAGGAAAACCTGCTTTGATTGGGTGCGGGTGTGGATGCGGATTTTCCCCGAAATTAAAATTATGGGGCGGGGATGGGTTTGGAGGTGGTGATATCCACCCTGCACCCGCACCCGAACCCGCCCCGCAAGTAATATTAATGTAATTTTTAAATTTTATATAATATACTTAATATTTTTTAAAATATTAAAAATTATAATCTTATCTCTATAAAAATATTCTTTTTATTTTATAATTGTCTAATAACAATTATTTTATTATATTAATTATAATAGATATAATTTTTAAATTTATAATTTTATATATATATAAATGGGTGTGGGCGGGGAAACCCGAACCTCGTTGTGGGCGGAGGTGGGTGCCTAAATTCTACACCCGCTATTAAACGGGGGCGAGTGCAGATTTTCTCCAATTAGTCGGGTGCGGGGGTGGAGGAGGTAAAATCCGCCCCCGTCCCACCCCGTTGCCATGCCTATTTACAACACATCTCTTAGGACGAAGAAAAAATTAAACATTATAGATTATACATTTTCAAAATCCGCAGAATCATACGAATACAAACATTGTATATTTTAGTAGTTTTAATGAATTGTATTATTATTAACTCTTACTTTCTTGTGACATTTTTTACTAAAATAAAACAAATATATATATAATATACGAGGTATTCCATTGTCAATAATAACTGAGTCATTTAATCATTTTACACGTATTAAAAAAATTGTATGAATAAAAGAGAAATAATATTAATTTTACCAAATTTTTATTGGTAGAATATCTTATCAATGTTATAAAAATATAATAAAAAATATTACACTGAAAGTGACGTTATATTAATTAAATAATACAATTAAAAATTGATACTTTAATATTTAAAAGAGTTTGAAACAATTGAGGAAGTAATTCACATAATTGTTTTTGCAAATCCTTCCTCTTACTAGTGCTAAAAAGGGTAGATTGCTATCCTAAAATAGGTATATTTTTCAAATTATTTATTAAAAAAACACACTTTTTTTTTATCACCCTTAAAAAAAAATTCATTTAACTAATAAGAAAATAGATGATATATTATCGATATAAATTAATCTTATATTATTAAAAAAAAATTACATCGAGAGTGCATCATTAAACCCTTAACGAATCATGCAAAACAAAATTGATTTAATTATAAAAAAAAAAAACGCAATTTCATTTATTTTTAACATTTGTTTACCATGGAGTAAATAAAGACATTTGCAACAATGGAGTAATATAAACATTTGCATCAACTGCATAGTAAGTAGAATTTCGTCACTTTGAAACACTAGGCGGTTTTAGATTAGATTAAAAAAGTATTCCGCGTTCCATTATTAAAATCTGATTCAATCGCATCCAAAGGGGCTAGTATGGACTGAGGCAACTCCCTGCTATAAATTTTGTAGACATATATCATATATAATATAATATAGCACCAAGTATTGTTGACTTACTACTACTTTATAGACGTGGTTTTGAAAAGCACATACTCAGTATATATATTCTAATAATATATTATAAGGTTAAATAACTTTTTAATAATTTATTTTTAATTCTTATAAAATATTTTTTAATTTTTTAGTCTCATAAGATATTTTGTTTCTATTTTTTGTCTATATTTTAAAGTTAATTTATGTGTCTCTTTTAAATATTTGAATTATTATTTTTGTCATGTTTAAGATATTTTAATTATTTTCTTTACAAATAATTTTAAAAAATTAACAAGAGAAAAAGTAAATGTAAATATTTAAGTTTTTTGATAAAAATTTATATTTAATTTATTTTTAAAAAAATCTAAATTCTTAAGAGAAATAGTTTATAATATAATAAAAGTATTTATCAAAATCATTAAAAAAATTGCAAATACATAAGTTTTACTTAAAAACAAAGATATAGAGAGATCATTTTTATTATAAAGATTGTGAATAATAGGTTGACAATGAAGATAATTTTCTAGCTGGTAGTTTGATTCCTTCCATTGTGAGAAGTATTGTTTAAGAGTTTGATATAAATTTTATGATATGAAAGAATGACGCATATGACTTGTATATTTTAACTATTTTATATTGAATGTATTAAACTAATAAAAAAATGATTATTAAAATTTCTGCCCCCGGTTTTCATAAATTCCTAGGTCCGTCCCGCATCCATGCTCAAACTAGGGACGGAGACGACATACCACGATCAACAAGTGGAATCAAATGAAATATACCAAAATCAAATCATAATTAAAATAACCTAAACAAAATTGTAATCGGAATTGAAACATTGTTAATTTCATATTGGTTAAACGCCAAAAGAAATACAATTGAACAAAACTTGACATCAAACTCTAAAAGACAAAAACAAAAACAAAAATAAACTAGAGAATCGAAATTCATGACGCAAATTCTTACCAAGTACCCAAATTTACAATTCCATCCATCCTAATGCAAAATAGAGAGAGATAAACCGAATCATAAGAATTGAAAAATTCTGTCTTCACAGAAGAAGCTTTGAAAACCAGTTATCATCATCAATCGAAGCTCCATAAATCACCAACCACACTTTCTTGAACAATGTTTGGCGGCGGCATAGATTGTCCATCATAGTACGGAATCTGATAAAACTTCATATAATTCTCGTACGCCATCAATTCATCCGACAGCTCCTGAACCTCGTTCTTTGCTGCTTCAACTTCAATAACATTTGCTGCTTCTTGCTCTTGTTGTTCTGTCTCTGTTTCTTTCTCTTTTTCATTCCCATTAACAACACCAACATAATAACCGTTTTCATTTTGATTAAACTCCAGTATCGAATAATCTGAAGTTTCATCACTACCAGATATGATAAACGAATCAGTGTTGATAGCACCCACATGAGAATGAACTGTGTCAGTTTGGTTCAGATCATAACCAAACTCCAAGTTCAGTTTTTTGGGGTATTGTTGTTGCTGATAGAGGGGAATGATTGGGGGTTTAATCGGTGGATTGTTGTAACGACGAACTTGAATGGAAGAAGAATAATCATCATCTTCATTGGGGAAATTGACTTTGGCTTTTTTGCCACGGATTTTTCGAGCTTCTCGATCATAGGCTCTAGCAGCTTCTTCGGCAGTGTTGAATGTACCAAGCCAAACACGAACCCCTTTTCTCGGATCGCGTATTTCTGCAGCCCATTTTCCCCATGGACGTTGTCGGATCCCTCTGTAGAGGTTTTTCCTCTGTTTTTTCACTGGTTTCTCAACTCGCTCACTAACTGTTTGATGAAAAACTCCATTCAGAAAAATCTTAAAAATATCAAATAAATAAATGAGAAAACGAAAGAAAAGGATATTTCAGTTAAGAAGAGTGACTAACCTGTGGGAGTGTAGGATCTTTTGAGAGTGGGTGGTGGTGGTGGTGGTTGTTGATCACCACCTGTTTGAGAAAAATCGAAATCTGAGTCTTTCTGTTGACCGAAGGAGGAAGGCCAGAGTTCAGCGGCCGTGAGACGGCGGCCTCCACGGCGAGGTATGAAGTCAGCGATGATAGCACCGCCACACATTCTATTACGAGGATGATTATTGATTTGTGTGAGCTAAGCAAATGTTTGGAGGTTGTGGATATTGGTGTTGTGAGAAGGCGCAGTGAATATGAGAGGTTTGTGTGTGTGTGTGTGAGTTTGTTATTATTGAAGAAGTATAATTGTTGTGTTGTGGTGTGAAGTGTGAGTACGACAAGATGTGGATAGATTTGGAGGGTACATTTGGTTCAGGCCGTCAAGATTATTTGACCCTACTAAAATATCAACAAAATCTATTAGAAATATTATTGATCACAAAATAAATAATAAAATTATAGAGCAGTTATAAAATTAAGATATCAAGATATATTTTCAAAGTTCAGTATATTATAAACAGAATTTGAATTATCCATAATTTGAATTAGTACAATATTTTAGTTGCACATATTAATTGTGAACTATGTGTAGGACGAAAAGTATAAGAATAAGAGTGTATTACATATGTGAAACGAAGCTTCCTAGGCCGCCAAAATTCGTATTGCCTTTTACTTTTGCTTTCCTCACCAAAGTCTAGATCGCTTAACTGGCAAACAGGCTTCTGCTTGTGCTTACAAGGGAACAAAATTATTTAATAACAATCAAGGGACTTTTATTGTAAATTAAAAAAATTAATATATTTTAATAATATTAAAATTAAATTATTAATAACTAAATTATATTTCATTTATTTATTAACATTTTTAATTTAATTAATTTTAATATATATCATAGTAACGCATACGTAAACAAATTAAAAAAAAATATTAGTAAACAAACTCATAATACCAATACATACTTTATTTTTTATTGTATCTGTCAATAATCAATGATACTTTTCAAATATATAATTTAATAGTTTTTTATTTTATTTTTATGTTTGAAACAATTATCTAATTTATGTAAATTCGATGATTTGAACTTTAAAGAATATATTTTTATTATTTTTATCAAAATGATATCAATGGAAGTATTATTTCACTAGAGTCTTATAACTTACAAAAACATTAATGACCTAATATAATGATCGATAAAGTCATTTAATATTAGGAGTTAAGGACATCTTATAGAAGGTGGAAAACAAATACATTCGCGTATAACTCATTATATTCATAACATTTTTTCTTTAATGTCCGTTGATTATATGTCTCATTAAAACATTACTATAAAAAATTCAGTGAAAAAAAAAATCATAAGTGAGAGAAAAAAGTACAACATCTTTTTTGAGAGAAAAACATTTTTTAAAATTTTACTTGGAAAACTCTATGTCAAAAAATCACGGTGAAATAAGAAATGCGTAAATATATTTATTTCCCCCTTACAATGATATTTCAAATAATAAAATTAAATCTTTTTTTGTTGAATTTTTTTTACTGGACGATAACTTTGTAACGATGCATCAAATATTATCACATAAATAACGTTGTTGATGTATGTATCACCACTTGTTTGAAAATTACAGGCGATTGCATCTTTCACCGAAATATGTCATGTTTTATCTTCTTTAATGTGTCATTATCTTAGTTAAGCGGTGTCTACAATATTATCCTCATAAAAATATTGTTGTAGTCATATTTATGGAACATAAATCATAGGTCATTTGAATGTGTTGAATCATAGATCTCGACTAACATGTCAAACTTTATATTTAGGTCCAAAAACCTTTTGTACCATAAATGAGAGTTTAATTTTGTATCAATTTCGTCTTTTCACTTGACTAATAATTATTTTCTCTATAAATTTTAATAGACTTTAATGAACAATATTCAGTTATGCCTAATGAAAGATATTGTTCCTCACACAAAAGTGAAATGGTGTGTGTAATCATAAAATGAAAAAACATAAATAATGTCATCTAAATAGTACATGCATTTGAACAAAAATTGACGTAAAAAATAAACTGTCAAAAAATTCTAACTAAATTGAATTACCGATCATACTAAAAAACTGCCCAAAAATTACCGGCAAATCTGTTCAACCTTTGTAATTATATTTATATTTTTAATAATTTTAATGAATTTATATTATTATTAATTTTTATTTTTAAATTTTTAACGATTTTTTAATAAGATTAAACTAAAAAAAAAATAGAAGCACAATGTTGTCCTTTCAAAGGACGACCTCCTCCATTTCAAAAAAATAAAAAACAATAAAAATTAAATTTCAAGATCATCATTTGAAAAGACGAGGTCTTGCAAAAGGTTGCATTTACATAATTCGACCCTCTACTAATGTTAAAAATATGATATATTGATATTTAATTTTGAAAGCTGAGTAGATTGGTATATGTTTTCTAAAAGTGGATTATTTTAAAAAAAATCCCATCAATCCCAATAGAGCAGATGTGTTTGGGTTTCTGTGGAGTACAAGTGATGCATAAGCCCAACCCACATTATTCATAAACCAATGAAGTTATTAACCATTGTAATATACTCCATCCGAAAATCTGAAGATAAAAAAAAACTCCATCCAAAATGAATTACAAGTAAAATTAAATTACACATATTAAAATAAATAGTTAATCACATCTAATCTATGGAATTCATATAAAAATTTAATTTAAGTCAATTGTCTAAATTATCCTTTATAACTAATAAATTGAATCATTGAAAAAAAAAAGTTAAGTTAAATGAAAGATATTTTAGATGTATTATATTTTTATCATTAAATAGATTTTGTAAAAAAAATCAAATAGAGTAAAAGTTATTGATATTTACATATAGTGGCAGCAACCACCCTTAACATCTTATGTATTGGACAAACCACTTATAGATATGTGGTTAGTTTAGACAAGTTTGAAATTATTTATAGTCCATGATTATAAAAGTCAATAAAATGATTCCTAATTGAACATAACTTAAGTCTGTTAACTCCCTATTCCTCTTTGCCACGAAACATATGTGGAAGATTTTGTTTTGATCGTGAGGATTTAGAGACGGGATAGACTTTGCCTCCTAGGTCTCTAGGACTAGCTTAATGTGTGGGTGGAGAATACCCATTATAGTTTATGTCAAATTAGTTTGTATCATTTGGTTTCTCTTTGAATGAATAAATTTTTATTGTGAAAAAAAAAGTCTTTCAAAATTCAATTTTTCTGCGTGTAGATACTTAGCAATGTTGCATCCAAAAATTGTAAAATTGATATTCTTTTTAATCTGCGGATCAATTCGGTTGACTGTAAACTAATGCGGGGACTAACAAAAGAAATTACATTTTTTTTTTATTCTTCATTCGTTAAAGTTCATATTTTGCTTTTAATCATAACAAAATTCACAATTTCGATACATATTGTTTAAGGCCCATATTGTATATTAATATAAATAACTAAACCCACTATACCAAAACAAAACAATAAAAAAAGTTGATATCATTTTTTTACATACATTGCCACGAAAAATCTATTATAAGTTCCCTTCTCTCATTTCAACCGTCCTCTTATTTAACTATTAAATCGATGGCTGGAAACTCTGCATAACCATGATGGTCAACAACTTTGTTATTTTTTTTGAGGAACAACGTAGTTAGGAACCGGTTGGGTTTGGACCTTGTATAACATATGGTTTGCTCGTTAAGAATTCTTAGTTTGATTAGTTTGCTGAAAGATATTTTAGGCTGAAAGTACATTGTTGATAGAATGTGATTATGACGTGGCATGCTTGTAAGCTTGACACATGTTAAAAGTTGTTAACATAATGAATTTAAAGTCCATTTATTGTGTAAGATGTGATAAAATATAAAACGGGATAAAAATATAATATGATAGTGACAAATTAAATATTATGCAGTTTTAGTCCTTCTATTTTATTAATTTACGAAATTAATTTTTTTATTTTAAAAGTCGACAATTTTAGTCCATCTTTATGATTTTTTCTCTAAAAAATTGCAACTTGACATACTCTAGATAACGTGACATATAATACGATGATTTAGAATAATTAACATCCATAAAATCAAAATAAAACACCGTAAAAACTTAACCTTCAACTTTGGAAAATTTTCATATTTGTAATTTAATTAATGACATATGAATAATTAATATATTTAGATGGTTCTATATCATGAAATTGCATCTTGCATAATTTAAAATATGTCAAATCGTTAAATTTTAATTAAAAATACGAGAGATGAGCCAAAACTGTCGACTTTTAAAATAGAGGTACCAATTCCGTTAATTGATAAAAATAAATGGATCAAAACTGTTATTAAGCCTAAATATTATCATATTATGTGTTTAATACGCACCTGATAATCAATAACATACCAACATTTTATTTTGTCATGTATTTGATACATATCTTATCATGACATAATTTAGTATATATTATATGTAAATGACAAAAATACTCTTGTAAATAAATTATATTCATTTTAAAATTTTAATTAATTTTCATATTTTGAATACTAAATTATTAAATTATATAAATAGACAAAACTACCCTTATGATAAAATCATAAATATTTTTAAAATTAATTATTAATATTTCATTTTAAAGTTTTATATGAAATTCTATTAATTTTTTTTATAGTTATATTTTATTATATTTCAATTTTATATTTTAAATTGTATTTAATAAGGGTAATTGAGTAAATTACCGTTCTTATCATATCCTGTTGATTTTAGCTCAGCTCATATTTATGATAGAAATTTCAACTAAAGAAACATGATATCATAGAGTTATGAATTTACTTATCGTATAATGTTGGTTCATTAAATATTATATTTAAACATGATATGATAACTTATTCTTATCATATCTTTTAACCTGTCTATCAAACAAATTCAGGTGTTTATTATAAAAATAATGATAATGATAAAAATGACAAAAATAAAAGCAGGGATAAAATGGAAACAAGAAAAAATCTTTTCAAAATAGAAAGGAAGAAACTTTGTGGACCCTAATATATTTTTACATCTTTTCTCACTTTTTGAGTATCAAACAATGTAAACAATTTTAAAATACCATGCGTTTTTTTTCTTCTTTTGTGGCACTTTTCCATTCTTCTTGTATATTTCAAATCAAAATTGTTTTTCAAATACAAACACTAAATACCTTATTTCGAACGTTTCATGTGATTTTTGATGTTAAATTAATTTTTTCTCTTTTATCAAAATTTAAACATATTAAAATTGAGTGTATTTTGTAAGATGTCAAAATTTTGTATCTAAGTTGATTTCAAATAAAGTGTGGTGTTTCAAATAAATTCTAAGGATAGCGTTAGTGAAACTTCTCATGACAGTTGATAAGTGTTAATAAATGTTGCCACCAAAAGACCTTTCAAATATCTCGAAGTAGCTCTTTGAAATCAAACCCATTATGCGACGTTGTTTCAAGTTTATTTTCATCTTTTCGATCGGATGGCCATATTTTAACATCGCAAAACCATATATAGTTTTCCAAGAAAATTTAGTAGTAGTATGTTTTATTTCGGGTAAAGAGATTTCTTTAAAAGTAATTTACAAATATTTAGTTATTAAAATACAATTATCTCTCTTGTGTTTATTAAAAAATTGCATATAATATATATATTTTTTTTATTATACTTGCATCTCTACGTGTCATTTATGACAACCACATTAGAATAACAGTTCCATAAATACAATTAGGGACATAATCATACATTTTAAATTATAAACATTATATATATGATTATAGCTCTGCAAATTAAAGTAAAAAATTTAATTGTGTTATATAGCAAATCACGAGTAGAAGTAAGTGTGGTAAAGAAAAAGTTTGATGCAATTTTTTTAGTGAGTATAGAAGAGGTGAATGTATTTTTCAAAATTAGAGAGAGTGTGAATGTCACTCAAAGGAAACTTAGAGGGAGGTCAATACAATTTCCGTTTTTATTTATATATTCTTACTTATTGGTAAATATACTACATTAGCCATTTTAGCTCCTTAAAATTTGTTAAATCTCATCACAATTTATATATACAACAAAAATTTATATCAACATTAAAAATTATATTGAGATTAAATATAAATTTTAGGGTTAAATAAGTTTTTGATATTTATAAATATAACATTTTTTGTTTTTTGTCTTTCTAAAATTTTCATCAAACATTGGTTCCTCAAATATTTTTCGTCAATAATTTTAGTCACTGCCTTTAAATTAATTTACGTGTATCGTTTGAATTTTTAAATAATTTTTTGCATGAATGTTTAAAACATTATAAGAATCTCTCCCACAAAAATTTAAATTTTTTAAACAAGGGATGGATTAATATATTTTTTAAAAAGATTTTAATGTTGAAAAATTATATTTAATTCATCTTTTGTTAAAAGAATCTAAATTTTTGTATGCAAAATTCTTATAATATTATAAACATGTCTGCAAAAAATCATTTAAAAATTTGAATAATACACATAAATTAACTTAAAAATAGAGATTAAAATTATTGATAGAAAATATTTGAGTATAATTGTTCGAAGAAAAATTCTGAAGAAATTGAAAACGAAATAAAGTATATTTATAAGAATAAAAATTTATTTAATCCTAAATTTTATAAAGAGAAAATACATAATATTTCTAAAAAATGTTATTATTAATTTAAAAAGATTCTCATGTAATAATTCGTTTTAAGCCTCATGTTGACTGGCTTGATGAATCCCATTCTATTTTTTTTCTTCCCTTTCCTTTATGAATCTGAAAGAATGCTAAGTGTGTATTATTTTAGAACAAGACATGTTCTCCACTAGGTAGGTGACCCAGTTGAGCATAGTGGTGCATAATCTTTACTTGAAAGGAAACACACTACAAATCAAATATGGTGCAATCACGTTCTACAACCCGCACATCGAAAGACTCACCTACCTCCTTATATTAACCAATAATTTTATAATTCATAACCAACAACGTGGAACCAATTATGTTGCTCAATCCAATCACCCACATATTACTTTTTCTCCCCAAATTCCATAATGCATTATAAATAGCCATTGTATTGGTGCATTGGTACATCACCACTACTTTTAAGCATTTGCTTACTACTACTTTCCCAAAACATTACAAAGAAACTAGTTTACTATGCTTTCTCATAGATCCATCTTTGTCACCTCTATCCTTTATGCGTTGATTGCCATTGCTTACGCAACTGATTATGGCTATGGGCCGACACCAAACATTGAGAAGCCCGAACCCAAAACTGATTATGAATATGGCCCATCACCAAATATGGAGAAACCTAAACACGACGAAGTAGATTACAATCCACACCTCACAAAACCAGACTATAAACTTACCAAACCCAAAATAAATTATCGATATGATTCAACTCCAAAGGTTGAGAAACCCAATCCCGAAACAGATTACACACTACATTTCACAAAACCAAATTATGAAATTAGCAAACCCAAAACGGATTATGGATATGGTCCAGTTCCGAAGAGTGAGAAACCTAAACTCGAAGCAGATTACAAACCAAACTATGAAATTCCAAAATCCAAAACAGATTATGGGTATGGTCCAGTACAAAATATTGACAAGCCCAAGTTAGAAGCAGTGTATGAACCAAATCCCACAAAACCAAATTACGAAGTTCCAAAATCCAAAACAAATTATGGATATGGTCCAGTACCAAAAGTTGAAAAATCCAAGACAGAAGCAATTTATGAACAAAACCCCACAAAACCAAACTATGAAGTTCAAAAACCCAAAACAAATTATGGATATAGTCCAGTACCAAAAATTGAGAAACCCAAGTCAGAAGCAGTTTATAAACCAAACCCCACAAAACCAAACTATGAAGTTCCAAAACCTAAAACAGATTATGGGTATGGTCCAGTGCCAAAAACTGAGAAACCCAAGTCAGAAGCAGTTTATGAACCAAAACCCACAAAACCAAATTATGAAGTTCCAAAATCTAAAACGGATTATGGATACGATCTAATACCAAAAACTGAGAAACCTAAGTCAGAAGCAGTTTATGAGCAAAACTCCACAAAACCAAACTACAAAGTTCAAAAACCAAAATCAGATTATGGGTATGGTCCAGTACCAAAATTGGAGAAACCCAAGTCAGAAGCAGCTTATGAACCAAACCCCACAAAACCAAACTACAAAGTTCAAAATCCCAAAATAGATTATGGGTATGGTCCAGTACCAAAATTTGATAAATCCAAGTCAGAAGCAGTTTATGAACCAAACCCCACAAAACCATACTATGAAGTTCCAAAGCCCAAAACAGATTATGGGTATGGTCAAACACCAAAGATTGAGAAACCAAAGGTCGAAGTAGCTTACAAACCTAATCCCACAAAACCATTATATGAAGTTCCCAAAACAAATTATGGGTATGGTCCAACACCAAAGATTGATAAATCCAAATCCGAAGTAATTTACAAACCAAACCCTACAAAATCAGACCATGAAATTCCCACGGTCATTGGTATCCAAGGACAAATTTTGTGTAAATCTGGTTCCAGTTATTACCCAATTAAAGGTAATTTTTTTCACTGATCTAATAAAAAGGAAAATAAAAGCTAAAATACACTTTTGGACCTTCAAGTTTTAAAATATGGTGATTTTTTTTGCCCCTTTAGTTTAAAAATTGCAATTTTAGTCCCTTAACTTTAACCTCTTTTACAAATGGTTGATCCCTTTGATTTTGACGTTGTCATTGCTGACATGATTTTATTTTTATTTTTATGATTACCAGGACTTATTTTAATAAAATAACCAACTTAATTTTTTTAAAAATAAAATTCCCTGCTCATTTTTTTTTTATAAATTGCCAGCTCCTTTTTTTTTAATTATTGTTAGGTCATGTTTTTTTTTTT
>JBBPBQ010020324.1:7587443-7604173 GCA_037974755.1 Cicer yamashitae
TATATAAATTTTTTCTTAAAAAAGTTAGTTATTCTGGTTATTAATTAAAATAACCACAAGATAAAATAAGAGAGTCAAAAGTGTATTTTTACCTTTTAAAAATTATTGCGATTTGTTGTACACTTTTTTTTTCTTCTCAAAGGTGTACAAAGAATCGCAATAATTTTAAAAAGGTAAAAATGCACTTTTGATCATCCTATTTTATTTTGTGTTTATGTTAATTAATAATCAAATCTAACAATTTTTTTTAAAAATATTTTAAAAAAATGTGTTGACAATTTTTTTAAATATGTCCATGTAATAATCATTAAAATATAAATAAATAAAGTCACATCAGTATTGACCGAATCAAAATCAAAGGACCATTCATTTGCAAAAGAACTAAAGTTAAGGGATCAATATTATAATTTTAAAACTATAGGGGTAAAAATTGTAGATTTTAAAATTAAAGAGCCAAAAGTGCATTTTAGTCAAAAATAAATTACTAAAACAACTAGCTAAATTTATTACGACATTTTTTATGGTTTATACACAGCTAGGCCCATACAACTAGCTACATTTCTTATTCCAAAATTATGATAGTATTTATATCTGTTGATTTGTGTTAGTCTGAACTTTGGATTTTATATTATTTATTTATTTATTTATTTATTTATTTATTTATTTATTTATTTATTATTATTCATGTGTGAGGGGTGCAGGGGCTGTGGCAAGAGTTACATGTGGATGTGTGAATGAACTTGGATATGAGACAGGTCCTATATCAGTATTAAGTGATGTAACAGATAGTAAAGGTTATTTCTATACTTCATTGTCACTTGAGGAGCTAGGATCTGAATTGAAGATTAATGAATGCAAAGCATATTTGGAGAGTTCTCCATTAGAGACATGTAAAGTTCTCACCAATGTGAATCATGGGATTAGTGGTGCTCCTCTTTCTTCTTATCGTCTCATTCAAAACAACAAGATTAGATTGTACTCTGTGCCAGCTTTCTTCTACACCACGCAACCTAAACAAGCCCCTAACGGTTATTGAAAACAGCTTCTATAAGACATTCATTGGTTTGCCAAAGAAATAATTGAGATCAAATGTGCATGGTTACAAAGTTAATGAATGATGGTTTAATGTTAATTTGTGTTTTTTTAATGTTTTGTTAAGTGTTGGATTTCATAATTCGTTTGGTTGGAGGACTTGATCATGGCATGAAGCTTCCTTCCCTTTAAGAGATTTTTGTCAAGTTTTAATTCGTTAATTTGTTTGGTTATATTGCTTATTGATATATAAAGAAAAACAAGGTTCATCATCAGCCAAACTTTATTTATTTCTTCATATTTGAGTATATAATTACGGATTATTTTCATTTATATATCTTTTTATTCAAAACTCTTTATTATACCCTATATTAAAATTTATATATTAAAATATTATTTTTTCTTTACTTTTAGACGGGGATGCGACCACTTGAACGATAGTTTTTTTCTTTGGTTGAAAGTCGCATCCCATAGATGCGACCATCTATAGCTAATTTTTTTTTTTTATAACAAATAATTAATTACGAAACACATTTAAAAGAAAAAAAATACATCCAAATTAATGCGGTTGGTTAAACGTGCCAAAATAAATAACGTATTATATTATTTTAATATCTCCCTCCTATTTTGCAGACAAATTAGTAACTGCAACTATCTCTTATTTGTCATATGGATCTAATAAATAAATAGTAATAAAAAAACTATATTATATTAAAAAAATCAAACAAAATACATTAAATTGGAAAAAATACATTATATTAAAAAAATACATCAAATTTCAATTAATCATTCACACCTAAATGTTCTCCAGTTCCACATCTAGATTGTCGTCGAACTTGCTCTTTGGACATAGTTAATTAAAATTCGATGTATTTTTTTCAATGTAATGTATTTTTTTTTTTTTCAATTTAATGTATTTTGTTTGATCCGGTGAAAAAAATTATCCTTCAGGTCACATCCCCATCTTGCGATCTCCTAAAGGTAAAAAAATAGAATATATATAAATTTTATTGTAGAATATAATAGAGAATTTTGAACAAAAAAAGGATATAAAAGTAAAGTATCCTATATATACACTCTTTTTTTCTTCATATGTAATAAATTTAAGGTGAGGGGGATTTTGGCTCAATCTAAAATAAGGAAGAATTTGAAATTCACTAAACCTTTATAAAGAGATTTATATTTATATTTGCTTCTCTATAATAATACTAGTAAGAATCAAACCTACAACACACAAATCTAATATATGTCTTTTTTTTCTTCGTTTCTTTGAGTGAGCTGAAACATTCACTTCTAATTATTGGTAGTACTTTCTATAATATTTGAAAAATTAGTGGTTCACCTTTATTTTTAAAAAGGAAATTAAATCTTTTTATAGAAAATAAATTTAATTTATAATAAAATAAAAATAATATAATAAGATCTAAAAATTAGGAAAATAAAAAATACATTAATGATACACATAAAAATTGCATAAACTAATGAAAAATAATCAAACCAAAACCTTAATCCTAACAATTAAACTAATGTCTTACAGTTACCAATCATCAAGAATAATGTGAGATCTACCGTCTTTAATGTCGTCTATCTTCGGAAATTTCTTTGCTGGTATTCGTTCATATCGACTATAGGTGGTCTCTGATGTGAACAATCTAACCACGTATTAGCAAGTCATTTGTAAGATTGAGAGAATGTTGAATTTTATGGTAGTTTCCATAAGCCTTTTACTCAAAATATGATACCAACAAAACAAGTATTTGTTTCTATGAATACCTCACCAAGGCAAAAAAAGTAAAAAATGTCACTACGAGGACGAATAAACCAATACCGTACTCAACTAAATAAGTCATTGATAAAACACAAAAAAAAACACTAAATCTATGTGAAAAATACTTATTTAAATAAAAAGAGAGAATATAATAATTTAAAAAATGATTTAATTCTAAAAAGAAGAAGAAACTTACATTAATTTTTAATAGGATGGTGGCGGCTACTATTCTAATCAAATATAAAAGTATGATATAATATTAAAATAATTGTATGATATAATATTCAGTAATTGAATATTGGTTAGTATATACAACAAAACATCATGTATTTGCGTGTTTATTCTATTGTAAGGATTTATTAAATGTAAGGATTTTTGAATGGGACAACTTTCCTTTATTCTATTGTTTTCGGTGAACACTTCTGTACACCATCGTTTGAAAATGTACCGACACATTCATCCAACAACTTAAAGTTAGTCATGTGTCTACTTTATTATTATATTCGCCCTAAATATAATACTTATTTAAGTAAATAACGATAATTAAAAAAAATCATTGACTTAATGTAGTATTAATTTTTTTGATAATTAATAATATTTTATAAATTTATATTTAGGAGAGAGAATTAGTTAATGTTTTTATTATAATATTTATTATAGATTGCAAAAAAAAATCAAAGATAATTGGAGGTATGTTGGTAAATAAAAAATACTACATTAATTAGTCATGTGATCATTTCACACATATTATGTAAATGAAATAGAGATAATAATACTTTTATCAAATTATCTTTATTAGATATTAATACATTTTTAATGTCACAAATGCATAGTTGAGGATATTGCATTAGAAATGATGCAAGTAATATTAATTAATTGGTACAATTAATGGATAAAGTGCATTGAAAATAAATAAAAAAAACATTCATTTTGTGACAATTTTTTTTGTAAATGGGTCAACTAATATTCTGGGACAGGACAGAAGGAGTAGTTAATGCAATTGAAAATTTGAAAGAATTTTATAAAATGGACAGGTGAAAAACTTAAGAGAGTATAATATCTAGTGACGAAAGGAATAATATTATCTTTATCTCTAAATATTATTACATTTGTCTTTAAATATAAAACTCTATTGATCAAATCACAAAAACTAAAAAAATGAATAATAATATTTAATTTGTTGACAATTGATATTTTTTATACAGTTTTATTTTTTAAGAGAGAAAATTAGTTAATATTTTCATTGTAGTATTTATTATTTGTTAAAAAAGAAGGAAATTAATATAGTTGAAAATTCAAAACTAATCTTATAAAATAGAATAAAGAAATTTTTAAAGACGATTTTATATTTAAAGATGAAGGTAGTAGTACCATATAAAATATTTTTTTTTTTTGCATAAATACCCATGTGGGTAAATTTATTAATTTTAGAGACTTAAAACCTTACATTAATTAACCCAACTTAAGTACCAATATCCCTAAATCCAAATCATCGGCATAAACTTTAGAGCTGAAGTCTTTACGTTTTATTGTCTGTTTGAATCAACCCATTTGGACTAACCTATTTTGTGCCAAAAAAAAATACAGTGTGATCAAATTTGGGCCAAACTTATTTAGCCTAGTTTTTACCAAACAAAGTGTTAAAAAAATAAAAATAAAGATTTATCCTGACTTTAGTCAAAATGATATTTGATCATTTGTCTCTCATATTGTTTCTCTTAGAGTAGCTCCAACGGTTGCTAAAATAGGTTCGTTCGTTATGGAGTTACCTACAATTGAGTTTTTGGTGAGTTCACATTTGCAGTTGTGCCAAACTGTCATCACAGATAGAAACGGTACTTTTATAATTTAATAATAATAAATTTATAACCGTTACTTTTTTTTATTAATTTATTAATAATAATAAATTTATGACTACCTTTTTTTTTATTAATTTATGACCATTAGCTTCTTTTTAATTTATTAATAATAATAATTTATGACCGTTAGTTTTTTTTTTTAATTTTTATTATTGTTATAAAAATTTAAGTTCAATTTTATTTTAAATTTAAATTAAAATAATGTATAATAATATTAAATAAAATATTTAAATTAATATTTTAAGTTGTAATAAAATTAAATATAAATAAAATATTAATGTATAAATTAAAGTTGTGGAACTTAATATGATTCTTAACAGTTAAACGTAAAATATGAATGGAATGGATACAATGAGTCCTATTTAATGAACCCACTTTGAATTCAGTGTAAAAAATGAATGAGTTGGTTCAAGATGATGTGACACACTACACTCTATTTAGTGAATCCATATTGAATTCACCGTTAGTTAGTTAGAGATGCTCTTAGACCCAACATGCTACATGTGGTAACTATGTGATTTGGCTAAAATCCAAACACACCTGCTTATTTTTTGGTTATGTAATTTAGAAGCGCAATCCTGCCGGGGCAAAATTGAATGAAAGGTAGCATTTAGTAGCTAGGACAAGGTTCATACTTCATACAATGCATGTAACTAATTAATTCATTAATATATATTGAGGCAAATATGATTAGCACATCTATTGCTTTCTAAATAGAAGCAATGTCTTAGACTAAAAGAGAAGAATAAAACAATACTTAATTACAATAAAGAAATGAACAGAAAGAAAACAAAAAACAAAAATATACTTTCCCCAAGATTCTATAATTCGTGCAGCTAGTGTACCTTTATATTTTATTGCATGATTGAAAATATGTGTTAAGCTATCTACCCATGTAGTAGCGATGCAATCCAATAATTGTTTCGGACATGCAATTGAGGTCTTTATCGTGCATCCATGTCATATCCTACTTCCTATAATAATTTATTTATTATTTTTTTTGACGAATTATTTATTTATTATTGTGGGGCGTAACGTACATATCCTACATTAATTTCTGTATATAAATTAGCCGTCTCTTTAATTTGTGAACTCAACCTTGAGATATGAGAATGGCTTTAACAAATATCCACTTTCTGGCTTTCATGCTTCTCATCGCATCTCTGTTGCTGTTGGTACCATGTGGTTTTGCTTATTCAAGAGACGATGACTATGGCAACAAAAAACAAGATGCGACCAATAAACCAAACTTTCAAGAAAAATTTATTTCCAACAATATTGGCATTCAAGGCCTTGTTTATTGCAAATCTGGCTCTAAACTCATCCCACTTGAAGGTAATATTTTCTTTTATCTCATTATATAAGTGTTTTGTTTTTTTTTTTTATAAAAAAATTGTCATTTTTTTATATATATTTTAGAACACAAAAACATCTTTCATTAACTTTTTCTTTTTTTCAAATAAGACTTTCATCTAATTAATAGATCACATAACTATTCCACTTTCAAATTGAAATCGATATTTTAGTCTTTACAATCATTGATAAAAATCAATTGAACTAATCATGTTCTAATTAAAAGTATACATATCCTTAAAAGTGTACAAACTATGTATTATATCTATTTTTTTAGAATATTATTTACTATCTAATGTCTTTAATTATAGTAGTATTTTGTTGTACTTTTTAAGTTTATTTTTTAGGAGGGAGAATAAATTTATCTTCCACGTCATAATATATTGTTTTTTTCTAAAGTTTGTACATAAAAAAATATAAAATAATTAAAGATATTTGGTAAAAAAATAATAATTAATATACTTAAAACTTTAAAATGATTTTTATAAAAAAACACAAAAATATTTCACAAATAGAGTCGTGCAATTGATTACAGATATAGTAGTATAGTTTGGTCTGGTCACTATTATAAAAAAATATATTTTAAATCTTGATCACTATTATAATAAAAAATTAACAAAATTTAATTTATTTAATTTAATATTACTATTCATAATATACTCTTCATTTATTTTAAAAACATTTGATTGAACATTTGACATTAAAAGAAATAACTTAATAAATTTGATTCGTATTTTATATGAAATCTAAAAATTAACTGAATTTAACTACATTTTTTAATACACAAAAAATTGTAGTTTTTGAGACATAAAGAATTACGGTGTAATGTAACATAGCCAATTAACCTACTAAATTATTGGATGTGTACCTCGTTTTGATGTTCATATAGGTGCGGTTACAAGAATAACATGCGAAGCAGCTGATGAATTTGGATTTGAAACAAGACCATTCTCTTTCTTAAGTGATGCAACCGATGAGAAAGGCTATTTCCTTGCAACATTGTCTCCATCTGAGGTTACAGAAAAACGGGTGCTCAATGAGTGCAAAGCTTTCCTTGATGCCTCTCCTTTGAACAACTGCAATTATCCCACAGATTTTAACAAAGGGATCACTGGTGCTGACCTTCATTCTCATCGCTTCCTCCATCATAAGAACATGAATTTGTATACCGTGGGACCTTTCGTTTTCACCTCATCACCAAAATCAATCTCTAATGGGTATTAATTAATTAGATGATGATTCAAATCTACAGCTAGAGAGCCCTTTGGTGTTTTTTTACGTGCTTCATGGAGTTGCAATTCCTTATATTTGGAGATCCTAATTTCACACACTCATAATCTCGTGTACGTTTAACAAAGATTGATGACCGTTCAATAGAGATCAAATCAATAAAAAAATTATATTGTAATTTTTATTTTATAACTAATTAAAATTAACGAGGTTGATTTATAGATTGTTTAATCTCAATCAATCAATTACCTATATTTTGAAGGCATAAATACATAAATCCTACGTGGGAAAGCATTTGAAATTAATTCCCTATTTTCTAACTTTAATTATACAAACATAACTAATTCAAACTAACATACTAAATTTTAAATTTTGTTCTCTTGTTTGAATCAAACGTGAAACTCAATATATTTTAGTGATAAGACGATATATATGAATTATATTAGATTTAAACATAAAAAAAAAATCTAAATTTTTAATAAACCACGGAAACATATTATTAAATAATAAAGGAAAAAAGAACAAAAATGTAACTAAAACATATTCCACATAAAGAAAAATTAATAATATCTAAAAAAACAGAAGACCATGTCTATTTCGACTAAGCTCCTCTAAAATAAAACTAGGTGGCAAACGATACTTACTGGCTTATCACCACACCTATTAGTTATTGCATATATGTATATATGAGAAACAAAAAAAAAAAAAAAGCATCGATTGATAAAAGATATAAAATATTGTCCCGTCTATTTATGAGTTTCCAAGGATTTCTTTGTAATTTTTTGAAGGTATTAACAACAAACTGAGTCACATTCATGAAAGAAAAAAAATCAATCTTTCAAGAAGAAAATTTTTATGAGTAAATCACTAAAGTGTCTTTTGAAATTGTAGGAATTAAACATTTAGCTTTTGAAATTTGAAAATAAACAAATAATACTTTAAAATTGAAAGGCATCGGACAATATAGTCACTCTATTTGTTTGTTCCGTTAATGAGATTGATATAAACGTTAATTGCTTACGTGACGAGCTCAGATGTTAGTCAATTCATCGTCACGTAAGAGATAAATTAATTTGCTCAATTTTGGAAATACCATGAGGTAATTTGCCTGATTTTGAAAACGAAATTGAAACTCAATTTTTTAAAAAATATCTCCATCTATATAATCCATTCTTGTTCTTCTTCCATGATTTCATATATTCTTCTTCCAAAAACATTCATTTATGTAATTCATTCTTGTTCCTATTTCATGATTTTCAAATCGTAGAAAATAAAAGAATCAAAAGCCACTTATTCTTCTTCTTCCATGGTTGAAAGTTTGAATCCGATGAATCTCAAATGTCATTGTGAAAGAAAAGTTATTGTTAGAGTTGCTGCAACTAAAAAGAACTTTGGAAAATAATTCTTTTCACGCCCCTTCTCTAATTTCTCTAATTTTTTCTGGATGATATACATAACTGCAACTTATTTACATGAGTTAATTAGGCTAAGGAACTAGGTTTGCTTGGAGAAATAAACCAAGATGTGTGAAATGCAAAGTTGTTGGGAAAGATTGGCAGTTTGGTAAAAAAAATTCTCAACTAAAGACAATGGAGTTGATTATGTTTGGAAAGCAAGAATGATTGACAAACTAGTCATTAGGGAACGAAGTCAAAAAATTGAAGTATATTTTGGCAAGAATGTTTATATTTTGTATTTTGAACCATTGTTATGGAAGACATTAATTTTAATGTGTTTATGTAATAATGTTGCTGGGAAATATAAAGTATTCAACTTGATATCTAAAAAATATAACCTATAAGCAAATAGGTCCTCAAAGGATTACATTACAAACAAATTAGCCCATGAGATATTCTTTTACAAAATAAACTAAATACCAAAATATTTAATGAATCTCATTTAACTCTAAATAAGTGTCAATTAATAAGTAACAAGTGTCAATTACATCATCCAAAATATATCATATAATCCTGAGAAGTGTCAAGTACATAAACTAAATGATTCCAAAAGAGAGATTAATAAGTAATAAGTATCAATTACCTCACCTAAAATATAGCAAAACATCAACAAGATAAAAATAGGATTCAAAATGTTTCATTTTTCAACTGCTTCATTCTTTAAATGTTCACCCATATGTTTACTATCTAGGATTTAAAGGTCGCATCCCTGGATAAGAAATGAAATACATTAATTATGGTTCAATGTTCTTGAGTTAGACTTAGGGAAAAAAAAATTGAGGGTTGGTGGTCCAGAAGCTAGTCTTATCATTGGTGGTGGTGCATTCATGAGAGGTAATGTAGGTCTCCTGATGGATGGTGGTGCATTCATGAATGGTAGTGTAGATCCCTTGATGGGTGGTGGTCTTTTACCAAACCCATAAGCGTATATAACTAGTCTTCTAAGTCCTTATTTTTAAACTTGTAAAAATCAGAATCAATATACACAATTTTTTTCCTGAAATTATTCACTTACTAGAAATTTGGTCCCTACAATTATATTAAAAATTGCAATATAGTCCTTGAGTTACCATTCTTTTTTTTTTTTCTTTCTAGTTTGTGATGCATCTCCTTGCACATGTATCTTTTGAGACAACAATTGATCTTTATGAGTGAGTCCATATTGTGATAGTGATATTTTAGTTTGGCTTTGTCCCACTTGTGCCTTAGTTTGGGAGTGAAAATTAGAGAAATTGAAGAAATTAATGAGCAAGCTTTGAGATAACAATAAAGAAAATTGGGAGAAAAGGAGAAACAAAAATGGAGGAAATTACCTTTAGTAATTGAAAAGAATTCTATTTCAAAGTTCTTACATTTGCAATATTGAATTATATCTATTAATTTATTTCCCTATTAGTACTGTTTTAATTTTAAAAAAATCTCAATTAATAAGAACCCAACAAAGTAGAAAACCCAATTACAAAAAGAAAGAATTGATAACTAAAAATTATCCTTAGATGAGATTCGTAACTTGGACTAGATTCTTTTAAAGGATAAAAGAAATCAACTATTATATAATACTTTTGAGATTCATGAATGCAATATATCATTTTTTATTTGAATAAAATGCCGTTTAACTGTTTATAAATTAATTTTTCTAATTTTGGTGGATAGAGATAGAAAGAAGTGGAGTGATAAAAAAATTGTGGTTCGATATTTATTTTGAATAAAATACTAATAATATTAGTTATTAATATTCACTGTTACAAATTAAATTAATAAATAGATGTGTCTAATTATTATTATATAGTTCTACATATTTTTAATATTGTTTAGATTATTATGTATTACATAAGTTACTTTAAATTATATTTAATTTGGAAATTATATAGAGCGAATAAAGACAAACTATGATTTCTAATCAATAGAAATAAGTATACTCTTTGTGACAGGATTGCAGATATTAAACCCTATTAAATTATCTGGGACAGAAAGTCGAATCGATTCATAGTTTGTATGGGTTGGGTCACCGCACATGACCCTAAAATTTTGAGACCTCAAAATATTAGTTATATATTGTCAATGTTTACAAATTATTAGATGTCTTGCAATGGTCTATTAGTAGAATGCAATATTTTTATGCATGGTCATTTTACCTTGAAAAATGCTTACGAGATTATCTATTCTCTGCAAAATATAAAAATCTCTTTTGTTCTATTTTTGATGATATCTAGAGTTGGAATGATCCTAATCGTTATAGAGCTTTTCTTTGGAAGTTAACTAACAATAGACTCTTTACTAATGATAAAAGACATTTCTACATATAATCTTTGCATGCGTTGTTGTGACTATCCAGAAACCATTATGCATATGTTAAAAGAATGTGATAAAGTTAAAGGTTTCTGGAATTATGTCATTATAATTGGTTGGATTGAAATTTATCTAGTAATGATATTTGTCAAGTTCAATCTCAATGGAATACTAATTTTTTTGGTGTAGCTGTGTACAAAATTTGGAAGGATAGTAATAAACTTGTTTTTTGTGTGATCTTCATCCTTAGACTTAACTTTGATTTATAAGGCTCTCAATCAAGCACAGTTCATTGAGAAAGTCTTTCTTCAACATAAACCTCGGCGTCCTCCATCTAGTCAGAAAACATATGTTGGTGGGACTAAACCTCACGAAGGTTGGTTTAAATTAAATGTTGATGGTTCCTTTAATGTTTCTTCTGGTAACTCTGTCTGTGGTGGTCTTGTTCGAGATGCATATGGTAGATTTGTCAAATATTTTAATAGTAAAGTTGATTTTTGCTTTGCAGTTTGGGCTGAATTTTAGGCGTTAAGACTTTGATCAAACTTACTAACAACTAAATATTTCTTCAGTTATTTTTTAATTTTACTCTAAAGTAGTGGTCAATATGATCCAATCAGGATTGTCTTCAAATATGCATATCCAACCTCTTTTCTAGGAAATTATTTCTCTTCTTCAACTTTCAGATTTGAGAACTTTAATCATTCATGTCTTTAGAGAGGTCAATCAATATGCCGATGTTTAGCTAATATGGATCACTTTTCTCGTTCGTTTGACTGAGTTGTAGTAAATTCTTAATTTTCTATTTTAAACATTATTTTTGTAAATTCTTCATTTATTTTCGTAATTTAATTTTCCTTTTATATAAAAAAACACTATTAAAAAAATAATTTAAAAAGTCGATGAAACTAGATTTTTACAACACCAAACCTTATAATAGATAAATTTGTCAAAATAAAGTTTGTATGACTAAAACAAAGTTGTTTACATGATAATCAAAATATTCGCATTAATTTATAATTTTAAAATAATATGCTATTTCAAATATAGTTTAAGGTTATAATTTACAGCGTATCATTTTTTTTTATTTGTACTTGTTATGTTAATTAAATTTCCCATTTTTCAAATAAAATAAAATAATGTTAAGCCATGTACTAATATAGAATACTCTGATACCTATATTTTAATAATATATTATGTAAGCTTAAATGAGAATAATATTTTAACAAAAAATCATTTGAATGATAAAATAAATAAATTAAAATATTATTAAAATCGAAACTTCTAAATTTAAGTATTAAGGGAATTTTGCCCTTCTTTATTTCAACTTGAATATGGTAGTTTGTTTGCTATGAGCTATTTGCTCTAAGTCATATATTATCAATCAATTACTAGTTTTTTTTGGTTAGTTTGTTTATCAATCAATTAGTTATTTTTTTTGGTTTCCCCCTTTTTTTTTAATTAGTTTATTTATTATCCATTATAAACACATCTGTATTTGTTAGTAGTTTATTCGTTGCAGAATAATTTTTTTTAAAATTAAAATATAATTTCAAATTAATTTTTTTCTTCGAGTTTTTGATAGAAAATTTCATATAGAGTAAAATAATATTAAAAGCGTCGCGATTTTATATTAAATAAATAAAGAAATTAATAATTTTTGTACTAAAAAATGAATTTAAGTGTCTAATAGATTTTCCAAAAAGCATATTTCTTGATACGTTATTAATTAAATTGACGAAAACAATACCTTACATTGAAAATGAAAATTGATTTAATTAATGTTTTAATGACTTGACTGGCTTTATTCCCCATCTCTTCGTTGTTCGTTCATACACACGACTCTTCATCTTTGCTAAGCATCATCGAAGAAAGAATGAAGTGGCATCGCAGCATGGATGATGAAAGAATAAGAATGGAAAGCAACAACAAAAAGAAGAACAAAAACCTTATAAGCCGCAACATAAGTGACGCCGGTGGGAATGGGATTGTTGGTCTTGCGTTGGCAGTCGTAGGTTTTATAGCTGTTGTGTCTTTATCAATCAACAAAAACAGGACAAAGAATAATGAGTCCAATCCTAAACCTAAACCTCAAAAACTTACATTGGAGAAAAGCTGCGAGAACCTAGAAAATAACGAAATTGAAACCAATCAAGGTCTTCACGTTCTTCTTCATCCTTCAAGTTCAGCAACCACAACCAATGACGGAGATGCTGCATCATGGTAACATTAACTAAGTTTATGTTTGGTTTTCGGTTTGGATTGACAAAATCACTGTTATTTTGTATAAACTACCTTATACAGCTTTTATAAAATTAATGTGATTTTGTCAATAACACCATAAAATTTAATATACACTAAATACATGTTTAAATTTGGGGAGACTTATTTTTATATATACGAAGTTTGTATTAGTATTTTTTAGTTTTTAATGTTTTCCTCTATTTGTAAATACACAATACATACGTTGTGTGTTGGTTAATTTTTGTATTTTTTGTATTTGCAACAGTCACGAGACAACCGATACAAAAAGCATCAACGACACTTTTATTCTGGTGATTTATCGATTACCATTCCTCTTTGGTTGTGTTAGAGAGAAAACCTGTCGTATAAATTGCTCTCAAATTTGATTTTTTTCAGGAGGAGAAAATTGACACATTCTCTGACATTAACATCATCAATGAAGTGGTCTCTGCAACCTCAGTTAATCATCAGGAGATTGTGCTCTCCGATGATTCATACTCGGAAAGTGCCACCTCGACGCAAGATAGTGGTACTGGTGGGATTGATGAAAATAGCCATGATTCTGAATCACAAAATGTGGAACTGGAAATTCATGAGAACCTGCAATCTATAGAAGCAGAAACGGTGAATGATGACAGTGTTGTTTCAGAGCCAGATTTCGATTCTAAGGATGAGGAAGAGAAGATCGAAATGCAGCAGAACGAAGAACATGTAGCAGGGAAAACAGAGAGCGAAGTCACCAAGGAGACTGAGAGTGTTGAACCTGAAATAACTTGCTATGAAAATGGAAATTTATCCATGGAGGTGAATGGTGATGAACCATTGGTATCACATTCATTTCAATTGACAACATTGCTTATGCTGTTGCCAGGGTTGTTCTTGCTTCTAATTCTACTTTTGCTTATGCATCTCACACAACAATTTTATTTCACTGTTCTGCAATAGTCCTATTCATTTGAATTTCAAACTGTTGAAACATTTTGTTTAATGAGGTAAGAAACACTGTGAGTACCATAACCTGTTCCCGTTATTTTTAGTAGTATCATTTATAATTGTATGCCTATATGACTTAAGAATACAAATTAAATATATAATTACTCTTAAATAAAGTGTTTTTACTTCTTGAGTCACTTTCTCTTGGAGACATTAACAATAACAACGAAATTCAAAATTAATTTTAAATTGTATTCCACAACCGTAATTGCAGCTGAATTACAAAGGATTTAGAAGTCTCTGCAAGACTGCAATTACTTCGCAACCAGATAGCAAAATTTACTATTTAGCCAAAATGCAATTTGGAACCACTTTGATCTCTTTATTAGAGTGAAATAGGGATAAAGTCCCTGATTACAAAGATATTACAGAATTTCTAGAGTTTGGTGCACCTCCTTAACCAAATGCCCCAACTCTAGTCGTAATGTTTCCCTTTTTTTTAATAGACGAAAGTTTGTATAGTTAATATATAATGTTTCTCTTTTTTTTTAATAGACGAAAGTTTGTATAGTTTATATATATATTAGGAGGAAAGAGAAATGTTAGTGCCAGATATTAAATCATAGTATTAGTACCTCTTACATGTTACACTTTCATATATGTAACTTGTCATTGATAGAAACGTTTTTTTGAAGAGAATAAATTCACCACTTTCAAATCGTAGTAAACAAAATAATTTTAATTCTTACTTACTCTTCAACTTTCCAAATTTTAATGTTGAATATATTAAATTTTTATTGTGAGTATAACTAATCTTTATAAAACCAAGAGTAGGTTAGGAGTCTTGGTGTAAACTATTATTAGTTTTTATCTTTTCAAAGTTGAACTTGGATTTTTTTTCCCAATAGTCTAATTAAATTGTGAAAAATATCAACAACATTCCAAATCGTTTGAAGGATTGTTGAGTAAGAAAATAGAGTTAAAAAAGTTGCATGTTAGAAGGCACTAAGAAGCTTTTTATAATGAGGATGGCATTAACAACCCCCTTGGAAGACGCACAGCAAAAAGAGTAGAATGTACACAATCATATACATAGCTTAGCCTTAGCTGCTACTAACATCCTAAATATGCTTCAAGTGGTAATTATTTATAACCAATTAATTAATTATGAATAGACTCAATTCAAAAACGTTTGTTTGTTTATAATAATGAGCAAGCTGGTGGGTTGAGTTTCCCTCCGAAAATAGCTTCTGCATTGGCACAAGCGGATACAAAGGTTGTATTTTGTGGACCCCCAACATAAGACAAATCAACATCTGCTACCTCAACACCTTCGCATGGGTTCTTCGTGCTGCATTGCAATGACACTGCAATGTTTGAGACTGTTGTTCCACTTATGTTACGGAAATGCACGTCACTGATCTTCCACACTGAAGTTGATGCCTGCACATGTACAAATATAATTACTTTCAACACCCCACTTAGATACTATATGCGCCCCTAAATATATATGAATCCAAAATAATTGATAAATTGATTAACAATTCATATTATTTTTTCAAGCTTTCACATCTTAATATTTATTCATTATACAAAAAGGTAAAAACAATTCATAACATTTTTACAATAATAATTAATATAATTGAAAATTTGAAAGATTCCTAAAAAAATGGACAAAAATATAAATTTCTTTATAGGTGGATAGACAAATGTAACTCTCACCGTAAGTATTAATTGAATTCAAAGATTTTAGACCGAGACATCATCATTTCATCATAAATTTCTTTTATATAAAAAATGACTTAAATGCAGTTTTAGTCCCCCTATTTTAACTGATTCGCAATTTTGGTCCCCCTATTTTAACTGATGCGTAATTTGGGTCCCTCTATTTCTAGTTTGTCAATTTTGGTCCCCTTAGATTAACTGATTCTTAATTTTGGTCCCTCTTTTTAATTTCTCAATTTTGGTCCCTCTATTTCTTAAAATTGAGACATTTTGTAAATCTAATGGATCACAAATTTATTTTTTTAATAAAATTTAATGGATTACATTCAAAAAAATATATAACATTAAAAAAAATATTAGATATTTATTTAAAAAATATTTTTTATTATAAAAAATACTTAAAAAATAGTTTTTAATTATTTTAAAACTAATTAAATCTAAAAATGGTTTATTTATTATTTTTTAAAAACTGATTTTAAAATATATTATTTTAAAAACTGTTTTTAAAAGAATTTTTAATTATTATTGTTATTAATTCAAATATGTTTTTAAAATAATGATTAATAATTAATAAATTATGATTTTTTTTGAAATAATGAAAAAAATTTAAGTTCTATTTTTTATTTAAAAAAATATGTTTCTTTTGTTAGAAAATATCTTATTTTTTAGTAAAATTATAATTAAATTGATAAAAATAATAATTAAAAATTATTCAAATTTTTTGTTAAAATAATGAATTTTGAAATCAGTTTTAAAAAAAGATTTTTAGAATTAATTAGTTTTAAATAATTAAAAACTATTTTTAAAATAGTTTTTTATGATAAAAATATTTTTTTAAAT
>JBBPBQ010020324.1:7604499-7622463 GCA_037974755.1 Cicer yamashitae
TTTACTAAAAAATAAGATATTATCTAAAGAAAAAAAATATATTTTTTTTAAATAAAAAATAGAACTTAATTTTTTTTCATTATTTTAAAAAAATCATTATTTATTAATTATTAATCATTATTTTAAAAACATATTTGAATTAATAACAATAATAATTAAAAATTCTTTTAAAAACAGTTTTTAAAATAATAAATTTTGAAATCAGTTTTTAAAAAATAATAAATAAACCATTTTTAGATTTAATTAGTTTTAAAATAATTAAAAACTATTTTTTAAGTATTTTTTTATAATAAAAAATATTTTTTAAATAAATATATAATGTTTTTTTTAATGTTATATATTTTTTTTAAATGTAATCCATTAAATTTTATTAAAAAAAAAATTTGTGATCCATTAGATTTACAAAATATCTCTATTTTAAGAAATAGAGGGACCAAAATTGAGAAATTAAAAATAGAGGGACCAAAATTAAGAATCAGTTAAAATAGGGGACCAAAATTGCCAAATTATAAATAGAGGGACCAAAATTATGCATTAGTTAAAATAGGGGGACCAAAACTGCATTTAAGCCTATAAAAAATTGATAAAACATTTAAAAAGAATTAAGAATATCTTCTATTTAAAAACAGTAGTGATAATTAAAAACTAAGATTTAAATTCCGAAAAACTAACATAACCATTAATTTACTAATATTCTTAACTTCTAAACAATTTATAATTAAGTCTCTAAATTGAGGACCTAATTATAAATTATTGAAAAAGTTAGGGATCTCATTAAATACTTCCAGCTTATTTTGAAATCCTCAAATAATTTTAAAATCCTCTAATTAAGAAGGTATACAAAATGAAAACTAGCATGCTTATGTTATTTGCTTACCACTCTTGTCTTTTTGCCATAACTCTGATCAATAATAATGGGATTCTGGACGCCATTCATGACCAAATCTTCATAGACAATGTTTTTTGCCTCAGCTGGTGTTGACCCCAACCAAGTTTTGATTCTAGCACCATTAGTTGTGTTTGTGAAGGTGCAATTTTTAACAATAACACCATTCACAGTTTTCTCCGTTGGCCTCTTACCAAGACTTCCAACACTAATACCATGACCAGGACCACATATAATATTAGTGATAGTAATGTTGGATGTGCTATGTCCAATAGAAATGCAATCATCACCAGTTCCAATGATGCTGTCGGAGACACTTATCCAGTCACTTGAGCTAATATGCATACCATCTGTGTTTGGACTGTTTCCTGGAGCTGTTATGTTGAGGTTTGTGAATGAAATGTTGCTGCAACCAAATAGATGATAGTGGAACTCCATGCTGTTTAGTGAAGTAATGTTTGTCACTATGGAATTGTTCACCTTGTCGAATTTCAGGGACTGCACATATATAATATATATATATATATATATATATATATATATATATATATATATATATATATATATATATATATATATATATAAATTTGTTACTTGTCCATAATAACCATTGATTCTAGAGAAATTATATTTTGTCACCAGTAAAAACTCCACAACAAAATAGTTGATTAACACTATTTTTATGTAATCAATTTTATTCACTAGATGGTTAATAATAAATATAACTGATGTTGATGTTCATTAATCACCCACTTAACATAATTAACACACATTTGAATGTGATTAACATGGATTTTTAGTGTTTAAATCTACATGTACTTGATTGAACACTAAGAAATCGTGATTAATTTTCTTTAAATTCTTGTATAAATCATTGATCTAATGTAATTTAACAACAAATTTGAATTCTCTTAATCAATGATTCTCTTGTCTATTTTTGTGTCAAAATATCGTAACGTGCAACAACACTGACAAAATTAGAGACAATTTTTTGGGTTTTTTTTTTTTCACTACCCCTTATTTGAAAAAAAATTATCAAATTATTTATTTTTCAAAACTATATACCAAAATACCATTTTTTTTTCTTAGTTATAAGTAGCATTTGCAAATGGCGACTTCCTTAAAGGAATTTTTCAAATTTTTTTCAAATTAACAAATATATATATAATTCATTCATAAAAAAAACAACACAAATTTAAGATTACGTAGATTGATTAGAGTTGTCTATAACATTTGGACAATGGTTTCGAGTATGACCGTAATCGACATAGTCCGCATTGTCCAAAAATTAAAAAAGTGCCAAGAAAATGTAGACTATTTCTACTAACTGGTCATACTAAAAAACATTGTCCAAATACTACCGACAACTCTAGTCAATCTACGTGATTCAAAATTTGTGTCGTTGTTTTTTATGAATAAATTATATATATATATATATATATATATATATATATATATATATATATATATATTGTTAATTTGAAACAAAAATTGAAAACAATTTTTTTTGAAAAATTCCTTTAAGGAAGTCGCATTTTACAAACTCGGACTTATTTAGGGAAGTCGCCATTTGCAAAGACAATTTATAACTAAGAAAAAAAAATATTTTGATATATAATTTTCAAAATTGAGTATTTTGATAAAAAAAAATTTAAGATTGGGTTATTGAAAAAAAAATCCAATTGTTTTTAGTTAATAATTTTTTTTACGTTTTCAATAATCCGATTATAATTAAACAACTGTGTCTATTTTAGTGTATATGTTTTTTTTTTTATAAGTTTATATTTATATAGTGATTGATGAAATGGTATGCTTACAGAGGGGAGGGGAACACAATTGCCCTTGTTCTTCTTGCAGTCATTAAACGGCCAACTAACGTTACCTTGGCCATCAAAAACTCCATCACCTTTCAACACCAAACCATCAACGCTTAGAAATGTGAACCATTCTGGACTATAATACTCAGATAAATCTGTTGTGGCTTTAACGGTTCCTATAACTTCAACAGTTATGGGCTTTGGGCTTGTGCATGGCCCTGCAAACAGAGTTTGGCCAGAACGAAATGTTCCTTCTGGGATCAATAGCGTTGCTGGAGTAGTACTGTTTTTGCATGCTGCCATCCATGCTGCCCTAAATGCCTGCATAACATAGTACAAAATATTCATTATATATTCATTCAAACATTTCTTTTAAAAATATAATGTATGTTACAACATTTTATGGGATTATTTAAAAAAATCAATTATTTGAGGGACAGTTAAAATTTTCAAACAAAATAAACTAACTTCAACATTGTCAGTTTTGTCATCAGCAACAGCACCGAAGCTTATGACGTCGAAAACTGCAGGATCGCCATTTTCAAGGAGGCTACGGGGGTTCCTATGACTATGGGATGCGCCTATAATGCTAAAAGAAAGGAAAACAATGCCTAAGAAAAAAAGGGACTTTGCCGTAGCCATGTTTACCAGCTTGAACCTTAAAAAAATTTGTTAATAAGGTTAATTTTAAATTGCAGTATTTGGTTGTGTTGTGGTTGCTGTTATTGCAACCTAACTGCAATTCAGAAACCTTTACCTATTTGAATGAAATCAATTATATGTGACTCGAATAATGATATAATATAAATATGTATATATATATATACAAGAGAAGTATACCTCATACTCTGCCTATGGAGTCTATTTTGGTCCTCATTTCTCCTATTAATCTGGATAATGAATTTTTTTTAGATTTTAGGTCTTCTATATTTAGTGTAGTTTTCGTCTACAATTAGCTTTACAATGATCACTTTAGGTTTATGAAAAGCTTAAATAATTAGCTTGCATACCTGGCTTGTTTTGAACCCATTAATTTGTAACCAAATTTTGATAAAGTTCATTCCATCGTTGACTACAATATTGCAAGCATTGGTTTCTTCCCCATTTGAGTTTCATTTATAATTATTATGAATCAATTTCATTTGGGATAGAGAGAACATACAACTGACGATCAGTCTTAGATTCTGTGTATATATAGGAATAAATTAATTAAGATAAAATATACAGTTATTATATATAACATATGTCTCATGCGGATCCAAAGAAAAAGTTAAAATATTTATACAACAATTATCCAGAGGATCCAAATAATATGCTTATAATATATATGGGGTTGATGAAGAAGAGACTGAGAAAAGATGAAGCTTAGAGATGAAATGTTCTTAGGGATATCAACAAAGTGGAGCGGGAGAAGGATTCTCCCACTCCTATTATTGTCATTCAAAAAGTCTTTTATATTTGTCTTTTTTCAATTAAATTGGTAGTAAAATAAAATAAAATTTAACTTAACCTTAAAACACATTAAAAGTTATGTGATTTTATTGTGAATCTTGTGACAACAATAAAAAATAACATATAGAATAAATTTACTTACATATTATGTGAAAAGACAAATAAATGTAACATATAAAATAGTTGATAACATACATACAAATATTATTTTAGTAAATTATTTGGAGATGGGGACTCCATTAATAGGGGGTATGACTTTTGTTCCCATCCCCAAACCACTCTCAAGGGGATTTTCTCCCTCATCTTTGTCCATGTGGAGAAAAATCCCCGCCCACAAGGTTCAGAGAAGTCTCCACAAAGATATCCACTGACATTCTTAGACAGTACCACCGTATTGATGAACAAGTTTTATGTGTTACTAATTTTAGGATTGTTCAATTGAGTGAAAAGAAACTCAACTATACGAGAATCTTAACTAATCGTTATTGGTTAAATGGTTGAAGTTTATGAATATAGCTTCCTTCATGTTAATTTTAGAATCTAAAAAATGTGAATCAATATATGTATACCCATTCATCATTTGATATAAGACTCCTTTTCACATGAAATTAAGACGTTTTCAATAATTCAATAACTATGATTGACTAATAGTAATAAAAATATTTACGTTAAAAATGTATATAAATTAAAATAAAAAAAATCGTATAAGATAGAAAAAAAATTATCTTTTCCACATGTAAAATAAATAGAGGTATCTTTGCCAAAAAATAACTAAAACAATGAACAATTTTAAAATAATTCATTTTAGTGGCAATAGCCTGAGCAATAAAAGAAACAACATAATCCAAATAATGACAACTAGGAAGAGATACGAATTAACTTGTCTCCTAATGAATGTGACCTTAAAATCTTGTTTTGATTTAGGGATAGTTTTACAATTATTGATGAGTTTTGTTAGCATCTTCCCACCCCTCCGTTGTTACCTTGGCCTTGTGGAAAATGAGTCTACACTGTTCCAAAACTTTTTATTTCGACGACAAAGTGAAGACGAGGGCGAGCATCTAATTCAATAAGGATTTTACTTAAGAGTCATATAAAATTGTACAAACAAATCTAAAGAATACCCATTCAATCTTAAATATAAGAGAAAATTGAATTACAAAACATAAATATTATTATTATAGACTTATAATACGAACAATTTACCTTGTGGTTGATCTAATAAATAAGTTATTGGTGTTATGTAACTACCATTTTCTCCCATGCAAATTAATAAATATTTTTTTTAGTAAACAAATTTGTAAATGTTAAACAACAATAAATACTTCATTACTATATTACCTGATTAAAAAATAATGAGTAGTTTTAGTGAACAAATAAAAAAAAACCATAAACTTGGTCCGAGTGAATTAACTAATTATAAGATGAATTAGATCATTTGCTACAATTATGGATTTATTATTTTTCAACAGTATGGTCGAAAATGCCGGGTAGCCGTTGAACTCATAACAACATGGTGAAAACGTCGTATGACAATGGTCAAATGAGATGCAAACATGCTTATATGAATGGAATGGAATTGAACACAACACCTGCAACTACAACCTGATTTAGTGAATGTCACAAATTGTATTTGTCACTCTTTCATAGCATCTCGGAAGTGTGAAAGAAGAAATCAAATGTCTCAACCTAAGCTTGCTAGACTTCCCAGTATCAGAGACCAAGTGGAGAGTACCCTCTCCGCTCACCGTAACGAACTCGTTTCTCTCCTCTCCAGGTTACTTTTCCTTCTCAATATTATTCCTTTTTTTGTTTCAACTTTAATATTATTCCTATTTTATTAGTTATGTTGCGTTTAAACATTGAAGGTATGTAGATCAGGGGAAAGGGATTCTCCAACCCCATAATTTGATTGATGAGCTGGAAAGTATCCAGGGTGGCGACGGTCAAGCCACCGAGGATCTCAAAAATGGCCCCTTCGGCGAAATCATCAAGTCCTCGCAGGTGAATTATTAGATATATTTTACTTTCAAGGTCAATTTCAATATGTATACACTTGATCTCTAACAACATATAGCAATAAGAAACTTAATAATAAGAAACTGATGTATCCAACTCATGTTATGACACTGCCTTACATTACATTTGGATCAGCCTCCTAACCTTTCAAATTCATAGAAACTTTTTATCTTTTCAAACTTGAGGAAAATATGCCACGCGTATTCTTTATCACACCGATGGTTGTGTCTGTTTGCTATAAGATTTGAAACTTGCATATTTGGACTAGTTAATTCTTTAACAGCTTTAAATCTTGTAATAAAATGTGTAGCTTGTATTTTGTTACAGGAAGCCATAGTTTTGCCTCCTTTTGTGGCAATGGCTGTTCGTCCACGACCTGGTATTTGGGAATACGTCCGTGTTAACGTTTTTGAACTGAGTGTGGAGCAATTAAGTGTTTCTGAATATCTTCGCTTCAAAGAAGAACTTGTAGATGGAACGTGAGAAACTCTTTGCTTAGATTTTTCAATAAGCAATAAACTCACATACCATGTGGTGTAAGAGTAATTAACTTCATGCCTGTTTTGATGACTACAGGGTTAATGACCATTTTGTATTAGAGCTTGATTTTGAGCCATTCAATGCCTCGTTTCCTCGACCAAACCGCTCATCGTCCATTGGCAATGGTGTCCAGTTTCTCAATCGCCACCTTTCTTCAATTATGTTTAGAAAGAAAGATTCTTTGGACCCATTGCTTGATTTCCTCCGAGCTCACAAATATAAAGGCCAAGTAAGTTTTCTTTCACAACGGTTTTAAGTTTCAAGGAATGCAACTTGAGCCTGCAACTTTTCTTTCCGAATTCCCACTAATGATTATTGTGCAGGGACTTATGTTAAATGATCGTATCCACAGCATTTTCAAACTTCAGTCTTCTTTGGCCAAGGCTGAGGATCATCTTTCTAAGCTTCCACCTGATACACCCTATTCTGAGTTTGAATATATGTAAGCTTCTCTTTGATAATAATCGGTTAATATGTCTCGCCCCACCTCCTGTCTCCTGCAGAATCATGTGACAATTCTAGTTATATATTGAAGTCAAAAGTTTTTTCTTTCTCTGACTATTGTCTAAGTGTAGATTACAAGGAATGGGTTTTGAGAGAGGTTGGGGTGATACAGCTGAACGGGTATTGGAGACGATGCATCTTCTCTTGGACCTTCTTCAAGCTCCTGATCCTTCTACGCTGGAGACTTTTCTTGGAAGAGTGCCAATGGTGTTCAATGTTGTTATATTATCTCCTCACGGTTACTTTGGGCAAGCCAATGTCCTCGGTTTGCCCGATACTGGTGGACAGGTATTCTTATTTATAATTTATTGCATAAGAATATTTGATCCGAACATGTGAATTTGTTCATCGCTTGATTCTCTTGCATTGTAAAAATTGTGTATAAGCATCATTCTACATGAGATACTTCTGCCTGCAGGTTGTTTATATACTGGATCAAGTGCGTGCTCTTGAGAACGAGATGCTCCTTAGGATCAAGAAACAAGGACTTGATCTCACTCCTAGAATTATAATTGTAAGTGTGTAACTTCTTGCGCCATTTCTTCATCTTTGACTTGCTTTTTCTGTGGTTGATATTATTTTTCAGTTGAATTGAAATTAAATTTACTCTCATTTTTTGCTATGAAGGTTACCAGGTTAATACCTGATGCAAAGGGGACAACATGCAACCAACGGCTAGAAAGAGTCTGCGGTACTGAATATACTCATATTTTGCGTGTTCCGTTCAGATCAGAGAAAGGCATTCTCCGTAAATGGATCTCAAGGTTCGATGTGTGGCCTTATCTTGAGACTTATGCACAGGTAAACTTCATTCTATGTGTTCAACTGTTGCTCCTGTTATGCAATTTTATTTTGGAATCGTTCTTATCATTGTTTAGGCATGAGAAAGATCGTTAATAATATTGGTAGTTTTATGTGTCGATAGGATGTTGCTAGCGAAATTGCTGCTGAGTTACAAGGTCATCCCGATTTTATCATTGGAAACTACAGTGACGGGAATCTCGTTGCATCTTTACTAGCTTGTAAAATGGGAGTCACACAGGTTCTGTTCTTTCTCCCTTTCCCTCTTGCTTTGCCATGGAAATGTGAATCCTGCGTTATCTTCTACTGATATTGGAACTTACTAGATTTAAATGTCTGCATTTATAGTGCACAATTGCCCATGCACTGGAGAAAACAAAATATCCAGATTCGGATACTTATTGGAGGAAGTTCGATGATAAATATCATTTCTCATGTCAGTTCACGGCGGATCTAATAGCCATGAACAGCGCTGATTTTATCATCACCAGTACATACCAAGAGATTGCAGGAACGTAAGATTTCATAATATTCAGTGTACTTCATGGTTTTTGATAGTTCCTTGTAATTCTGCTCAATGCTATTGTCCCTTATATATAGCAATCATTTAGTTTCTTTTGCAAGCTCATGCTTGAGATTACATGTTTTTAAACTCTCCATACCCATGTGGCATTCTATAACATAATTAGTTGTGTCGATATCCCTTTCTATAGCATTGATCATACATATATATAGTAATGGAATATGCGCTAGTCCATTTTACTACATAATACTCTTGATATTTTTCACTAAATGATCCCTTGTGCTAGTTTTCATTTCCTATTTTCCCCTCTTTCTAATGATGTTGCTAATATTTTTGTGTTTGGTTGTGCTAAGGCTAGTTACTTCATTTTCTCATCCTTATTATCTTTCTCCAGGAAGAATACCGTTGGCCAGTATGAGAGTCACACTGCTTTTACTCTTGCTGGGCTCTATAGGGTTGTTCATGGCATTGATGTTTTCGATCCTAAGTTCAATATTGTCTCTCCCGGAGCAGATATGTGCATATATTTTCCCTACTCAGAAAAGCAGAACAGACTTACAGCTCTGCACGGTTCAATTGAAAAGTTATTATATGATCCTGAGCAGACTGATGAATACATGTGAGTCTTTTTCTATTAAACAAATTTTGAATTTGGCTAGTATACTTGGGGAAGGATCCAATATCTTTCAAAATAATTGGTCTATTTTAAGTTGTAAGAAATGTTATGCAACACCTCATATTTTCATATGTGAATTTGTGGATATGATAAGGTAAAAATGCTGATATCATTTAGCTAATGTGTTGATTTTTGTTGTGCTATGGTTGCAAGTGGTACGCTGAATGATAAGTCAAAGCCTATAATATTCTCCATGGCAAGGCTAGACCGAGTGAAAAACATTACCGGGTTGGTAGAGATCTATGGTAAGAATAGCAAACTGAGAGAACTAGTCAACCTTGTTGTAGTAGCTGGTTACATTGATGTAAGCAAGTCCACAGACAGAGAAGAAATTGCAGAAATTGGAAAAATGTATGATCTCATAAAAACATATAATTTAAATGGCGATTTTCGATGGATTGCTGCCCAAACAAATAGAGCACGGAACGGTGAGCTGTATCGTTACATAGCAGACACACAAGGTGCTTTCATTCAGGTACCTACCCTCTCCTTACTATTTTGTTGACCCCTCGAACATCATTTGTAAATTGTAACAATAACTATCATACTGCAGCCTGCTTTCTATGAAGCTTTTGGGCTTACAGTTGTGGAGGCCATGACTTGTGGCCTTCCCACCTTTGCTACTTGCCATGGTGGCCCAGCTGAGATTATCGAGCACGGTAAATCCGGATTCAATATCGATCCTTATCACCCTGATCAAGCTTCGGACCTGTTGGTTGAGTTCTTCCAACAATGCAAGGAAGATCCAAGTCATTGGAAGAAAATATCTGATGGTGGTCTTCAAAGAATTTATGAAAGGTATATATATGTGATTTTGGTAAAAATTGGTAGCATTTTTTATAGGGACACTTGATGATAAGCAAAGAATAATCAGGTACACATGGAGGATCTATTCTGAAAGGCTTTTGACCTTGGCGGGAGTTTATAGTTTCTGGAAGTATGTCTCCAAATTAGAGAGGCGTGAAACTCGACGATATCTTGAGATGTTCTATATCCTTAAATACCGTGATTTGGTGAGTGATATATCATTTTTTTCACTTGGAGTTTTGTATGCTTTGAGTTTGTTTAGTCTTGAAAGTTTTTCCTTTTTGTCAGCTTTCTTGATAGTTGTTAACTATATGTCCAACTTTGCTGATTCAAAAGATAAAAAGGAAATTATTGGGTTGATATCATGAAGGGTTATTACCTTACCATCTTTATGTCCTATGCCTAATAACAAGTGTGACAAAAACAAAAGAAAGTTAATTAGCTAATACTAACATTGTTTTCAATTTTTGTCCTCTACAACTTCAATCCAGGCCAAGTCTGTTCCAATGGCAGAGGATGATGCAAATTAAGTGAGTGGTGTCTCCCCCACCGTCAGCAACTCGGGGTTGGGACTATCGACTATGAAAATATTATAGCCTATTAATGTAGATAACAAATTTCGGCTTCGAGAAAGTAAGTAGTCTTATATTGGTATAGATGAAATTTTGTTTCAAATTATCTCACGTTTTATAATGACTGACTTTGTCCTAAAATTTTTGTTTGGGTTTTGTGTATCTTTTGCTTTACTTTTAGCAGTGTTAATTTGTGCTTGTTGTGAATAATTTGTGTTAATTTCCTAAAAGTACACCTGCCACCTGTGAATAATTTGTGCTTGTTGTTTCAGATAATTGCCATCCTCCTATCCTAGGATTATTAAAACAACCAGAGCATAGGAAGAAAACAACCAGATTTAGCAACAACCAGCTGAGGCTCATTTATGTTACTATGTCAGTAACATAACATTAGAAATGGTAATTTGAAAAGGAATACATTTAGTAACAGTAATACGTTCAGAAACTTACTTGATGTGATGCAATTGCAATACATGGTTGGTGACTCAGAACTTGAGGCATTAAGGTGTGTTTGGATTTGACAAAATAATTGTTTTTTTTCAAGACATAGTTACTGTTTGTTGAGTTCTTAATAAGTATCAAAAGGGGACATGGATGACTCTTTTGTATTTTTTATTTTTTTTTGCATTTTTGAGGTGTAATTTTAACATTTCACTTTCTATAGGCAGTTGTTCTATGACATTTTTGTTAACTCCTTAAAACATAAATCAAATATTTGTTTAATTTAATTGAATTAGTTGTTTCATCTCTTATGAATATATAATATATTTATTTAGGGAACCATGTAATATTTGAGCTTGGATTAATTTTATTTATTTTTTCCAAAATTAGATTCATTTTCTATTTGGAGTTTTATTTCTACAAAGTATACATATAAAATAAAATTACTAAAGAAAAATATAAATAAAACAAAATATAATACTACATGTATGATTTTTTGCTAATGTTTGCTTTTTGTTCCATAAAAATCACTCTAAATTTATTTGGTTTCTTATATTAAATGTTTGTACATTCTTCTGATGGATTGCCATTTGATTTTCAAACCAAACAAAAATTTATAAACACTTATTAGAAGAAAAAAATTATCCCAAAATATAAGCTTGTTTTAAGTTACTAGATGTATTTTTGTTTCCAACATACTTGTTATTAATATTACTAATTTATGTGGAAAGATAAAAAATTAAAACTAAACATATTCATATGCAATTGATATTTTAAGAACATATATAAAAAGAAAATATAAACATTAAAATTACTATCTATCTTTAATATATATGAAAAAACAAAACATATCAAAAGATTGAGGGAGTATTAACTATTAACGACCTAAAGCCGTGGAAGTTGTCTAAGTACAGCGACAATCTTGGCAATAAACTTGCGACAGTAATTCATCAGTTTGAATTGGGTTTGACCAAAATTGAAATTCAAATTATTTAAGAAAATTCTAGATTGAGTTTAGTGGAAAAAAAAAAAGTCATTTTTAGGTTGGATATGGTATTGGGTTATCCACATTATTATTTTTTTAACAAAAAATTATTCTAGAAGAGATCGTAAATTTTATCATAATTAACTCATACAACTATGAGATTTTAGATTCGAATATGGGACAAGACGTTCAACCTACCATTTATCATTTAAGCTAGGGTTTAAGAACTTCTTTCTTAAAACATGACACATCTTTAATTTCCCCAAAAAAATATAGTGTAATCAATTTTCACTGTGTTTTTAGCAACTAATATATATAAACATATAATTAATGAAAATATCAAAAATCATAAAATACTATTATTGCGAGCATCAATATAACCAAAGTTGCAAGGTTTCTAAAATTGCATAAAGTACTTACAAACATCAAAATAACTAAAGTGCAACATCTTAAAGTAATCAAATAATTTTAAAGAAATGGATTAGATCTAGTTTTATTTTATTTTAATATCTATCAGGTATGCAAAATTTTAAATGGGTTAAAACTATCTAAAATTTTATTTTTGAAAAATCCGGTATGCAAAATTTTTTTAGATTATCAAAAGATTCTGGATTTTTGAAAAATTAAAATTTTAAATAGTGTTAATTTGTGTATCGAAAATTCTTGGTAGTTATTTACTCCTGGAAAATAAAATTTTAAAATTTCCGATAGTTTATATTGGAGATTTTAAAATTTAAAATTTTTGGTTTGTAATTTTTTTAAGATTTAAAGTTCGGTATATAATATAAGTATAAGAAATTTCAAAAACTGAAATTTCCGATTAAAAATAATCACCGAAAATTTTAGATAAATAAAATTTCTGGTCCAAGAAGTTTATTAAAAAAAATTACTTTTTCGAAAATTTTAAAAATAAGAGTATGTTCAATCATGTGAATTTATTTTAATTTTTACTATTAGCTACCGGTATTTTAGTAACTTGAAAGAAAAAAAATTATAAATTTGAAGTACATGTAACCAAGGAGATATAAAATTCAATTTTAGGCGTCAAGGGCTATTGGTTCATACAAGTATTGTGAATATGATGAAGAAATGAGTCGGAATTTTGACTAGAATATTCTACTTTTTAGAAAAAGTAATCGAATTACCCCACTCCGAAAAAAATATATGGGGTTGCCCTACTTTTTAGCCTCAGTTGCTGATCGCAACCTGGGGATGCGACCAGGTGAAAGAGTTATTTTTTTCGTTATAGTAGGAGGTCGCATCCTGGAGTAATTTATTTATGAGTATAATTATTATTTATGGGTATAATTATTATTTAATTAATTAAAAATAATTAAATATTTTAAAAATCAAAATAATAATAATAAATTGAATACATTATTAAATAATAATAATAATAATTATTATTATTATTTTAATTTTAATAATATTATTAATATTAGTGACTTATTGTTAATTTAAATTAATTATAAATAATTAAAATATTTAAAAAACCAAAATAATAATAATTATAAAATAAAATACATTATTAAATAATAATAATAATAATTTTAATAATAACAATAATTTGAATAATATTATAATATTAGTGACTTATTGTTAATTTTAATTAATTATAAATAATTATAACAATTAAAAAAATCAAAATACTAATAATAAATTAAATTACATTATTAAGTAATATTAATAATAATAATTTTAATAATAATAATAAAAAGAAAATTATATTAATAAACTAAAATAAAAATACATTAAATTGAAAGAAAAAAATACATTAATTGAAAATAAAAAATACATTAAATTGAAAGAAAAAAATACATTAATTGAAAATAAAAAATACATTAATTTAAAGAAAAAAATACATTAATTTTGAGTATATGTGCCAGCAGCGTTTGGACAATGTTTCCTAGTATGACCAGAGACCCGACATAATCTGCACTTTCTTGACACTCTTTCTATAGTGTCCATTTATGTTCTAATGCGTTTGCTCTTTGGGCGACCTTTCTTGGCTCTCCGCATTAGTGGATTGTGACACACCTTAACACCTTTATATTCTGGCCAATATCCTTCGTTTGGTATAGGTTTGAACATTTCGTCGTACACTTTTAGTACCGTTTCCACTTTGTACACATCAGGTATAAGGCTCCAATAATCATATTTGATGCTAGAACATGCTGCTATCACATGTGAACAAGGCAGATGTTTAGCTTGATATTTCCCACAGTCGCACCAATTGTTAAGAAGGTTTACACTGAAATGACCAATTGGCCGCCCTTCTCTTGGAACTACTGTCTCGTGGACCATGAAAGTATGGTTGCTCCGATCAAAACTATCGACTCTATGACTATTGGATTTACGTATTTCTGATTTCATAAAATTTATGCATGGTTCTGTGTATACCTGACCAGAAGCTAAAATTGATGCGTGTTGTTTTGCCATGGTTGGAAACAGTATCCCTGTCTTATAATATGTTGATTGCACCAAAGCACTGATGGGAAGGTTGCGTGGTCCTTTTAATACTCCGTTAATCGACTCCACAAGGTTGGTGGTCATATGATCCCAACGGCTACCTCCATCAAATGCTTGAATCCAATCTTGTCGCGGTATGTTGTCTAACCATTTCAACGCTTCTGGGTTTACGATGCCGATTTCTCTACGGTAGTATCGATATGTAGGCTCATTGATTGAGTAACCTGTATTGAAACAGTAGACAATCAATTATTACCCATAGAAATTAAGAATGAAGTTATTAAAAATTACGTTAATTATAAGTAGTAAGAATGAAATTATTACCCATAGAAATAACTTTTTTCTTCAAATCATTATCCTTGAATTCCCTTGCAAAATTTTGTGAAATATGTCGGACGCAGAATACATGCTTTGACGGAGGATCTTGCCAGCCATTATTCGGATTATTATAAGCACTCTTAATAGATTCGTGTCTATCTGAAATCACACAAATGTTGGGTTGTGGAGTGACGTATTTTCTCAAATTTCTCAAAAAGAAACTCCAACCCTCTTTTGTCTCTCCTTCCACGAGAGCATAAGCAATTGGAATACATTGTCGTTCCCATTTTGTGCAACTGCTACCAATAGAGTTTCCTTATACTTGTCGTACAACCAAGTCCCATCAACTTGTACAAATGGTTTAGAAGACGTGTACTACATTTTAGGATTAAAGACTTCTGGTTTTCCTGTTAGCGGTTCGAATTTTGTGAATGTTAAAGATGTCTGTCAAGAATACTTAGGAGTTATCCCACTTGAGGGAGCAACAAGGGGTAATTTTATAAAATTAAAATGGCTAAAAGATACTTTTGATGGTGTTGGTGAAAATGCATCCGAATTAGAAAAACAAGCATCGTGTCGGGCATACATACTACGTATGATTGGAGGATTGTTGATGTCGGACAAATCCAACAATCGTGTCCATTTAAAGTATCTTTCACTTTTAGGCGATTTAAATAAAGCATCCCAATATAGTTGGGGTTCGACAGTTTTAGCAACGCTATATAGAGAATTATGCCTTGCTACAAAACCCGGGGTAATGTCTATCGGAGGATGTGCATTGTTGTTGCAAAACTGGGCATGATATCGTTTGACTTGTGTCGCTCCAGAATCACCCAGTGCATGGATATTTTCACTTGCACAAAGGTAATTATTGCAATTAATTTTTATATTTTTTTTTTTAAAACTTACTACTTAGTGTATTACTAATTTTATTAATTTTTTTTTTATATATTCGACAGATTTAATTCTGGTGGTCTAAATTTCAGTAGAGTTCCTCACAACGACATAGAGGGATACCGGAATACAATCGATCATATGATGGTTCAAGAAGTAATATATTCATTCACATTTAGTTGAACTTTTTTAATTATATTTTTTTTATACCGTTTAATATTTACATTAACCTATTTTTAACATATCAGTTTCGTTGGAGACCATATCTCGGGTTCCAACACGAGGTATCCGAACAAGAGATGAACACTTGGACTGCATCTACCTATCTGCACTGTTATCATATCGTCGAAAAACATCAGGCAGATAGAGTCGCACTTCAGTTCGGCTACCATCAACAAATTCCGCAACCACCAGAGGATATGACAATGTACCATGAGGTCGACATGAGGAGTGACATCGATGATAATTGGTATGTGGTTTGGAAAGATGAGATTCAACATTGGAATGAACGTCAGAATTATGTATTGCAAGGTCAATTCGTAGAAGGTATTTTACGCCACAGTAAAGAATATATGAATTGGTTCAGAAATCACACCAAATTAAACATATATGTGGAAAGATATATGAGAGACCCACGTTTGCAACCTTCAACATATCCTGATGTTCACTCAACCCCTCAATCAACCCCACAACAACATACCATGCACCAAACACCATCTTTATCATCACCACCACATCGACATGAATCTGCAGATATACCGACTCAGTACTACGTTCCTTCAGTGTCACCAATACCAACCCCCGTTCATCAACCAGGGACTAGAATTTTCTATAATTTGTTTGGTACTCAATGCACAACTCCTGAGTCGGCTTATGCTGCTTTTGATTCTATGTATAACGTCGAAACTCAAAATTACATGGAAGCAGGTGGTAGTGGTTCTAATACACATACAGATTATAACGAGGATAATGATCAAATTGATGATCAACCACAACAACCTCAAGCCGTACAAAGGGATAGACGAGTTCGACGACCGCGTAGATGTGGAACTGGAGGACATTTAGATGGAAATAATTAATTTTAATTTCATGTATTTTTTTATTTTCAATTAATGTATTTTTTCTTTCAATTTAATGTATTTTTATTTTAGTTTATTAATATAATTTTCTTTTTATTATTATTATTATTAATATTACTTAATAATGTAATTTAATTTATTATTAGTATTTTGATTTTTTAATTGTTATAATTATTTATAATTAATTAAAATTAACAATAAGTCACTAATATTATAATATTATTCAAATTATTGTTATTATTAAAATTATTATTATTATTTAATAATGTATTTTATTTTATTATTATTATTATTTTGGTTTTTTAAATATTTTAATTATTTATAATTAATTTAAATTAACAATAAGTCACTAATATTAATAATATTATTAAAATTAAAATAATAATAATAATTATTATTATTATTATTTAATAATGTATTCAATTTATTATTATTATTTTGATTTTTAAAATATTTTAATTATTTTAATTAATTAAATAATAATTATACTCATAAATAAAATGTAACAAAAAAAAAACATACTCAGTACATGGTCGCATCCCCAGGATGCAACCTCCTACTCTAACGAAAAAATAACTCCTTCACCTCGTCGCATCCCCAAGTTGCGATCAGCAACTAGGGCTAAAAAGTAGGGCGATCCCATATATTTTTTTCGGAGTGGGGCAATTCGGTTACTTTTTCTAAAAAGTAGGATATTCTGGTCAAAATTCCAAATAAGTCTATATCAGTTAAAAAGTTAGAGTTAGATTTTGATTTTGATTTTTTTCCATTAGATTAGATTTGTATTTTCTAAATTCAATTTAATTTATATTCATCCTTAAATCAAAAATTTATTTTTGTTATCAAAATATAAGGTGCATTTGTTACAATTTTTTCGTAAAATAATTATTTTTAAAATAAATTAATCACTTTTGAAAATTTACATCTATTTTTTTTTACAATTTTTTAAAAAAATGAAAAATTTGAAAAATAATCTAAAAATTGAGTTTTTGAGAAGCTTTATTAGTAACTTCTTAAACAAAATTATTTTTTATAATTTTATTGTTATTTTTACTATGATAGACAAACACAACAACTTTTCTATTTTCTTGAAAATCTCTAAAAGATAATTTCTAAATTCTGGAATATCATGGAATACCCAAACAGAGCCATTAACTTATGCTATATTTAATAAAATTAGT
>JBBPBQ010020324.1:7622822-7638995 GCA_037974755.1 Cicer yamashitae
ATTATTTATTGATCAAATATAATTTTTATTTATTTAGCTAATTTATTTATTTTAAATTATAATAAAAATTTATTTAAATTATTTACTTTAGATTATCATTTATTAAAATTATATTAAATTTTAAATTATATAAATTAATTATGAACACATTTTTTATTTAAATTATTTTAAATTATAATATGTAAAATTACAAAAGATAAAAAAAAAATAGTTACAATAATAACAATAAAATTAAAAATAAAAATAATAAACTATAAACTACTTGAATTAACTTATGAAAAAAAACTATAAACTCATAAATAAGTATTACCAAACATAACTATTATCAAGTTTATAAATTATAAGTTTTTTTCGATCGCTAAATAGTTTTATTTTAATAGATTTTTACATAAGATCGAAAAGGATGAGTTGTTTATATTGTTTCATGTAATATATTTAAAAATTGAAAAGCAGAATAAAAATAAATATACTTGTTTATTAAAAATTGAAAACAAATACTAGTAGTATGCTCACGAGTGATGCGTGTGTAAGCATGAATGAATAATAAAAATGTAGTACATGAGGATGAGTGTTTTCACGTTGGGATTTAATTTTATGCGGAAGGTTATTAGTGGAGACACGGATTGAGGAATGTCTTTGGGTCCCATCTCATTGGGGGTTTGGAATTAATCGTTATGCAATAACCATAACTTTGGGGATGGGGAAGTAGTACCTTCCTTATCAAAAAAGAGTTGCAGTCCCACATCTGATATCTCTGACATTTATGTCAGAAACTTAACCCATACCAGTACTTTTGGTTCTGCTTCACATGTCTCGTCTCGGACCAATACTCTCTCTCCATCATCCTCATTTTCAACGGTCAAATACCCTCTTTTTTCATTTCCTTTTTTAACCTCACCCTACTCTACACCTACAAGGGTACCGGCTATAACCCTTTTTATTTACAAATACTAGCTAGTAGCTACATAACTAAATAGAGAAACTCTTATCTTGTCCACCTTTTACATTTAAGATGAGAGATATAAAAAGGGTTAAAGAGAGACACATGAGAGTTGAGATGATGAAATAAATGAATTGTGTAATTATTGGCAATTTATTATTATTATTATTATTATTATTTTTTAATAGATTTTCTTCATCAAATTAATTTTATTTAAGATGTGTTAGATATTAAATATATATTTTTTTTATAATTAAAAATTAAATATTAATTATTATATTCTAAAAGTCTATCTTTTTATGTTAAGTTTAACTCTGATAATTTTTTTTCTTCTCCTAGATCATTTTGGTGTATTTTACAAAGGGATGTGGGTAATTGAAAAACAAATCAATGAGAGAATACAGTTGATTAAGAGATATAGAGACAAAATTATTAATAAAAGTAAACCATAATTGTCTAGTTCTTAAATTCTAACTAAAGTGACAAATATCGATATTATTAAGTTAAATGTGATATTTGAGTTTAAATTCGACACTTTATAGTTGTGTAAATTAATTATATTAGTATTTACTATATCTTTTAAGAAGAAAAAAAAACTAATATTGAACGAGTGTGAAAAATTATATATTACTCTATTTATCCTATATTGTGTATTTCATTTGAAACATGTATAACTCTAAAAAAATTATTAATATAAATTTTTAATGTAAAATAATATATTAAAATTGAAATATATTTGATTTATTCATCATATATTTTTAACTACTTTAATAAATAAGATTAACAATAAAAAAGTAATAAAAATATTATTATTTGTTCATCATATATTACTAAAACGATGCGGCATGGAAACACGAAGTTGATGGAGTGGACATGAAGACAAATAATAGACAAACAATAATATTAAAATCTCTAAAAATATTAAAACATAAAAGATTAAATTATCATTTAAAATTAAAATAAATGACTAAATAAAAAAAAAAGATAAATGACTAAAACGTTAACTGAAATTAAATTAAGAGACTACGGGTGGTATTTAGCCTAACTTTTACAAGAAATCAAATTTATTATTATAAAAATTAATATCATATACTATTAATCATTTCTAAGAGTACATTTTTTATTTGAATATTATTATTTTATTTTAATTTCCTTTTATTTTGTCATGAGTAAAATTTTGAAAAGAGTCAAAACCTAAACTACAAAATAACAAATAGAACATAAGAGTAAAACAATGTACCACACATACAAATATATCTATTATGATAGCTAAATAATTTTTTTTAGATAATATTTTAATTGCACAATAGAAATTTTATTGAAAGGATGTTGAACATTTTGCACGAAATAGCATTATTATTTCATTTACTATATATACATGAGTGAATATTTTAATATAAATAACACATTAGATTTTTTTATTTAAAAATATCAATTTTCTTTTAATGTAGTATATATAAAATAAAATATAAAATATAAAATGGGATTGAATATTTACAAATCAATAGAAATTACACTAAATATATTTTAGGCATCGTAAATAACTATATGAGTTTACATTTTTTAAGAAGTCAAATAAATATTTTAAAATAATTTATTTAAAGCACAAGATATGTCAAAAATAATCAAATAATAAATATAAATTAGTTTCAAATTAAGACCATATAAAATGACAAATAAATAACAGTTTAATACGATTAACGACTTGAACCATAACATTACATTGTTATTTAAAGACACGACTATTGGGATAGTTGAAAATTTTCTTTCCCAATTTTTATAGAATTTGAAGTTTAGCTTTTAGAGTGTGAGTGCATAACTTTTAATAATATTTATATATAGATAAAATTATTTTACATCATAAATATATATTTATTAAACTCTAATAATATTATTATTACAAAAAGATAAATTTAATTTACATTTAAATATTTATTTTTCTACTCCGTACAGACATAAATTCAACTAACTAATAATATTAATAACAGATATATTTAAAAAATAATAATAAATATTCTTAATAAAATAAAAAAATATTTATCTAGCGACAAATTTTTTCTTCGGTGATTATAATTAAAAATAGAGACAGTATTATTAGTTGTCCAATTTCATTGATACAATGATGGCCTTTTCTCCTCTTCCTTTACACGCATTTCAACCGGTCTTCCATGTTCTTCGAGGAGAATCTTTTCTCTTTCGGCGCTGAAAAATTCTCCAGGGCATACTTCGACTCACAAGGTTTGGGGCGCTCCATCAAATTTAGTGGAACTTTATGAACCAACCGTAAAAAGCACAATCCTCTATTTATCTGATATGAGATATAAATAAAATTGATTTATTTAAATTAGGTATATTAATTTTTTAAACTAATTTTTATGTATATTATATTTCAAAATTAATACATCGCTTTACATCCCTTACGCATACTAAAATTTGTCATAGTGGTCTATGTTTTTTTTTTCTTTTCAAAACACTACTCTACTTTATAGTAAGCGTTGCATTTGAAATTAAAAAAAAAATTAATTCAGCAAGAATTTTTTTTAAAAAATTTAATAAATTTGAAATATATGTTTTAAGTGTAACTTCTAGTTAATAAAATAAATATAACTTTTAAATTATTATTCTTTAGAAATATAATTATAGTTAGTAAGAATAATAAAATCATATTTTTTTTTTTCTATTTTTAGTAAAAAATATTAATAAGTATCTTAAAAACAAAGTACGCCTATTCATCTTTCAAAGCTTAAAATTTATTTGTTTTAAAATCAATTTTTACTTTTGTATCCACGTATGCTCTTAACATTACTTTTTTTAATCTACTTATTTTGTGCCCGGAAGGAGTAAATCATCGGTCAAAGATATTCATTTAAAAGTGGCTAACTTTCCTATTAGTCTTGGTTAATCGTGTACTGTGGCAATGGATAATTATTTCCAAGTTTCTAGGTAAAGGCTAAACTTTTTCAATTCAACCAGCATGCCTCTTATCCCAAACTTTATTTTATCCTTTTGTCCTCTCCAATGTCTTGATATTTGATAACACAAATAACAAGCAAAACTATACGCCACTTGATATTTGAACAGCATTACTTGACATATATGCCACTAAATAATTTCCCGAATCATACAAAGTTTAACATTAACATTAGCATTCCATATAGAAGCGTGGTCGCAATGAAAGTTACTCAGTGCGACAAGTTACACTTGTAAACAAGTTTAAAAAACTAGTCCTAAGAAATAGTACAACTAATAATTATGAGTACTAAAACCAAACTAGTGAGAATTTTAAATCAGATAGATGCACACACCCAAACAAGTTGGAGATGTTGCTTTCTAAAGTTGACCAAATGAGTGTGCAAGATAAGCCAATGTTCCTACAAGTGGTGCATTAACATAAGTAGCTGGCTCTGATTGCTCATAATCTGACCGTTCATCTGGGAACCTATCATGCTGATCTGGTCCACCAACAACGGCACCCACCAGAATATTAGGATTAGGTGATTGTGAATTCATCACACTAAACCCCGCCGAACATTGGATCTTTCCCGGGTGTACACCAATTGAAGGAAGAGATGATCCCCTGTGGTGTATCCTTCGTGGATACCGTGGACCATACCCCACCATATATGACATTTTCAATGGGTTATCTCCTAGCAAGTAATCCACCTAATCAAAAATCAAAATACAAAAAATTGTTACGTGTGACCAATTGATTTCAATTTCAATTTGTTACAATTAACATCAACCAAAATTTAGTGTGATTCTGAAAAATTTAGCGTGATTTTGCAAACATGAGTTTTTTAATTTTACCTGTTTCTTGGCTAAGGTTCTGAGTCTTTTTGGTGTTACTATGGTACCACCACAATGCACAACAGTGTGTGATTTGGTCAAGTATTTGGCATATGTTAAGAGTAAGAAGGAGGTGGATGTGACATACTGCATGTTACTATCACTCATCTTGAACAAAAGTCCACCTGTGAATTTTTAAAAGCACAAAAAAAAGTTACACATTGGACCACATGAATGAAAGAGTTAATTATAAAAGAGATAAGGAAAAGGGACCATTTTACCTGGTGTATATTGTGCAGAAGAGGATCCAGGAATTAGAGAACATACAAAATTGTCTGAATGACCTTTGTAGTCATGGAGGGTGTGTACCTTTTGAACCAGAAATTCCTAATATTACAAGACAAAAAAAATGTTAGTTTCTAACCATTATTGTTAACCTTGTTACTACTAGTTTCAAAAACATTAGACAGAAGAAACCTTTGAAAGAAGTATCCTTGCTCCAACATGCTTGTTATCCCAACCAAATGTGTTGTCAAACTCTGCAGCACCAAGGATCTGGCCATTAACTTGAATGTAATTTAGGTACATTGGATTCTTTGTAGCTTTGTGTAGCCAAGCAGCACCCCACAACAACTCATCCTAAAAAATTATCAACATACCAATAAAGTATCTAACTTTTAGTCAACAAAAAATGGGGAAATGAGAAAAATCAAAACTTTACCTGATAACCAGAGTAAGAACAATAGAAGGGACACACAAAGGGCTTCAATGCATTGCTGTAAGATCCTCTGTGTTTATCAGCAAATTGAAAGACCTATACCCAGAATCAAAAAATACAACCTCAAATTTTAAGCAAAATGAAAAAAAAAAAAACATTTCTTTAAAAAAATTCATGAATAAAAAATGCTTACCCTAATAGCCCTCCTGATTAAAATGTTGGAGTATGTAGGGTCACTTCTTCTAAAAACCAAAGAAGCAGCTGCAAGTGCTGCAGCAGTTTCCGCAGCAACTTCTGAACCAGGTGCATTTACATCTACCTTAAAAACACTTCTTGGTGTGTCCATGTCCTCTGGTCTCTCCCAACAAGCATGGTCCTTCTTAGCATCTCCCACCTGCAAAAAAGTGAAACCAAAATCAACCTTAGTTCCTCTGTTTCCCCTGTTTTCTCCCTAACCAAAACCATGTTCATATACAAACAAGACTTAGCCCCTTTCATACATTCTAAAAAAATGAATTTGTTATTTCATAATTTAGATTTTTTTAAAGATTTTTAAAAAATTTATTTTAAAAATCAGTTATAAAAGGTATTCTTTTAGAAGCAGTTAAAAACAGCTTCTCAATTTAAACAATTATTAAATTATTTTTATTTTAATTTTGTAATAAACAGACACAAAGTTTCAAAATAATATTTTTTATAAAAAAAAATAAGTGATTATTTTACGGAAAAAAAACCCGTAACAAACTCACTAACATAACATTAGTGACAAAAAACTAACCTGAACATAAATGGTGTTTGGATGTGCAGTGGCTTTAAGAAGATAATCAGTACCCCAACGAATAGCTTCTCTAGCATTCATCAACTCACCTTTCATTAACCCACCAAACTCAATAACACTCCATGAAAGCATGGTGGTAGTAAAAGCCATAGGAAAACCAAACTTCACATTATCTCCAGCATCATAGTACCCTCCAACTAAATCAACCTACATTACATTTTTCAAACCAAAATAAGCAACCAAAACATATAAATATATTAGTAGTACTGTGAAATCTACATACATGCAATGCTGAACCATCAGAGAGACCAGAGTCTCTTCTCCAAGACATTCTCTGATTAGAAGGAAGTTTCCCTGATCTTTGACCTTCAAAGAAGAGAATAGATTTGGTGAGAGCATCTCTGTAGTTGTGAGTGGCGAAATGAGGGTGGTGGCGATGCTGCAATGGGAAGGCATAGCCAAAAGAGAGAAGAAAAAAAAGGGTAGTGAAGGAAAGGTAGAGAGACATTATTTTTTGTATGTGAAGTGTGGAAAGGAAAAAAACAAACCAACCAAGAAGGAAGGAGAAAAGTTGTGCCACAGTGTGTTCTGGTTGGAAGTCTGGTATTTATAAAAGCAAAAGCTGCCTTTGTAACGTCCTATACTTCGTTACAAGACAACAATAATTATGTCCACATCCCCCTACTTCTGTAACAGGCCCATGGATTTGGGGAAATTATCTAGTTAACCGTGCTAAAAGCTAAAACAAAATTAATTTATGATTGATAACGTGGACCAGCCTCAAGTATTTTCTAATGTTAATTAGATAAGAGTAATGTTACTCACACATTTTTAATACATATTTTTTTTAATTGATTAAAATTTACATTAGATTCATTAAATTTATATAAGATCCATAGAATTTAATAAAATCTATATAAATTTTAATTAATCAAATTGTGTTAAAAAGTGTATGTTACAAAGTGTGTTGTTAACACTTCATATTATTTATTTTTGGATCATTCTTGAAAATAAATTCTCTACTTTGAGTTTTAATAATTGTGAAATACTAACAAGTATCTTTAAGATATTTGTTAAAAATTCAAAACAGAAGATAATATTGAAAGATGTGTAATTCATACTTTAAAATTATAAAAAATGAGATTTTTTATTTAAAATTTATTTTTTATTTATTTTTTGTTTTCTTGACAAATGCTAATTAGCACGACCCTTAATGATTTTAGTGTATTTAGGAGAGAATATAGCTTTTAAAACAAATTATTTAGATGAGAGAGAAAAATAGTTACACGAGAAATGTAGAGAAAGTCATTAAAAGTAGACAATCTCAAAAATTATAACTTTGTATGGAGAATAACAAAAATTTACAAAGAACTGAATATACAACTTCAAATACATTTTCAAAATACTTCATTCGTTCCACAGTAATCGATTTATTTGATTATTTTACACAAATTAAAAAAGTGAATAAAGTAAAAGAGAGAGAGGATAATATTTTTACTAAACTATCCTTATGAGACAAGTATTTTTTTTATAAATGGGCAATTATTGTAAGACGTAGGGAGTAATATTTTTCTATATTTATATCCTTAACAAGCATTTTCATTCTTTTTTTTATGAAAGAAAATTTATGATGAGAATATGATATTCTAGATCAAGGTTTCGGAGACCTTTGAACTCGTTGAATACTTATAAATGAATTTATATTTGTCTCCTTCTAATGACACTAGCTGTAATCAAATCTACGATCTCTGAATTAAATGCCAGATTTTTTACCATTAAACTAAACTATTTGAGTTTTTGTCATTCTTTTATTGTTATATACCCTCATCTCAAATTATAAGTCACTTTGTAATTTCACATAAATTAAGAAAAATAGATAATTTTGTATAGAAAAGAGAAATTATGAGTTACTTTACAAAATTATCATGTATTAATATATGGTATGAGAAAGAGAAATTAATAAGATTGGAAGAAGAGGGAATAATAAATAATTACGAAATATGTAGGACAAACATTAATGTTTTATTGATATTGTAAAACGACATATAATTTTGGACAATTTTTCTTTTGCAAAATGACTTATAATTTAGTATCGAGAGGGAGTAGATTGATTGATCTAATTTATTTGTACTGATCTATAATCACTATTATAAGCAGGAAAAAAGAGTTGTTACGACTATTAAAAAATTTAGTTAAATGCAATTATTTTTATAAATTTCAAATAAAATATAATTCAAATTTACTAAATTACTTATTTTTAAAGTCAAATACTCAACTGTATAATGTATTATATGATATATTAAAAATAATAATATTAAATTAATAAAAAACAATTAATTTTTGTTTATAATATATCGTAAAAAAACATTTGCTCATGATCAAAATTTAAAGTATTTTTTAATTTATAATAATGAGTGGAGGGAGTAAATATTCTATAACTTCTAGAAGTGTGTTTGATTCTACACCAATGATAATGGATTTTTATTAAATTTATTTTAATTAAAGGTGAATTTAATAAAAAATGATTTGTTTAACGACATTAAGAGAGTTTATTAACTTCCTCAAATATATCTAAATCAATTTTGAATTTTTGAAATCACTTTTTCTCCTTCCTCAAACACATATTATCACTCCCCACACTTTAGTCTCCTCACACATGCCCTCTTCCCTTTCCCTTTTAATTCTACTACTATTCTCTTTAATCAGCTTCGCCACCACCACTAATATTAAGGCTAAACTAGTTCAATCACATAGCTCCAATAACTTTTTATAAATATTTTTAAATATTTACATAAGTACTTTTAACAATACATAGAGGAGGCATATATATACCTCTATCATTATAGTAAAATAATCAACAAAAGAAACATCCACAAGTCGTTATACGCTAATGAGAGTTGTTTAGACCATGCAAATCGAGAGTTATAAGCTTGAAACCTAAATTTCTATTGTGCATGAGTTGTTGGCTCTTATATAATTATAATAATTAAATATTATTCATCAAAATATCAGCTAAATAAAATTTAATTTTTTTAATTTTAATTATTCATAATATTAAATATTTTTACGATAAAATGTAAAAAATTTAGTATAATATTTGTAAAGAACGAAATGATATTTTTTCATATAAAATAATATTTTTTTAAAATATAAAAGTCAACAAATTGCTATTTAATTAAAAAAATGATCGTTAATCTTTTGGTTTATTAAACAAATGTACCAAAACAATTTAATTTGTAAATATATAGGAGAAACTCTCAAATTTAATACCAACGAGCATGAATTAAATGACGAATGACTGCAACCTATGACACCACAAATTCTCTAACCTTACCCACTATAAATAATTAGAGGCATATTATGTGTTTTTAGAACCCTAAAGTGGACCAATAACAATCTTAAAAAGAACATGGGTGATAAAATAGAAAAAAATTGGTGTTGGCGAGATGAACAAGTTATGTCGGGATGTCTTTGTGAGGCAAAAATGGCATTGCAACGCTAACATCATCAACATAATATCATTTGGGACACTGAATAGTTTGCCAATAAGGGTGTCAGTTGTAGAAATATGTATATCTTCTCTCTGAGGATTTTGGTGAAGATTGTGGAAAGATGTGTGAGCGAAACTTGGAAAATTTGAGTTTAGTTAGATGATTCATATTCCAAATATCTTAAAATTTTAGATAAATATGAGATGTTGAACTGATTTATGCACCGATTTGACATAGCGGCACATCACCATGTGCTCCTCTTGTCCTTCCACATGCAAAAGTATGCCTTTCATACCCATTTTTTTCGTTTCCAAAATATGGTAGAAACACATGTAACTCTCATTTGACCATAACTCAATGAAAAAGCTGACACCACGTTTATAAAACCCAATTCATATATGGTTTGATTTGAACTATTTTATGTTCATTCTTGATATCTAGTTACTCTCCTCTTGATATCTATTTTATGTACATTTTTTTCTTCAATTGATTTCAACACCTACTTATGTCTTCAAATTAATAAATTTCAACACCTATAGACGAGCATAACTTTTTATGAAATTAATTAACTAACTAAACACCTACTTAGTACTTACTTATGCCTTCAAATAAATTTCAATAAAAAACTTATCTAATTCCACCCTTAAACTCCAGATCTAGAAGTACACATGAATACAAGAATGATGACAAGATTAGATGGAGTGAATTATTCAATGTTCATTTGATCTTACTTTATGTGCTAAGGGACTGATAGACTTTACAACTGGACAATGTGTCTTTTGTCGTTGAAGATGCATGTTTGAGTCGGGAATTAAACTTAAGAGATCAAATTTAAAAGCATATATAATAATTTAATAATTTTTTTTTTAAATGCACAACATCATTAGTGCATAATGGACATAAAAAGATATAAAAACTATATATGGGGTGACAATTTTATAAATAATTAAAAAGTTTTGTTTAGAGGGTGTAACTTTTCACACCAATTATTTCAAATAATCCGTGTAATAAGTTCTCACTTATTTAAAAATCAAATAATTTTTTAATTAAAGAAATAACACTAGTTTTTATAAGATGTATTCATAATTAATATTATCAAAGATATAAAAAAGAATTAGCCTTTATTTTTAATGTTGTGTTCGTCATTATTTCATAGAATTATAATACTCAATTATCATATATGATATAAATTTTTCAATAATTTCATTTTCAATATAAACAATCATATAATAAATCATTTTTCATCTTGTTGCGTAGCCTTAGACAACTTAAAATTTCAGACTTTAATTTTAGATAAGTTCGTCTTAATGAATAGCTATTAATGTGTTGACTCTACAATTGCATGCATGTAATTCATAACCAATGCCCAAAACAACAAGAAGTTAGCATCAACCAATGTACATGTAAAAATTTCTCAGTTCTCTTGTGGTTAATATTGAAGGGACGGTTTCCCAAAATTTCTTTAGGGCTACTTTTATCCTGCAACATTTCTAAAAAAACTAATTTATGTATCTCAAAGTATAAACTTTCAAATGAAAAAAAAAGTTATGATTTTATTCAAAACTATACCTCTGGATGACATAAGTTTTTATGAATTATACTTTTTAAAAATGTACGTGAGAGGGAAAAGAGTATGAGTGATGAAAAGATGATAAATATTCACTATAAGAAAAATATCTATTGTGACACTTAAATTACACTTATGAGAGAGAACAAGTGGTTATGAATATAAATCGAAGGAAAATCAAATTGCATGTGAAAATCCAATTGTTGAGAGAGAGAGAAGGAAAATGGTTAGAGCAAAATGGGAAATAGTGAATATTTTTCTTATAGTGAGAAAAATATAGTGGTTATATTGTTAACTGAGTTAGATTCCATACAAAGAAGTGTCAAAGAAGCTTAAAGAGTCAAAACAGTGGCATCGTCATTACTGTTAAGATAAAAAGTTATGCTAGTTCAACAGATAAACAGCCAAAAAAATGGGAGATGAACTATTATGGTGCACTATAAAAAATATAATTCAATTAGATTAATGTGTTAAGATAAAGTTAATTAAAAAAACGTTTGAAGTATAGTTGTCTCTCTTTAATTACCAGTTTTATTTCAATGTTTCTCTATATGGCATATGTCATATTGGACTGGTTTTTATTTCTATTGTATGTATGAACGAATTCTTCTCTGTAATGTTTGTAGAAATATCTCATATTTTAAAAAAATTGTCAAGTTCAAGAGGAAGTAGATCAACAAATGCTGGATATATAGAAGAAAAGGGTTGGTGGTTGTAGTGGAATTCTAATGGCAAGGAAAAGTTATGCCAATATTAATGAATTGAGAATTTTTTCTTCTGCTACTGCAAATGCTATCAATGGTGAGAGTAAAGTTGGAGAAGGAAGGAATAGTAGAGTTGTGGGGAACAAAACTATTTTAAGATGTAGACAGCTTTGCTTTTTGTTCAATTTTTAACTTTGAGAGGCTTTTGGTTTGGTCATGTCTTCATTGCTCATTTATTTTTTCATATTTTCTGGTTTTAATTTGCAGTTTTTAGTTTCTTTTTTTTTTTGTTGGCAAGAATAGGGTGGATTTGCAGTAGGATTATGCTCAAGTTCGTAATTGATTAAAGACAAGAACTAAGCTTAAAAAATCTGGACAGTTTAAATTATATTTTTATGAATTATATTAATTATATATATATATATATATATTATATTTTTGTTATTTTTATGAATTATATTAATTATATATATATATATATGTATATATATTTTGTTATGAATTATGTTAATTATATATATATATATATATATTTATTATTTTTGTTATGAATTATATTAATTATATATATATTTTGTTATTTTTTTTATGAATTATATTAATTATATATATAATAAAAATTCAAAAAAAAACTGAATTTTTTTTTTAAAACTCTTTTGGGAAGTCGCCATTTGCAATGCGGGCTTCCTTAAGGAAGTCGCCATTGCAAATGGCGACTTGTGCTTAGTTTAAAATGGGGGGCATTTTGATAAATTTTTTTCAACGGAGGGCATTTGTGTGTTTTTTTTCTTCAGAATAGGATTATTGAAAAAAAAACCGACATAAAGATTATATTAGAAGTTTGGTTGTTCGTCCTTTTTAGCCAGCTTCTGATGACCAAGTCTTAAAGTTGTGGAATTGGAAGGAAAGTTGGTCTTGTAATGAGACTTTTAAAGGACACTCACATTATGTGATGAAAGTGACATTTAACCCCAAAGATTCATCTACCTTTGCCGGTGCATCCCTTGATGGCACTTTAAAGGTATCTGAACTGATACTCTGTTGAGAATGGTAATTGTATGAATTAAACTATTTTGTTGAGAAGCATAGTGAAGGAATACTATTTTGTTGTCCATGAATTTGAGGTTTATAATTTTTCATATCATGTTTGCTTTGTTAATGAGAAAAATGCTAGGAATGCAAGTAACATGCATTTAATGATTACTTCTCTATTGGTAACTTGCATTTAATTAGTGTTTCTATTTGGTAGCCTACAAAAGTTAAACTTTGTTGTTGATGATTGAAGTTGAAACTGGTAATGAGCTTTTATTGAGTGAAAATTGTTCTTCTTTGTACTCTAATGTGTTTATTTCAGTCTGTCAAATGTAATTTGAGTTTTTGTAGAAATGACTATGGATTTTTTTCTTATGCACATACTAATTAGATTTTTTCTCTTCCTGAAATCTAAATCTTTTGCCTAATTTTGTTTGACTTATATTTGTTATATTGATTTAAGAAGGTAGATGAGAGCTACAATCTAATGAGCATAATGATAAGAGTTGTGACGTACAAGGACACGAGAGCTGGAGTTTTTTTTTATATATATATAATCTAAAATTTCTTTAATAAAAATGGGAAAAAAACAAAAGCTCAAGGAGTTATAAACCCTAACTTCAATATTTGATTATGTAAATTCAATGTTCACAATAATAATTTTTTCCATAAATAATTTTAGTAGCTCTTGAGATTTTATCTGTGAAGTTGAAAATATAGTTTATTGTATGTTTTAATGGAATTAGTAAAAATAAATTATATTTTATTGAATGTTTCAATGAAATTAGTTAAAAAAATTTAAATTTGAAATTTAAATATAATTTAATGGTATTAATAATGTAGAATTACAATTAGTAGTGAGATAAAATAAAATAAATTTAATAAATAATAATAAGTTTTAGTGACAGACAATATTGTAAGAAGAGATTAATTATATAATTATATTTACCTAATTTTTAGTGTCAATCATCGTAATAAGTAGAAATCAAAAATATGTAGTGTCATCCTCAAAACACGTAGTGACAATCCAACAACATAACAAGACCCCCTTAAAGTTGACGGTGGATTTGGGTGTCAAACAAAGTATTCTTGACCTTTACCTACGACATGCTACTTCTAGTGACAAATTTTGTTTGTCGGTAGATGTCAATTTTTTTTGTAGTGCATCATACACTCACACGTAACTGTGAGATCCTGAGTTCGAATCAGAGATAAGACGTTCAACCTAATAATATCAGCATTTGTCAGTTGAGCTACGATTTAAGGACGAATTACTTCACTTAATAATTCACTATAAATAATGAATTACATTAATTCAACCTTCAAATTAAAAGTTCTTATTGAGTAGATCAATTATACAAATTTTTATAAAATTTTAAAACTATTTAATACTTCGTTAAATAATTTCAAATGAATGTACAATAAATCTTTAAAAAAACCATAAGCAAATATCGATGATTAAATTACATAGTTACAACTACGAATTTCAGATTTACATAAAACTTTGTTTTCTTGAAAATTAATATATTATGTCAATAATCAAACAGTTGTATTAATGAAATTCATTGTTTATATTAATGAGTTATTAAACAAAATATCTCATCTTATACTTACTTCTGAAGTCAACGAATTCTCACTTTTAATATATATATATATATTTTACCACTAAACGAGTTAGGTTTAGTATAAGAAACATCATAGTGCATAAAGAGAGACGCTCCTCACCATACAAGCTGGTTTTAATTTTAAAGGAGTTAGACTCTATAAAAAAAAACTAAAAAATATATATATGATGATTAACTATAGAAAAAACTTATAATATATTATTTCATGACTTTTATTTTTTGATTTATATAAATTTCAAAGAGAAACATATTTATCATTTTACACATTAAGAGTATGACCAAGTTGTCTCTCTCCTACGTCACTAATACGATTCCATCTATAGCAATCTGAAGAATCTTTTGTAATCTTACATGGTCCTGATGCTGTTACTACCCAATGACATTGTTTTGGGCAATCTTTCTCATCTCGAGGTTGAATATATATGTCAAAGTAATGAAATCCATTAATCCATGAAAAACTACAAAAATATAAGGTTGATTCTACACCAAATGCTGATGGCCTAAAAGTGAAGCTGTATGTTTGTTGTGGAAGTATTACTCGGTACCCAAAATTATAATTTTTGTCTTTACAATCAATTCCAACTTGAAAATCAGATATATTATTCTGAATAAACACAGTTACTTTGTCAGGGATGAGAAAAGTACTTTCACCATTCTTAAACTGTAAAACAACAAGAATTGTTAGTAATATAGAAATTAGTAAAACAAATTTTGAAGAAATGGTTACCATCTTGCTTGCTCACTAGATAAATTGATACAATGATGTTGAAATTTATGGTCAATTTCTTATTATATATAATGTCGAACCAAAGGAAGGGGGACAGTTTTTTTCCCCACAATTACAAATATTATTTAATTAATTATGTGGTCATAAATGAGTGTAATAAATGCAGAGAAGAATATTGGACCACTATTTCTTTTATTACTTTGTATAGTCAACGTAATATGAAATATTTTTAATTCTTAACATTATCTGGTTTTCTCAAAAAAACATTCTGGTTGTAGTTTTTTTAGTATCACATAATTTTAATTGCCTATTATTACTATATTTTAGTATAGAATTTTGTCAATTAAATATTTTAAATTATTACTACAATTAATTTTATTTTTGAAAAACAATTCTATTTTGTTTTTTTATTCTAAAGAAACTAACGTAAAACAAGTACACACAAAAAAAAAAAATTCTAAATTTAAATCTACGTCATAATATTTAAAAGTCTTTTCAGTTGTTATATGTGTTATTCATACAAGACAAAGTCTACGAGACAAATCTTGAATATGCTGGTTGAGAGTATACATTTTGTTAATGCCATTAGAGAAAAGTGAATATAAATCTCTTTGTAAATATGTAATCAACCTTAAAATATTCTATATCTTAAATTAAAACATCACATGTTGTCCTAAAATTTTTATCATGAAAAAAAAATAAGGGGATACTTTTTTTCACAATTACAAATATTATTAAATTAATCATGTAACCATATAAAGAGTTGAATAAATTCAAAGAAGAATATTCTATCACTATTTTTTTA
>JBBPBQ010020324.1:7639202-7658735 GCA_037974755.1 Cicer yamashitae
TATCAGTATTTATTTATTTATTTTCTGAAAAAACGTATCGTGTTTATTGTTTGTATAGTCAACGTAATATTGAATTTTTTTTTTTATAGTTTTTTTTAGTACCAAATAATTTTATTTATCCGTTAATACTGTATTTTAATATAGTATTTTCTGTATTAAATATTTTAAATTGTTATTACATTTACTTTAAGGTAAATTCTTAAAAACCCATCATGAATTTAGTTGGATATTGACATGCCTAAAACGAAATTACTAAAAGTTAAATTATTTAAAAAGTTTAATTAAATATAAAATAATTATGTGACTTCATAAGATTAATTATTGAGTATAGATCCAACTAAACTCTAAAATATGGGAGAAATTTATCTGATAAATTCTATTCTGTTCTATATTCTACTAGTGTGTCGATAAAAAAAATAGTGCATAAAGATTGTTATATAATTTTTTATATCAATAAAATCATCTCATTTAAGTGAAAATAATAGTTTCAGTACAAAGTTACAAGGTGAACTAAAATAAAAAATGTTAAGGCCCGTTTGATGGACCGGATAGGATAGACACATGATAGGATAAGAAGCAGGATAGAGACATGATAGGATATGGGTAGGATAAAGAGTTATCATGTCCTGTGTTTGATGTGCACATGATAACAAACTTGATAAAATTAGTTTATCCTATTCAGTGTTTGATACACAACGGATAACAAGATGATATGATTTATATTTTGATAAAATGACGAATTTGTCCTTATAATCTATTTAATTTTTTTTCTTTAAAAATAACATTCATATAATTTTTTATAAATAAACAAAAATGCTAAAAAAAATGTAAATAATTTATGAAGTAATTTTAGTATTTTAAAATTTAAAAACTAAACAATTTGTTTGGATTACTTGTTTTTAAAAACTATTTTGTAAAACTATTTTTAATATTATACTTTTTAAAACTAAAAAAGCAAAACAGATAAATGGTGTTTTACTTTTTATTTTTCAATTTTTTTAATTCTCTAGTCAAATACTGTTTTAAAAATTAAAGTTAGCAAACAATTTTTTTAAAAATTTCTTTTTAAAAACAATTTTTTAAAATTTATTTATAAAATAGTTTTCAAAACAAGCACTTACAATCAAACAAGCACTTACTATCATAACATTGTGCCACAGGGGAGACTCGAACACGACTCGTTGAGGCTAGAGGATGAGAGAAAAGCATATCCGGTTGAGAACGGATTATTTTATCCTAACTCAAATTAAGGATAAGATAATGCGGCTGCAACCTGATTATTTAAAAAATTTGATTAGCGTATCATATCCGATGTCTGCATCAAACAAAGGATTAGGAAGGAGATAGGATACGTTTATCATATTTCGTTATCCTGTCCATCAAACGGGCCCTAAGAGTTAGCATACTTTTGTGACGTCTTTGCAAGATTATGAGAAACAAAGATTGCTTGTCTTTAGAGGTGAAAATAAGATATATTGACCGACAAGAACTTTTGATGTTGTCTACGACAGATCCATATGAGATACAAACTTATTTTATGTAGTTATATCAAAAAAACCTTTTAGGTCCATCTATATGACATACTTAATGAAATATCAATAAACTTGTTACTACTATTATTATGATAATATTAAATTTTGTATTTTATGTTAAATCATAAGTTTAGTAAGATTTTTTTTGTAATTTATATATGACGACCTTAATAAATTTTTGACATAATTAAACGTGTTAATATATTAAAATAGAATTGAAATAAAATATCATATAATACTTGATTCTTAAAAATGTAATGATAGATATTAAAATAGAATTATAATTCATAAACATATTAATTTATTTGTCTATTTACAAAAGTAGACACTACTTACGACTTGAGTGGTGTTGACTTTCATAAAAAAAAAAGTTGTGAAGTATGTTTTTAAACAACTTTTAAAGGCCTTATCATACCTTGAAAATGGTCAGTTTAAACCTTAAATAAACATGTTTACGCCACACTTGTTTTGATTCAATAGTAAGTATTGTTGGATAATGAGAGAAGTCCGTTGGATCATTCATATTGGGGTAAGAGCAACTACACAAGTGAGTTGGATATCACATCTTAAACTAAAATCTTACAACAATTGATTTATGGATGCTCTCACTTATATGTTGTTCAACCATAACTTTTCTAAGCAATGTGGGACTTCTAACTCATACTTGTTACACAATGATCTTCCCCTCAAGTGTGAGTCAATTTTATTCATATGGTTATGTTCACCTTCAAGCAGAAACTTTTTCATCCATATACACTTGCATCAACATTGACCTCTACACATTAACAGGACGCCCCGTCTGACTCACACTTGCTACACAACAATATCCCCCTCAAGTGTGAGTTAACTCCATTCATTTGGTTATGCTCCCCCTCAAGCGGAAGCTTTTTCATCCATATACACTTTCGTCGACGTTGACCTTCGAACATCAACAAGACATGTCGTCTGAACACACTTGGTAAAGAAGACTTTCGATACAAGGATTCAGTCCCTTTAGTAACCATCGACTCTGATAACACTGTTGGGGTGAAGGGTCATCCATATTGGTCCAAGAAGAACCAAACAAGTGAGTTGAACACCACATCTTAACCTAAAACCTTAAGCCAATAAATTTATGGGTCCTCTCACTTATATGTTGCTAACCATTACTTTTCTAAACAATATGGATCCCTCCTTAAGTGGGGATCCCACACCAATTAAAAGAAAAGGAAAAAATATATATAAAGGTTGTGTGCGTGTTTTAGTTCGGCTTGGCCCATGTGTTATAAGGAAAAGAAAAGGGATTTAAAATCCTCTATTTTCTAAAAATATTATACAACATCGTGATATAGTGCAACAGCGTGGAAAGGCAGAGCGAATATAGAGAATAATAAATTGGTTTGGACACCATTGGATTTGTCTTCATTTCATTGAATTCGTTATACTAATAATTTTATTATTAATTTTTTCTGCTCTGTGACTCAGTTTATGATATTCATTTTTAAAGAGGTGTTCTATTAGAGTTTAGTTTTATCATTGGGTGATGATTTTGGTTCTCTAGAGTTACTAGGAAAACTTTTGATTGTACTTATTATTTTATACAGAGTTATTATTTTTTTGATTGGAACATCTCATGTTTTTTATGCTTGCTTTGAAAGGTTTTCCAAATTAAAATTTACAGTCTCTAATTTATAACTTTTTCTCATTTATTGTTATTATTATTGGTATTGATTGTAGTTAATAATTTCTGAGTTCAAGTTCTACAAGAGCTTCAGCTAAATCTAGTTCAACAATAATGTGTTCCAACCATGTAGTGCATAAAAAAATGGCCCCTGCCCGATTCTTAGCAACCCAGCCCAGTTTGTCTGGCCATTGGAGAAGCATCTTGTGTCAATAAAAAGAGAAACTTGTGTTGATGCATCTTGGTCTACACTGTCTGAAGCCAACTGATAAGGAATGGAGGACTTTGTTGGATTTACAACATTAAATTCATGGACAAACGAGGTTGTGGCAGAAGCAATGGCCACAAGGCCAGTTTTCACATTGTTGAAAATAGCTTGGTTTCGTGCATTCCATTATTTCCACACGAGTGTAAGGAACAATTGAGCACCAAGTTTATCCTTACAAGTGAGCCATTTAAGAATCCAACAATTTAACTCAACATTGTTTCGGACATGTGATCCAAGTTGTAACGCAAACAAACCCAGCTTAATCGTATTACACTACGTAAACAAGTGTTGTATTGTCTCATTAGCTTCATGAAAAAGATGGCATAAAGAATCAAGAGATATACTTTTCTTCAAGAATTACTCTTGTAGGTAATATATTATTCACAAGCTTCCACATGAAGTTATGAATTTTGTTGGGGATTGGAGCCCTCCAAATCTCTTTCCAAGTTCTATCGTCAAAGGATCGAGATGGTTCAAGAAGTTGTCTATCTTTATCCATACAAAAGAGGTGGTAAGCTGATCGAACATAGTAAATACCATTTTTCTCCCAATGCCAAACCAACTTATCTTGGGATATACGAATAGATAAAGGTATACTGACAATCAATTATGCTTCTGCATGGTTGAAAGAAGAAAAGAAAAGGTCTATATCCCAAACTTGTAGTCTTGAAACCAAAAGATCTTTAACCAAAGCATCTTCACTGAGTGCATAATTTGGTATCCTTGAACTAAACTTTGAACAGTCTAACAACCATTGATCCTTCCAAATCTTCATTGTTTCACCGTCTCCAATTATCCAACGCCCACCTTGGGACACACATTGCCTAGCACTAATGATGCTCCTATAAGCATTGTATGGTTGGTATCCTCATTTGTTCCATGGTGTGGAGAAGAGATAGAGAGGAGTACAATGGAGAGGGAGGGGAGAGTACGTAGTTGAAATGGAGAGATCAACGTAAATAGGGAAGGGCAAAAATGAGAAAATGGTTTGAAAAGAGAGGATGAAGCCATTCTTGATATATTGATTGAAGCTTGTGAACAATTTTTTTCCATAAATTATTTACATTTTTTAGCATTTTTATTTATTTATAAAAAAATATATGAATGTTATTTTGAAAGAAAAAAAATTAAATAGATTATAAGGACAAATTTGTCATTTTATCAAAATATAAATCATATCATTTTGTTATCTGTTGTGTATCAAACACTGAATATGATAAACTAATCTTATCAAGTTTGTTATCATGTGCACATTAAACACATGATATGATAACTCCTTATCCTGCTCATATCCTATCATGTCTCTATCCTGCTACTTATCCTATCATGTGTCTATCCTATTCGGTCCATCAAACGGGCCCTTAAAGTCATAGAGTTAATTTTTTACTACTAAGGTGATACCCCGTAGATATTTCGTATATAAATATAATGTAGTATTAGTATATCATATAACTAGATTTATTACTCAGGATTCATATAAGGTTAACTAAATAAATATAAATTACAATGTATTATGTCAATAATCAACAATTGTGTTAATGAAAATCATTGTTTATATAATTATGAGTTATTAAACAAAAGATCTCATCTTATACTTACTTCTCGAGTCAATGAACTTTTAATATATATATATATATATATATATATATATATATATATATATATATATATATATATCTTTTACCATTAAACGAGTTAGGTTTAGTATAAGAAACATCATAGTGCATAAAGAGAACACTCCTCACCATACAAGTTGATTTTGTAAGGAGTTAGACTCTATAAAAAGAAAACTAAGAAATATATATGATGATTAACTATAGAAAAAACTTATAATATATTATTTCATGACTTTTATTCTTTGATTTATATAAATTTCAAAGAGAAACATATTTATCATTTTACACATTAAGAGTATGACCAAGTTGTCTCTCTCCTACGTCACTAATACGATTCCATCTATAGCAATCTGAAGAATCTTTTGTAATCTTACATGGTCCTGATGCTGTTACTACCCAATGACATTGTTTTGGGCAATCTTTCTCATCTCGAGGTTGAATATATATGTCAAAGTAATGAAATCCATTAATCCATGAAAAACTACAAAAATATAAGGTTGATTCTACACCAAATGCTGATGGCCTAAAAGTGAAGCTGTATGTTTGTTGTGGAAGTATTACTCGGTACCCAAAATTATAATTTTTGTCTTTACAATCAATTCCAACTTGAAAATCAGATATATTATTCTGAATAAACACAGTTACTTTGTCAGGGATGAGAAAAGTACTTTCACCATTCTTAAACTGTAAAACAACAAGAATTGTTAGTAATATAGAAATTAGTAAAACAAATTTTGAAGAAATGGTTACCATCTTGCTTGCTCACTAGATAAATTGATACAATGATGTTGAAATCTATGGTCAATTTCTTATTATATATAATGTCGAACCAAAGGAAGGGGGACAGTTTTTTTCCCCACAATTACAAATATTATTTAATTAATTATGTGGTCATAAATGAGTGTAATAAATGCAGAGAAGAATATTGGACCACTATTTCTTTTATTAATTTGTATAGTCAACGTAGTATGAAATATTTTTAATTCTTAACATTATCTGGTAGTTTTCTCATAAAAAACATTCTGGTTGTAGTTTTTTTAGTATCACATAATTTTAATTGCCTATTATTACTATATTTTAGTATAGAATTTTGTACATTAAATATTTTAAATTATTACTACAATTAATTTTATTTTTGAAAAACAATTTTATTTTGTTTTTTTATTCTAAAAAAACTAACTGTAAAACAAGTACACAAAAAAAAATATTCTAAATTTGAATCTACGTCATAATATTTAAAAGTCTTTTCAGTTGTGTTATTCATACAAGACAAAGTCTACCAGACAAATCTTGAATATGCTGGTTGAGAGTATACATTTTGTTAATGCCATGAGAGAAAAGTGAATATAAATCTCTTTGTAAATATATAATCAACCTTAAAATATTCTATATCTTAAATTAAAACACCACATGTTATCCTAAAATTTTTATCATAAAAAAAGAAATAAGGGGGACACTTTTTTTCACAATTACAAATATTATTTAACTAATCATGTAACCATATAAAGAGTTGAATAAATTCAAAGAAGAATATTCTATCGCTATTTCTTTTAATGAAATGTATCAGTATTTATTTATTTTCTGAAAAAACGTATCGTGTTTATTGTTTGTATAGTCAACGTAATATTGAATATTTTTTTTATAGTTTTGTTTAGTACCAAATAGTTTTATTTATCCATTAATACTGTATTTTAATATAGTATTTTGTGTATTAAATATTTTAAATTGTTATTACATTTACTTTAAGGTAAATTCTTAAATACCCATCATGAATTTAGTTGGCTATTGACATGCCTAAAACGAAATTACTAAAAGTTAAATTATTTAAAAAGTTTAATTAAATATAAACTAATTATGTGACTTCATATGATTAATTATTGGGTATAGATCCAACTAAACTCTAAAATATGGGAGAAATTTATTTGATAAATTCTATTCTGTTCTATATTCTACTAGTGTGTCGATAAAAAAAATAGTGCATAAAGATTGTTATATAATTTTTTATATCAATAAAATAATCTCATTTAAGTGAAAATAATAGTTTCAGTATAAAGTTACAAGGTGAACTAAAATTAAAAATAAAAAATGTAAGAGTTGGCATACTATTGTGACGTCTTTGCAAGATTATGAGCAACAAAGATTGCTTGTCTTTAGAGGTGGAAATAAGATATATTGACCGACAAGAACTTTTGATGTTGTTTACGACAGATCCATATCAGATACAAACTTATTTTATTTTATGTAGTTATACCGAAAAAACCTTTTATCTATATGACATACTTAATGAAATATCAATAAACTTGTTACTACTATTATATTGATAATACTAAATTTTGTATTTTATGTTAAATCATAAGTTTAGTACGATTTTTTGTAATTTATACATGATGACTTTAATAAATTTTTGACATAATTAAACGTGTTAATATAATAAAATAGAATTGAAATAAAATATTATATAATACTTGATTTTTAAAAATGTCCTATTAGATATCAAAATAGAATTAAAATTCATTTATATATTAATTTATTAGTCTATTTACAAAGTGGACACTAATCACGACTTGAGTGGTGTTGACTTTCGTAAAAAAAAATAGTGAAATATGTTTTTAAACAACTTTTAAAGGCCTTATCATGCCTTGAAAATGGTCAGATTTGGTAACGTTATTTGACCTTTATGAAACAACCTTGGTCAAAATGAATAAACATGTTTACGCCATACTTGCTTTGATTAGTATTGTTGGATAATGAGAGAAGTTTGTTGGACCATTCACATTGGGCCAAGAGCAACTACACAAGTGAGTTGAATATCACATCTTAACCCACAATCTTACAATAATGGATTAATGGATGCTCTCACTTATATGTTGCTCAACCATAACTTTTCTAAGCAATGTGGGACTTCTAACTCACTTGTTACACAATGATCTTCCCCTCAAGTGTGAGTCAATTCTATTCATTTGGTTATGGTCACCTTCAAGCAGAAACTTTTTCATCCATATACACTTGCGTCAACATTGACCTCTACACATTAACAGGACGCCCCGTCTGACTCACATTTGCTAAACAACAATATCCCCCTCAAGTGTGAGTTAACTCCATTTATTTGGTTATGTTCCCCCTCAAGCGGAAGCTTTTTCATCCATATACACTTGTCCCGACGTTGACCTTCGCACATCAACAAGACATGTCGCCTGAACACACTTGGTAAAGAAGACTTTCTTTACAAGGATTCAGTCCCTTTAGGAACCATCGACTCACATAACACTGTTGGGGTAAGGGGTCATCCATATTGGTCCAAGAAGAACCAAACAAGTGAGTTGGACACCACATCTTAACCTAAAACCTTAAGGCAGTGAGTTTATGAGTCTTCTCACTTATATGTTGCTAACCATTACTTTTCTAAATAATATGAAACTTCTAACTCAAGCTTGCCTCACAATGATTATTATATGCTAGGTGGATCCCTCCTTAATTGGGGATCCCACCCCAATTAAAAGAAAAAGAAAAAATATATATAAAGGTTGTGTGCGTGTTTTATTTGGGCTTGGCCCATGTGATATAAGGAAAACTTATATCATTGGATGATGATTTTGGTTATCTAGAGTTATTAGGAAAACTTTTGATTGTACTTATTATTTTATATAGAGTTATTATTTTTTTGATTGAGACATCTTGTGTTTTTTATGCTTGCTTTGAAAGGTTTTCCAAATTAAAATTTACAGTCTCTAATTTATAACTTTTTCTCCTTTATTGTTATTATTATTGGTATTGATCGTAGTTAATAATTTATAAGTTCAAGTTCCACAAGAGCTTCAGCTAAAACCAGTTCAACAACAATGTGTTCCAGTCGTGTAGTGCAAAAAAAAAAATGGCCCCTGCCCGATTCTTAGCAACCCTGCCCAGTCTGTCTGGCCATTAGAGAAGCATCTTGTGCCAATAAAAAGAGAAACTTGTGTTGATGCATCTTGGTCTACACTGTCTGAAGCCAACTGATAAGGAATAGAGGACTTTGTTGGATTTGCAACATTAAATTCATGGACAAACGAGGTTGTGGCCGAAGCAATGGCTACAGAGTCAGCTTTCACGTTGTTGAAAATAGCTTGGTTTCGCGCATTCCATTATTTCCACACGAGTGTACAGAACAATTGAGCACCAAGTTTATCCTTACAAGTGAGCCATTTAAGAATTAAATAATTTAACTCAACATTGTTTGGGACATGTGATCCAAGTTGTAAGGCAAATAAAACCAGCTTAATTGCATTACACTACATAAACAAGTGTTGTATTGTCTCATTAGCTTCTTGTAAAAGAAGGCATATAGAATCAAGAGATATATTTTTCTTCAACAATTGCTCTTGTAGGTAATATATTATTCGCAATCCTCCGCATGAAGTTCTGAATTTTGTTGGGGATTGGAGCCCTCCAAATCTCTTTCCAAGTTTTATCGTCAAATGATCGAGATGGTTCAAGAAGTTGTCTATATTTTTCCTTACAAAAGAGGCGGTAAGCTGACCGAACATAGTAAATACCATTTTTCTCCCAATGCCAAACCAATTTATCATAGGGTATACGAATAGTTGAAGGTATTTTTTAAAAATCAATTATGCTTCTGCATGGTTGAAAGAAGAAAAGAAAAGGTCTCTATCCCAAACTTGTAGTCCTGAAATCAAAAGATCTTTAACCAAAGCATCTTCACTGAGTGCATAATTCGATATTCTTGAACTAAACTTTGAACAGTCTGACAACCATTGATCCTTCCAAATCTTCATTGTTTCACCGTCTCCAATTATCCAATGCCCACCTTGGGACACACATTGCCTAGTACTAATGATGCTCCTATAAGCATTGCTTGGTTGGTAGCCCATTGTTGCATCCATAAAGGAGCCATTGGGATAATATCTGCTTTTTAGAATATTTTTCGGTACACTATTTATACTACTGGAAATTTTGTGCCTTCAAATTTCAATAGTTACTTTTATTCTACTGGAAATTTGTGCCTTGAAATTTTCAGTAGTTAATTTTATTCTACTGAAAATTTCAAATTAATTTGAAATTTCCCACCTTGCAGTTCTTCATGTTCATCCTCATTTTGATCATTTTTCTCAAAAAATTTGATGTATTTTTTTTTATTTTAATGTATTTTTTTTGAAATTTATAATATAATTTAATCATTTTTATTTAATCAGTTTAATTATAATAATTTTTAATTGTAATAATTATTTATTATAATAATAATAATTAAAATATGAAATTTATTTATAATTTATAAATGTATTTTATTTTAATTTATTATTAGTATTTTTATTTTTTAAATAATTAAATTAATAACTTTAATAACAAACAAATGTTAAAATATAACTAAAAAAAATGACCCAGTTACAAGTCGCTCTACCAGGGAACGACCTCCTATTGAGGTTTCAAAATTTTCGCTTCAGCTGGTCGCTTCCCCAGGGAATGACCTCCTACTTTAAAAAAAAAATAGGGCATTAGCGTAAATAATTTTTTCGCTTCAGCTGGTCGCTTCCCCAGATAACGACCTCCTACTTAAAAAAAAATTAGGGTATTCGCGTCAATAATTTTCAGAGTAGGATATTTTGGAAATAAAAAAAAAAGGATATACATGTCAAAAATCCCAATTTTAACCCATCTATCAAATTTTAACTAAAATGAACGGTAATCTAACATATTTTAAATGACGTGACATAAAATTTTATTGTATATAACAATCTAGATGCATTAAGTAATTATATGTTATTAATTAAATTACAAAAATAACACAAATCTAAATGTGAGTCAACGTAAGTAAAATAGCAAGTGATAACAATTCCTCAAAGTTGTTGTAATGTGAAAAAATAATTTAAAACAGTTTTAACTTTAACCCATATTTATGTAAATAATTTATAGACATGTACAAGTTTTAAAATATAATGTTTCATGGGCTTCGGCCCTCTTTTGTACTATATATAAATTGTTTCAAACCAATATTTTATTTTAACAAATAATTATTTGTAGTAATATTTAAATCATATCTACTATTTCTTTTACTTAATATCTAATAATTATTTGTAATAATAATTTACTATAAAATGTATTAGTTGTGAGTATTCAAACCTATGTAGTTAAATAATATTATTATATATATTTTCATCAGTAAGTCTGAAAAAAATTAAATCCAGATGTATACAAACAAATGTAAAGCGAATAAATAATTTACAGTAGAATTCATATTTATGAAAATAATTTATAAAAATATTTGGGTTACCTAAATATATTGATATTAGTTTAAGGTTTAAGGTTTAGAGATATTTTTTTTTAGAGATATTTGAAAATTATGTGTACAAATGTTAGTGAGGAATTATTGATAGAGCGGAAATAGTAGAAACTTACATAGTACGGGTGTATATGACTTGTCCCATCCTGCAAATCTGTCTTGACCAGTAAACAATAGATTGAGATGTGATCTAAACAAATAAAGACAAAAAAAATAAGAACAAGACATGAACAAATTAGAAAAATGACCAATTCAGATTATCTATTATGTCCTAAATTATTTTAAGGACACAAGATTATTTTATATCATTGATGATTTACTCTCTTTAAAAAACTCACCGATCAAATCACTAACTTAGGATTTGTAAAATAATGTTATGAATTGTCCTTAGCTCTAACTAAATTGATAAATGCCGATATTGTTAGGTTTGACGTTTATTCCCGGATTCGAACCCAGGACATAATAGTTGTATGAGTTAATTATGGTGAAATTTACTATCTTTTTTAAGATAAAAAAAAATAAAAACAAACAAACAAAAAAACAATGTTATGAGTTATTTGTCTCTTAAATGAATTGGCAAATGGTAACAATAGATATCTTACTTTGACTTTAATTTTTTTCCTATAAAAAAAATTAAAAATTACTATTGGAGACTCGTCTTGAGACCAACCGATCTCGTTTTATTTTATCATGTTCTTATTGAACATACAACTCATCGATTTTGATTGTGTTAAGGATTGATTATGAACTAAAATTTGATCCAATCAAATGTTGGGATCAAGTAAGATACATCAAACTCAATCTAACCAATCATTTTTACACCCATAGTACAAAGATGCAAGTAGAAAACAACTTGAGCTCTAGTATTTGTATCGATGTGAGGCAATTTTTTTGCTTTGTATCCTTCGATAGCATAATTTCCTATGACAGTATTTCTTGCTTCATGAAAAGAAAAATGGCACCTAGAAGGTATGTGGTGGTATTGAGAAAGATTTTAATTATCATTTCAAAATGTACAGGTAATATGTATATCATATGTATATGGAGTAAACAACTCATATTTTATAGCGAAGTAGTACTAAATTTGTACCGCAAGCTTTTAAAAGTTTGTACTGCAAGCATTCATTTTTTTGTTTGGAAAATGGCATTAATTATCAAATGAACTCAGAAGAATTATTTAGAGAGGGTCACGAGCAAGATTTAAATCATGAAATAAATCTTATTTGTTTATAGTATAGATATAGATTTATTTATAGTATAAATTGGTTATATAAATTTATTTAATGTCCCTTATATGTTGTAATTAGAAAGATAGAAAGATTGTCCTCCTGACCGATATTGTTAGTTGACGTTTTGTCACGAAAGTGGCAAAATCTTGGGGGGTTTGCTCATAATTTATCGAATAGCTCCCTTCAATGTGCTTGAATGAATTTATGGTTTGTGATATATGATTGATACAATTATTACCATTGCCATATATGGATGCAAATAAGTTAATGCAGAAATTCGAATTTGACACCGTAATTCGTGGGGTTTTGATGAAAAAAATATTTGTGGAATCTTATCATACATGTATATTGGTTTTGATTGTTTGTCTCAATGTTTCTTTTATATAATACATCCTTTGTAGAATCTTATCATATATGTATATTGGTTTCGATTGTCTACCTCAATGTTTCTTTTATATAATACATTCCTTTTTATTATTATTTTATTGATCGAAAATAAATAATTAATAATTTACTAATTTATTATTTTATTTTTTGTAGGGTATTAAGTGAAATAATGTGAGAAGGTTTGTGCTGCAATAACTAATTAAAAAATATTTCTTTGAGACCTATTCTTGATGAAACAAATCTAAAACGTTTACTGTATGGATTTGAAGTTCAATTGAAAGTAAATAAGATTTTATTAAGATTTTTTTCAATCAAAATTTGAGCTTAAATTTTTTCGAATTTATGACCGCAATTCATCCTTGTTGTAAACTGTCATTACTGTGATGTAATTTGTTTATCTCTCAATAAAGAATTAGAAGAGTCTAAGACAAAAAAAAAAAAAGAAAATAGAAAAATCTCTTTTTTTTTTGTCAACAAAAATTAGAATAGTCAAAGCAAATGAAATATTTGTTAAAGTGTAAATGATATGGGTTTAAGATGCTCAAGATTGTTATACTCTATACCCAAATTATCCCTATACCTCCACAAACTAAAGGAAAATACATAAATGTCATCATATAAATATTAAAACTTACAATTTTTCACCTTTTCACCATTTGAGTTTTGTATAAGTTACACTGTGAAAAACTTGAAAAAAGTTTTCCCGTAGAGAAGAAAATTTTCGAAAATCTTATTTGAAATTTTTGGAACTACCAGAAAACTTATTTCAAATTTTCCGAAATATATACAATGCAAAAAAACTTTTTTTTTGAGATTTCTAAAAGTTACTGGAAAACTTCAACCCCAAGTTTTCTGGAAGTTTTTTTAATTTCTATTTTTTAATTTTTTATTACTTTGTTTTTTAAAAGATGTGTGCTGAAAAACTTTTTAACCATTTTAACCTTTTGTACCAGAAATCTTATAAAAAGTTTTCTTGTAATTTCCAAAAAACTTGAATTATTTGGTAATTGGTAAAATAGTAAAAAAAAATTAAGGGTAAAATTGGCATTTTCAAAATATTGTGGGGGTACTGATATAACTTTCGAGGCTCAATTCAAGAAAGTTGGATTTTGTACCTCTCAATTGGACTTATACCCCTAAGATGTTAAAAACTCAAATTTGTCCATTTAATTTTCATTAAATTAATGGTAAAAAAAAAAACTACTCCAATATCTCACCCCTCACCAAAATTTCCTGTAAGTAATCTTTTTCTCCAAAATATCCGGTAAAGACTTTATAACTACAAGAGATTTTAAGGCACAATTTTCGATAGTAGAAATTATTTATCGAAAATTTCGCCAACAAAATTTCCGTTAGTTAATTTTACTCTACCAGAAATTTCAAAATTTGAAATTTCATGTATGTATTATTTTTTTTTTTTAACTTTTTTTTCTTGTTTTAATTTTTTTTTTTTTTGAAGTAAGGATGGGAAAAACACAGTTATATATAGATTTGACTTAATAATTCACAACAAATCAAATTTTTGAGTCACGAGAAGCTGTCATATCATGGGTTGGCCGACAAAATCAAGTAGTTGTTATCATTACTCGCTCTGATATAGAGACCGTAAAGAGAGGAAGGAAGTCGAAATTAATTCTTGTGATATAAGTGAAAAATATAAGTCAAATAAAAGTAACTCAGGGACTTTAACTAAAAGGTGTGGTTGTCCTTTTAAACTTTAGGGTCGACATTAGCTCTCATATTAGATTGTGTAGGAGGTCGAACTCCAAAATGTTCAAGGTGCACATAAATTGAATATAAAATAAATTTTAAAAAAATTTGAAAAGAAAAAAGTTAACTACCAAAAAAAAAATGTTAAAATAATAATAATAAAAATAATGATGATAATAATAATAATAATAATAATACATATCGAAAATTTCAAATTTTGAAATTTCCGGTAGAGTAAAATTAACTACCGGAAATTTCAAGGCACAAAATTTCTATTAGTATAAATTTTGTTGCCGAAATTTCCAGTAAATGAAAATTTTGTGCCTTGAAATTTCCGGTAATTATAAAGTCTATACCAGATAGGAAAAAAATTACTTACCAGAAATTTTGGTGAGGGGTGAGATTTTGAAATAATTTTTTTTACTATTAATTTAATGAAAATTAAAGAGACAAATTTCAGTTTTTAATATTTTGAAGGGGTATAAGTCCAATGAAAGAGGTATAAAATCAAACTTTTTAATATCCGAAGTGCTAAATGTAGTATCCAATTTTGTACCGGCCTATTAGTTGAACTCACATTTACGTAAAAGGACCCAATTACATTTATGCACCACAAAAAATATAATCAAACAGAAATAACAACAAATAAATAAAAATAAGAAAAATTATCTTTGGTTTTTGAGTTTAGTTCAATTTTAGATTTTTTTATTTATATATTATTTTTTTAAAAAAAAATTAACTATTATATCCCACATTTAAAAATATATATTAAAATGTTTTTTTTTCACCTTTCGTATCCGGGGATGCGACCATCTACTACGTTTTAATCATTTTTTTTTTATTTTACAAAACAATAATTGTTAATTTAATAAATAAAAAAAATAGAAATATTTTAAAAAATAAAATAATATTAATAAAATAAAACAAAATACATTTAATACAAAAAATACATCAAAATGCAATTGAGTAGACGTGCCAACAAATAACGTGTTCATAATATTTTGCAGATAAAATAGCAACACAATTTTATTTTGTTAACAACTCCCTTCTATTTTTCCTCCGATCTAATAAATAAAAAATAATAATAAAAATAAAATATTTTTAATTTAATAAATAAAAAATAATAAAATATTCATACAAAAATTAAAATAATATTAATAAAATAAAACAAAATATATTTAATAGAAAAAAAAATATATCAAACTTAGTGCGGTTGAGTAGATGTGTCAAAATAAATAAAGTGTCCTTGATAATTTTGCAGCACAATTGTATTTTGTTAACCACTCCCTCCTATTTTTCCTCCGATGTAATAAATAAAAAATAATAAAAATAATAATAATAATAATAAAAATATTGTTAATGTAATTAAAAAAATATTTAAAAAAACAAAATTATATTAATAAAATCAAACAAAATACATTTAATTAGCAGTTAAATAACTCTCTCCTATCTTTGCTCCAAATCCAATAAATAAAAGGAACGCTTATTTGTTTTGCCACATCTACCTAATGATTTTAACTTTGATGTATTTTATTTTGTTAACAACTCTCTCCTATCTTCGCTCTGAATCTAATAAATAAAAGGGACACTTATTTGTTTTGGCACATCTACTCAACCGCGATGTATTTTTTCTGGCAAATATTTTGTTTGATTTTATTAATATAATTATGTTTTTTTATTTTTTTATTACATTAACAATATTTTATTTTTATTATTATTTTTTAGTTATTAGATTGGAGGATAAATAAGAGGGAGTTGTTATCGAAAAACAGTTGCTATTTTATCTGCAAAATATTAAGGATACTTTATTTGTTTTGGCACATCTACTCAACTGTACGATGTATTTTGTTTTATTTTATTATTATTATTATTTTGATTTTTTTATAAATATTTTTATTATTTTTTATAATGGTTAGTTTTTTTTAAAAAAAGGATATATAAATGAAAAATCTTCAATTTTCGTTTAATTCCTTAAATTTAGAATTTTTCGATTCGATTTGTTAAATCTTTAAGATATATCAACTTACGTAACATCTGATTATAAATATCAAAACAAATTAATTAAATTATGTAGATAAATGTTTATAAATTTATTTTTAAGACTATATGTGCGTTTAAATTATTGTAGAGATAATAAAAAAAATATAAATCATTTATAAAATTCATTTGATAAATATTTTTTAAATATTTTTTCTATTAATTTTATTTTTGTTATTGTGATTAAAATCCTTTATAACCTTTATAATTTATTTTTTATATTTTAAAATAATTAAACTAGCTATATTAATATATAATTTATATAATTTAAAATTTAAATTAATTTTTAATATTTTAAAGTAAATAATTTTAAATAATTTAGTTAATATAATTTAAGATAAATCAACAAACTAAATAAATAAAATCAGATTAATTAATTTTAAGTTAATAAAAAAATTAAATTAAATTAAATGCAATTTTAATCACCATATTTTCTGCTAGATCTAAATTTTGAACTTGCAAATGGGGTGATTTCACTACATTTGTTAGTTAGGAGATATCTAGATATGAAGTTATGGTTTCAGAAAAAAGAAGGAAAGGGAGAAGTAGATGATGGTGGTGGTGGTGGTGGGTATCGATGTTTTTTTTTGTGTTTTATGAGTTTTGGTTAAGAAGAAGGAGAAGTAGATGACGATGCTGATGGAGTTTGATGTATTATGGGATTTGAGATTTTTGTTTTTGTTTTTTTAGTTTTGATTAAGAAGAAGAGGATGAGGAGGATATGAGATATGATGAGATTTTTGTTTTTGTTTTCTTGAGTTTTTTTTTAGATGTCATATATAATTATTTCAATTAATTTTATTTTGGAAAATTTTAATTCAATTACAAAAGTAATAATATATATTGGATTAGTGACATGGAAAAAAGTTAATCAACTCATTAATTTAACAAAATTTCAAAAATTGTAAAATTGGGGATCAAAAATCTGAATTTAAAAAAAAAAGATGACTAAAAGTTAAATGTTATTAAAATAAGAGAATCAAAAGTGCATTTAAATATTTTTAATTTTAAAATATTTTAAATATTAATTGATATAAACTTTTTAACTAAAAATGTCTTGTTATGTCATTATACAATTTTAAATTAATTGAACCACTATTTTACCAAACTCTTCAATTAGATCAACAACTATAAACTATCATCTAATTTTAATCAAACAAAACCTAAGTATAATAAACATCAGAGTGCATAAAAAATAATTTTTTTACATCAATAGAAATAAAAAAGAAAACTTTGAGAAAGAAAGAAAAGAAGATCAAACTCACAATTAGTAAATGTTAATATATGACAATTAACTAAAGAAATAACTTATGATATATTATTTATTATTTTTGTCTTTGATCTACACAAGTTTCAAAGGAAACTAAGTTGATCATATTACATATTAAGAGTATGACCAATTTGTTTCCCGTCTACCATAGTTTCACGATTCCATTGAAAGCAGTCTGAAGAATCATCTGTAATCTTACATGGTCCAAATTCGTTTACGGTCCAATGACACTGTTTTACGCAATCGATCTCATCTCGAGTTTGAACATAAATGTCAAAGTAATGAAATCCATTAATCCATGAAAAACTACAAAAATATAAAGATGCTTCTAAACCGAATGCTGATGGCCTAAAAGTGAAGGCGTAGTTTTGTCCCGGAAGCAGTGTTCGGAACCCAAAATCATAATGTTTGTCTTTACAATCAATTCCAACCTGATAATTGGACATGTTGTTCTTAATGAACACGGTTACTTTGTCAGGGATGAGAAAACTTTCCCCATCCTTCAACTGCAAAACAACAAAAATTGTTAATAATAAAGAAAGAACTAACACCATTTTTGAAGAGATTGGAACCATCTTGCTTGCCCACTAGATAAATTGAGAATGATGTTGAAACCTATGGTCATTTTCTTGTTATATATAATGTCCAACCAGACGAAGGGGGACACTTTTTTTGTCACGATTACAGATATCATTTAATCAATCACGTGTCCATAGAAGGGGTAAAATAAATGCAAAGAAGAATATTGCATCACTATTTATTATTACTATATATAGTCAATTAATATTAAATGTTAATTCCAAAAAAACTAATATTAAATGTTTTTAATTATCAATTTTTTCTGGTTATTAATTATTAAATTAAACGGTTTTATTTTCTATTCTCATAAAAAATATGAATGAGAGATTAGTCCTTACAAAAATAAACTAAGACATGTTAGTTTCTCTATCATTTTTTCTTAATTGATTTTTATTTGTATTTTTATTTATTTTTGAAACACTAAATTAATAATTTCATATTTTTGGGATCTAAATTAAGATTATAATGTAAACAATTGAGAATATTCTCAAGATTTCTCATGTAAATCGGACCCAGTTGTTAATGAGGGTATGCACTTGCAAATCCATTTCCATCTTACTATCTTATACAAATTAGATTTTGTTGAGACTGAATTTTTATTTTTGCACTTGCATTGCACCATGTCCCTAAAGATATACTCTCCCCCACGTAACACACACTATCTCTAACATGATGCTTATAAACTCTATTTGTTGGATTTTATTGCAAAAATGAGGACTATCTCTCTCTAACATGATGTTTATAACTCTCTAACCGATCAGCTGACCTATTCTTCATTTAATCAAGGCTCAGCCAGTCAGCCACTGAGCTAACTTCAAGATTGTATATTATGATTGCAAGTTTAATATATATATATATATATATATATATATATATATATATATATATATATATATATATTTTTTGTCCGTTGCAAGTATAATATATATTACTCGTATGAAACTTTTTTTTTTTAATATACTTCTCATATT
>JBBPBQ010020324.1:7663494-7680515 GCA_037974755.1 Cicer yamashitae
TTTTATTATTTATTTAATTTACATATTTTAATATTAAAAATAAAATAAATAAAATTTTCAATATATGTATCAAAATACTTTAAAATTTTATATTATTGTTCGACAAAAAATAAATTTTAAATATTTAAGTTAAAATTTTAATATTAAATAATTGAATTTATAAATAAATTTAATTTAATTTTAATATTTCAATTTATAAATAAAATAAATATTAAATAATATTAAAAAGTAATAAACTTAAATATAAAAAAAAAATAAAATTTTAAATATTTTATATGAATATTTAAATTTTAAATTATCAAAAAAATTAAATAAAGTAAATTAATTTTAAACATTTTAATTAAATATTTTAATACATAAATACAATTAATTACACCAACAATGACATGAGAAATATTTTATTCAACTCACAAATGTCATCTATGTGTTATGTCATTAATGAGAGTGTCATGTCACAAAAAATGGTGGGTGACAAAAAAAATTTCAAGAATTAGTTAATAAGTGGACAAAAAACCAGTTTTAGAAATGAGAGGTCTAAAAATTAATTTTTTTTTATCTATCAAGAACAAATATTTGTCTGATGTTTTTTTATGCTTAGTAGTGATAAATATTTGTCTTGTGTATTTTTTATATTTGTTGGTGATAAATAAGTGTCACGCATTTTTTTATGTATTGATAACTTATATTTGATAGCTGACCAACTTTATATATGCACATACTAAACTGTTTTAAGAGACATGCATCTCAACAAATTAATATTTTTAAAAACAAAAATTAGAGTACAGAGACATCAAATATAACATTTTAAATATGTTGGGAGCTCAAAATTATTATCTATAATTTAGAATACTTTAATAAATTTATTAAAAACAATAAAGCAAAGAGAAGTATCTCTTGGAGGACTAAGCAAAATTCAAGTAAGCAAGTAGAAAACGAAAAACAAACCCCTAATGCACTACGCGAAAAAACGCATATTATAGCGCTTTTTTTAAGCCATTTACAGCGCTTTTTCAAAAAAAAAAACGCTGTAGTTAGCAGCGCTGTAAAAGGATACAACAGCGCTTTTGTTTAAAAAAAAAGCGCTGTAAAAGGTAGACAAATAGCGCGCTTGTTATGCACCTTTTACAGCGCTTATTCACAAAAGCGTTGTAAAAGGTGCACTTATATAGTTGAATATTATGCACTATTATGACCCTATTACAGCGCTTCTTCAAGGAAGCGCTGTAATAGGTGCAATAATATAGATGATTTGTTATGCACCTTTTACAGCGCTTTTTCACAAAAGCGCTGTAAAAGGTGTACTTGTATAGGTACATTCAACTGCACCTATTACAGCGTTTTTCCAAAAAGCGCTGTAATAGGTTCATTATAGTGCACCTATTACAGCGCTTTTTAAAAAAAGCACTGTAAAAGATGTTTTTTTTTTTTTTTTTTAGTTTTATTGAATAATATGATGTAAATTTTAAAAAACGTTTTTTTTTAAAGCGCTGTCTTTTAATCCAGAATCAGTTCACAACATGCACAAGTATTCAAACATGCAATCAGTACTAAAACAGCTCAGAACAACACAACAACAGATTCACTATATTTTCAAATGCACAAATATTCACAACATGCAATCAGTTCATAATTGTGATTGGTATATTTTGACGAACAACAGCTCCAATATAACTAACAAACATGGAACTGTTGGGGTCAATAGGTTGACCACTCTCATTCCATCCAACCTAATAAACTCATATAGTAAGTACCTCAAATTATAAACAGCAAACAATTTAAACAGCAAACAAAGTATCGTATAAACAGCAGAAACAGAAAACAACAAACAAAGTATACCTCAAATTTTTGCCCAGTACTTCTTGCTTTAATAACATTTTGCATTATTGTTGCACCAAGTTTGACTTCATTTTCGTAAGTCTTAGTGTTGCCAACTTCTTCATTTTGACAATCTAACTCCTTGTTAGTATCCATTTATCTACAAAATTCAGTTCAACATCAACATGCAGTTCAGTTCAGTTCAACATCAACATGCAGTTCAGTCTAAGTACGTAGCAAAATAAGTTAACATGCATTTTAGTGAAACAAAAAACTAATAAACACAATACCTGAAATAACTCTTTAAAATGATTAGGGTTACGGGTTCAAAGACGAACGGTGCAGGGTTACGGGTTTCGCGAAAACGAGGATGAAAACTGATCGTAGGGTTACGGGTTTCGCGAAAACGAGGATGAAAACGGTATTAACTTGATGTTTATGATGTTCGTAGACGATCGTATGTGTAGGATGAGAGTAAGCAATGAGGAAGAAACAAGGAAAACTGAAACTGATCGTAGGGTTCGTAGGGTTCGCAATGAGAAGGAGAAGGAGAAGGAAACTAAAAAATTTACGTAATGAACATGAAGCTGATGAGGTTTACTGTTATATATAAAGACCTATTACAGCGCTTTTCCAAAAAGCGCTATAATAGGTCTCACCATTTTATTTTTTAAAAGCCTATTACAGCGCTTTTTTATAAGCCTTTTAAAGCGCTTGTGAAAAAACGCTGTAAAAGACCTCCTTAATTTATTTTTTTAAAACCCTATTACAGCGCTTGTTTAGAGAAGCGCTGTAATAGGGTTTATATATGAAAGTCCAAAGGTTGTGTGAACCTTTTACAGCGCTTATGTAGAAAGCGCTGTAAAAGACCTCCTTATATTTATTTTTTTTAAACCTTATTACAGCGCTTGTTTAGATAAGCGCTGTAATAGGGTTTTATATATGAAAGTCCAAAGGTTGTGTGAACCTTTTACAGCGCTTATGTAGAAAGCGCTGTAAAAGACCTCCTTATATTTATTTTTTTAAAACCCTATTGCAGCGCTTGTAATAATTTACATAAGCCCTGTTTGAACATAAGCCCTGTTTCTTCCAAATTAGTTAAATCATAAGCCCTGATGAGGTCAAGTTCAGTATACAATTACATACAGTATAAGCAGAAAATTACAAATTAACAGTTCAAGCTAAATACCAAAATGCTCAATTAATTATGGCAGATCAAATACATGGATTACACATGAACTCAGTTCAAATTACATGGATTAAAAAATTAAACACATTAAGATGCCCTTCTTCTTTTCTTGGTGGGATTCACATTTGTTTGTCCATTAATGATACGAAACGATGGATTAATCCAAATTCCCTCATCATGATCATTTCTAAGATATAAACCATCATCAGTTGAACCAATATCATGTGGTTGTGATGTTGCAAAGAAAAGATCATTACCAACATCTTCATCATTATTGTTATCATCACTTATTTTGTTGGTCGATAGGACAACGGACCATTTATCATCAGCAGGATCAGTGACATAAAACACTTGTTAAGCTTGCGACGCTAAAATAAAAGGCTCATCTTTGTATCCCACCCTATTAAAATCGACAAGCAAGAACCCTGACTCATCAATCGGAACGCCATTATTATTATCGACCCACTTGCAACCAAATATGGGAACACGAAACATTGTGTAGTCTAGCTCCCATATGCGCTCGATAACCCCAAAATATGATAGATTTGCATATATTGGGTTCTTGTCTTTTGCACTTGAGATATGCATCGCTTCAGCTACGAGAGTGACTCCGCTATTTTGCATAGTTGTTTGATCATCTTGTTCTTTGGTATAAAATGTGTAGCCGTTAATTACATAACCTGTGTAGGAAAATACATGTAAACTCGGACCATTTGCTAGCCACCTCAATCTCTGTGAAATTGATCCGGGGTCTACATCAAACTTTGACTTTATGTGATTTTTTAACCATGTTATGAAACTTCGATTGTGCTCTCGAGTTATCCAATTTTGATTCCTATTCATGTTCAAACTAGATAATTGATCCATGTGTATTGTAACATACGGCTGAACCTCATCATCATTGTGCAGAACATACAATTGTGTCTGCTCCCATTCTGTCCTTGATATAGTCATTAGTCTCTTTCCAATTATCCCTTCTCCTGATAATCTTCCCGAATGACGAGACATGGGAAGCCCTATGGATTCAACATTTGACAGATATTCAGTACAAAATTCAACAGCTTCTTCAACAATGTACCGTTCAGCAATACAACCTTCTGGTCGACTTCTACTTTTTACGTACCCTTTTAATATTTTCATATATCGTTCTATCGGGTACATCCATCTCATATAAGCTGGCCCACAAAGTTGTGTCTCCTTAACAAGATGAACAGTAAGGTGAACCATTATATCAAAAAACGAGGGCGGGAAGTACATTTCAAGCTCACACAAAGTAACAACAATTTCCCTCTGCAATCTCGGTAATTTCTGAGGATCGATCACTTTACTACAAATTTCCCTGAAGAAGAAACATAATTTAGTTATGGCTCGGCGAACTTTTTCAGGTAAAATTGAACGTATACCTATTGGTAGCAAATGCTCCATTAGAATGTGAGCATCATGGGTCTTCAAACCTTTTAACTTGAGGTCTTTCATACAAACTAAAGTTTTAATGTTTGAAGAGTATCCTTCTGGAACTTTAACTTCGTGTAGAAATTTACACAAAACAATTTTTTCCTTTCTAGATAGAGTATGAGCGGCTGGAGGTAGATATGTGCGATTTCCTTTCTTTACGGGACCCAATTCATTTCTTATCCCCATATCGACCAAGTCCAATCTTGCATTGATGCCATCCTTAGACTTTCCTGGTACATTGAGTAACGTACCAATAACACTGTCAAATACATTTTTCTCAATATGCATCACATCGAGAAAATGTCTTACATACAATGACTTCCAATATGGCAATTCAAAGAAAATTGACTTTTTCTTCCACCCAGTTTTGACCAGCTCTCCCGCAAAAGGTTTGCCAAATTTATTGGTCAAACCTTGTACTTTCTCAAGTATTTGATATCCATTCGATGCTACAGGAGCTCTATCTTCCTCTGATTTTCCATTGAATGCATTTCTCCACCCACGATACTGATGACTATAAGGTAAAACTCTACGATGTCCAAGAAATACATTATTCTTACAATGTTTCAACCGCATCCAATTTGTACTCTCTTCACATATAGGACATGCACACTGACCTTTAATGCTATATCCTGATAAATTACCATATGCTGGAAAATCATTAATTGTGCCGAACAACATAGCCCTCAAATTGAAACATTCTTTCTTATACCCGTCATAGACTTCTACACCTGTCTCCCACATAATTTTTAAATCTTCAATTAAAAGAGCCAAGTATACGTCGAAATCATTCCCCGGTTGTTTGGGTCCAGAAATTAACAAAGACAACATCATAAACTTACGCTTCACACATAACCATGGAGGTAGATTATAAATCAACAAAATCACAGGCCACGTGCTGTGTGAGATGCTTTGAAAACCATGTGGATTCATTCCATCAGTAGAAAGTGCAAGGCGTAGATTTCTCGACTCTATCCCGAATTCAGGATACTCGTGATCAATTTTTGCCCATTGCGGAGAATCTGCAGGGTGTCGAAACTTTCCATCTCTAATTCTTTCATCTGCATGCCATGTCAAGTGTTTTGAATCTACTTCACTGCGATACATGCGCCTAAATCTTGGTATTATCGGAAAATACCACACGACTTTTGCTGGAGTAGATTCTTTCTTCTTATATCGAGAGACATTGCATTTCGGACACGCCTTTAGTAATTCATATTCATTTCGAAATAAAATGCAATCATTAGGACACGCATGAATCCTTTCATAACTCATACCAATAGAGCACAAAATTCGTTTAGCCTCGTAGGTTCTACTGGGAAGTTCATTATCATCTGGCAACATATCTTTTAAGAGTGTTAGTAATTCTGTGAAGCTTTTATCAGACCATCCATTACTCGCTTTTAAGTTGTACAACTTTAGTATCGCCGAAAGTCTTGTGAATTTAGTACAACCATTATATAATGGTTTCTCTGCATCACTCAACAAGCTCTCAAACATTTTAGGACAATCACGAAGATCTTCTTCAACTGCTTTTGCAATCTCCTCAACTCGGTCCGGCTCATATGTATCTGTGTCGAAATTAGTTGAAACATATGTATCTGTGCGAGTGTTTCCATTGATTTTCTCACCATGTCTTATCCAACATGTATAGCTTTGATCAATTCCATACAATACTAAATGTCCTTCTAATTCATCTGCTCTAATGCGTTTTCCAAAACAACATTTTAAACAAGGACAAACGACTCTATTTGGATCTTTTGCATTCATCACTGCAAACTCAATAAACTCCTTCACTCCATTTTCATACTCTTTTGTCAATCGATTGGCAGACATCCATTTCCGATCTATTTATATGACCTATATATATATAAATGCAGTTACACAATAAGCATGATTTCAAGTCTGATATATATGACCTATATATTGATAATATTACACATATCTTATAATATTAATGGTCCAAGATTAATTGATTTCAGAACAGAACATATATATCATGTAACAATTTATCAGTTTGAATTAGTGACAACAACAATGAAATAAAATAAAGTACCTGAACGTTGATGATCAATTTCTTTTAAAGGAGGAAGAGGTAAATCAATTTGTAGATGGGCGCACAGGAGGGTTCGCAGGGGAGGGACGATGAGAGTTCGTAGGGTTTGGACAACGTATTAAAGTTGTTTTAAATTTGTTTTTATTTACTTAAAGTGAATGTTTTTTATTTAAAACGAATGATTTTACAGCGCTTGTTCAGAAAGCGCTCTAATAGATCCTATAATAATGTGAAAGGGCAAGCCTATTACAGCGCTTGTGTAAAAAGCGCTGTAATAGGTCATTTGATTATAAAAAAGCGCAAGGATTTTACAGCGCTTACACAATAAGCGCTGTAAAAGCTATGTAACATAAGGTGGGAGCGCTACATTTTACAGCGCTTGTGTTTACAGCGCTCACAAAGCGCTGTAAAAGGCTATGTGAGAGCGCTTGATTTTACAGCGCTTTCTAAAAAAGCGCTGTAAAAGGCTATGTGCAAGCATATGTGACCCTATATGACCCTACAACAGCGCTTTTTTTACAGCGCTTGTCAAAAAAGCACTGTTGAATCCTCCGTTATTTTTAAAAAATTTATACAACATCGCTTGTATTTAATAAGCGTTGTAAAAGACGTGCTATAAAATGTCATTTTTGGCATAGTGATGACACCCTAAATAAAAACGAAAATTAGGTATATTATAACCATGACAATATACTTGGATCATCATAATTGATGACAATCTTGACAATGTGAAAGTTTGACTTTTTTTAACCTTAGAAGTCCTTTTTTTTACTTACATGCAACAAACCGTTGAGATATAATGAAAATGAACGAATTTTATATTAAAGTCGTAAACTTTGTTTGGTTTTCAAAATATGAACGAAATTCTAAAAAAAGAAAGGAAAATTCAAGAATAACAAAGGAAAGAGAAAAATGTACTTAAAATTAAAGAAATGAAGCATCAGTAATTCTCTTTTGTTTTGGAATAAAGATAAAAATAAGTTAGACCGAATTAAATTTTACGGACTTGAGTTTAACTTCTCAAAAATTCAATGTATAAGCTTATTTTTAGATATGAATTTATCTTTTATGACAGTTTGATATGATATAAGTAAAAGCTTTATTAACATATTTCAATAAGAGATGTCTTTAAATATACTAAGGATGTAATAGGTCCATACAATTAATTAGTTATATTTTGAGATTTGATATGTCATTTTAAAAAATACGATTATATAATACATTCTACTTTAATTCTATTTTATACAAATACCTCTAAATATTTCAAAATTTAATATAGACTTATATGTTTATATTACTAAAATGTTAGTAAATTTATATAATTTAACACAAATTTCAAAATTTAATATAATAATAATAATAATAATAATAATAATAACAAAAAAATATAATTTATTTATTTAAGAATGTTAGTTTGGTATGTCTAAAAAGTTTTTTTTGACCTGTAGTCTAACTTTTTTTTTAATTAAATAGACTTAAAAAAATTTAATCTTGTCAATTAAAAAAAAAAACTATATTAATTTAAACCTAACGTAAATTACATCGTACACCTCAGTCGATTGTTTCACCCCTACTTTAACATTGATTCATAAGTTAAGACCAAACAAATGCCTTGCATAAAAAAAACATCATCCATAAAAAGCACAAAAGTTATTAGCTATCAATCAATCTTCTGCATTATTACTTAGACTTACACAAATCATCACTTCAATTAAAAATTTATGTACTTGGTGGCATTTGATCATCAACTCCTTCAAATAAAAGAATGAAATAAAAATAAATATTATGATGGTCCAGATTTTTTTTCAACGTCTAAACCTTTTTATCTATCTCAAAATTAAAAGATTTGAAAGGTTCTTTAATTGATAAGTTTGGAAAGAGAAATAAAAAATAAGATATCAAAAGAAACAATTTTGTATGACATATTATCTCTGATTACTATTATAAACAAAAATAATTATTTTTATAGTTATTAAGAAAATTAGTTAAATATAATTAATTTTTTATGTTTAATGTAAAATATAATCTAAATTTATTAAATTTTTGAATGTCAAACAATCAACAACTGACATTAAATGATTTTTATTAAAGTAAAGATATATTAAAAATATTAACATTAAATAAGATAAAAATAATTAATTTTCTTCACATTCAATGTGTTTTTTTATTGGAGACACCAGAAAAGAAATGAAGTATAAAAAAAATTGAGGAACAGTTGATACTAAGATTTAATTATTTCATACCATAGAATAGGGCCAGTTACATTTTTTTCTCCAATCATGCTGCCTGTATACTAAGATGGTAACCGTTTACTGCCTCAATTTTTTTTTTATTATAATGGAGTCTAAAGAGTAAAATTTAGTATCAACTAAAAAATAAATTTATATTTAATGTGTTACACGTCTTAAATAGAATTATCAAAAGTAAAAATCAATATAAAACTAAAAAACAAAAAATAGATAGAATAAATTAACTATATGTATAGTTTTATGTTCCAATTAATTTTCCTCTGAGCAATTGACATTTATCTTTCATCTCTTGGTTAATAGCACATTTCTCCTTTCTAGAAAATTCAATTCTGAACTGAGAAAACAACATATATTTAAAATGTAAACAAGTTAATTTTTGTATAAGAAACACCAAAATACATTTAAAGGAATTTCTTACATCCAAAGAAATGAAAAGAAAATATTATGAAAGAAAGAAAGATCAAACTCACATTTTGCAATGATTAATATAAGATAAATAATTATAGTAAAAATTTAAAATATATTATTTTATTATTTTTATTATTCCATCTACATAATTTTTAAATGAAACATATGGATCACTTTAAACATTAAGAATATGACCAAGTTTCCTATTTCCAATAACAACCTTATTCCAAGGATAGCAATTTATAGACGTGTACTTATTAAAAGCCACCATACATGGTCCTGATTCGTTTATTAACCAATAACAATCGGTGTTGCAAATATCTTCATCTCGATCTTGAATATAAATGTCAAAGGAGTGAACAATATTCATCCATGAAAACTTACAAAAATATAAGGATCCAGAGAAAAATTGAGGCCTAAAAGTAAAGAGGTAACTTTCTGAATATTTTAGTGATTGAAACCCAAAATCTTTATTTTTGTCTTTGCAATCAATACCTAGTTGATGATTGCTCATGTTATTTGTAACGTGCACTGTTACTTTGTGAGGAAGGACTCCATCACTTTCATCGTTCTTGAAATCTAAAGCAAAAGAAATTGTTAGTAACATAGAAACTAAAATCGGAAATTTGGAGATTATAACCATCTTGTTTGCCCAAATTAATTGATAGAATGATTTTGAAACTTACCATCAACTTCTTATTTTATATACTGTCAAACCGGATTAATGTGGTCAATTTTAAAAAAAAATACAAATATTATTAAATAATCATGTGGCCATATAAGGGAATAATAATTGTAAAGAATAATATTGTATCACATTTTATGTAAATAATAATGTATTACTGTTTATTATATTAAATTTTGCTTCGGGATATTAATTAAAAAAATAGTTTAATATTTGACTGTTTTTATGACATGTTTTTCTTAAATTTGACCGATGTAGTAGTATATTTACAAAATATACCTTTTCAAATTTAAATTTAAAATTTGTTTATTATTAATGCGTCTATATAATATGTAAAGTTTATTATTATATTATTTGCCTATTATTTATAAATTTATTATTATTATTTAAATAAATAATTAATTCAAAAACACTAAAATTAAAAATTGTTTTTTGTTATTAGAAATTTATCTTATTTTTCTATTAATATAGTGGTATATTTATAGAATATAATTTTTCTTTCAAAAAGAATATGTTCATCAGTTTGTGTCCATATTTCATGTATACATTTTTCTGCTTATAAAAAAATAGATTTATTTGCATGTTTTATCTTTTCATTTTATCTAAATTTAACTTCTTTTTTTCTCTAAATCCGAGTTTTTGATCCTTCTTCTATTTAGTAAATCTCGAGTTTCTTTTTGTATCACAAATTTTTATGATGTGTCTATCTCATTAATGAAGTGTCATTGATATGTGATTAATGAATTTGATAAAGTTTTTTCTATGTCATTAATCCAATCCATGTCATTATTTTTATAATTAAATTAATTAAATAAAAATTTAAATAAATTTTTATTCTTTATAAATTTCAAAAAAAAAAGTTTGTCTCCACAAATTATGCTTCATTCCACCAAATGATTAGAAATTTCAAAATTTTACAAGGACTAAAAATTTATTTAACTCTTAAATAAATTATATATTACATCTTAATAATTAAACTAATTTAATAAAAATTAATTTTTAACAAATATGAATTAATCAAACGAGAAGAAAAAAAAAAATCCTACTTTCATTATAATTCTCAGCCACCACGCCCTCATCCCCCTTTCTTCTTCATCATTCACCATCATCAACATCCAGCATCATTATCATCGCCATCATTCTTATTATTCATATTCATGCTCACAAAAACCTCAATCTTTCCAAAACTTAAAAAACAATTGGTTGAAACCTAGTTTTGTTTCATCCAACATAAACAAACAGAATAATTTGTCCAACATGAAGCCTATGAGATGGAGAACACTAAAACGATATTTATCTTCATGATTGGGCGTAGTGGTGACCAGAAACGTCTTTGGAGGAGGTGGCCAACAGAGGTTGAAGAGCGACACGATGGATCGCCGAACGTGGGGTAGGTTTGTGTTGGAGAAGAATAAAGAAAATGAATAAGGAGGAAAAAGGAAAGGGTTTACTTTTTTATGATAATTTTTTTAAATATTATAATATTTTAACACAATAATTAGAAAAACACTTATTCATAAATTAATATTAATAAAATAGAAATTAGATGTTGGCATGGAAAATATTTTTTCAAAGTCAATAAATCAATGACATGTCATAAATAAGATAGACACATATTCAAAATTTGAAGGGACCAAAAATATTTCAAAAATTATAAAATATTTGGACCAAAAACCTGATTTAAAAAAAAAGAGATCAAAAGTTAAGTTTACACAAAATATAAAGGACGATTGCAAAAAAAAAAAAATCTTCTATTTTTAATTTTCTTATTATTGGTGAATTTATTAATATTAATTAATTAATTAGTTTTAAAATTTTGACTATTGTTCATTGCATATTTTTATTAAATTAGACAAATAAGTTTGGATCACAAGTACCAAAGACCCCAATAAGACATCACACTTATCATATTGAATCATACAAAAAAGTGAATTTGCGCTATTTGCTTAGCATGTGTCTTAACTGTCAATTGAAACCGTACTAAGGGTTTGATACCATTGTGTATCGTATTCATATACCCTACCTCATATATCCTATGTATATGGCATTTGCACATGAATCTCTTATGTTGGTCAGGTCCTCGTCCATAAATATGCATATCATAATCATATGTATACCCACCAAGTATTGGTGTATACTTTAGATGGAATTATATTGTGTCCTCGAATAGAAATTTTAACATATTGAGTACCAGCCAACCAAAATATCCTTTTGGTAATAACCAAAACAACAACATAAAATCCTCATTTTTATTTCTAAATTACAATACCTTTGTTCAAACTTCAAACACGTCATACTCATCATTTACATATATTATCATCATTCATCATATACATGGCACATATTCAACATATCATATATAAGAACACAACCCACATAAGGATATATATAGATAAATCACATCACATCAATTAATCTTATAGTATCATTCATCAATCAAAATAAGCATTATATCAATATGAAAACGACCAACTATTCTTCTAATGTCACTAGCACTTACTTAAATATGTATATAAATTTAATCCTCTCGACAAACAAACGAATAGATGGGTCAAACACTCCTATTAATGCACAAACTTCGAAGAAATCCGCAAAATTACTTAAAATATGCCACACATAGTTTAAACACTTAGATTTATCTAATGTTTCTCACACCATTTATACACATGAGACAAAATGTTCAAAATGAGTAATATTTTTCATCGAGAAAACATATAGGGGTTGGACAATAGATTATAGATATAACTTCACCACTACTGCCATACTACTTCTTGTGCGAAAATGAAATTAGTACCCTCCTTTCACATGCAAAGGTCACACGGTACACGTAAAGTCCTAAAACGACACTGATTTAGAACAAAACTAAAATATGGTTAAGAACTCTAGGAAACAATATTAGCTTGAACTTGTTTTAACATATGGAAGGAAGCCAAAAATGCGATCTCTTGTTGCATGCAAGGAATCCACATGCAAATGTTAACACCGGTAAACAACAGAGCCTTAAAACCATTAACAATTAAGAGTTAATATCATAACTTCAAATGAACATGCAGTGGAAGTGGAAGGGGAATGAAGAAACCCTGATTTGCCCAAAACACTTAAAGAATCCAGAAAATGAATAAACTAGAAAGTTCAAAATGATGAAACAATTATGTGGTGGTTTCGTTTCAAACCCACATCAGAGTCGATGCTAAAATTTACCCACTTAAATACTGTATCATATAGGAGCGAATAAAATTGAAGATGAGTTTATTGCAAATAGTTTACTTGTTTATATTAAAAAAGACATTGACAGTTATTGTAGATTTAATTATGAATTAATTTGACTTCTCATGACATCTACGAGTGCTACTTTGTTAATATATATATATATATATATATATATATATATATATATATATATTAATTTGAAAATAAAAATTGACAACCTCATAAAAATTAGTAAATAAGAAGCATTGCCTTGGCGATAAAAATGTGTGATGCAATGAAAGACGTGAGGATAGCTTATGCAAAACACGAACAACATCCTAAAAGCAACAGTGGAGAACCAAGAAGGAAGAAAATGGGACTTAGAAGAGGATTTGGGAGAAAAAGCAAGAACTTATGACTATTAAAAGCTCAAAAAATAAGTAAAGCGAAAAAAAAGAAGAATTTCCCTCCTATTTATAAAAACCCAAGGGTCATTGTCATTCAATGACAATTAAGTCGCTTGGAACAATGTGCTCAAGGCCCAAATGACCAAAAAAGTACTCAAAAGCTTTTATAGGGAGTCTACGTGTCATTAATTGAGAAATCCAAACACCATCTCAAGTAAAATCATAATGACTCGTCACATCATCTCTAATCGTGGATTGATACATGGATCAAACATGGCAACCAAGTCTAAGACAGCTTTGCAAAGCCAAACAAATTTGAGGTTAGAGTGAAACTGAACTTGAGTCACAATTTGATTACACAAGTGGTAGCTTAGGGGAAATGGTTTCAAACTTGACTTAGACCCAGTTCACTCTTATTTGGGCCAAAAACCAAACATCTGGCAAACAATGGCATCTCAGGACACTCAAAGGGATTTGAGGTAAATTAACTCCGAACATAAAGTGGATTTCCTTTCTACACCACACAATGGCAATCATGATCCTGAAATCTTAATCTAAGCCACTCAATGGTAACATTCACCAAATTTATCATCAGAGACACGTGTACGAAATCAAACATTGATCTGCTGATCACAAATCATACAACTCCAACCTTAAGAAACTCCTTCTAAAAATCCTAGAAGACTTCGTATAAAAAGGACACATAACATAAATTAAAGGTATACATTATTCAAATCTTAAAATCTCTCACTAACACAAACTTACTTGATAATTGGAGTGTGTGTAGATATACCACATCCGCTAAAGAATCCTTGTTGTGCTCATATAACTCTGGTCAAAAGACCTAGATTCACCCGAATCAATATGTACGAATAATTATTCTTAATATTAAGTGTTTGTTTGGTAACACTAATAAGCTAGCTTATAAGTTTGTTTGATCAAATTAGATGTGTTTAGTTAACAAACTTTTCACATTGACTTATAGTTTTTTTTTTAAATGTTATTTTAACTAGCGTTTGAGTTTATAGCTTTTTATATTTCCTCTCATTTGTAATCTTATTATGTTAAATTTATTACTATTTTATCCTTATGTAAAACAAAACAAATATTCCACTAACTATCAACTCACTGATTCTCTCGTTTGACATTTCTTCTTCTCTATCACTCCCTCGTTCATTGTCTCTTCTTATCTATTTAGTGAATAATACCAAGAATGCTCAATTTTATTTTTCTTTTTGAGTCGGTGGGTGCTCAAAGGATTATATTGTAGAAGATTGATCATCCCACTAACTATCCACTCCCTCATTCTCTCGTTTGACATTTCTTCTTTTTTGTTACTCCCTCATTCATGGTCTCTTCTCATCTGTTTAATAAATAATACCAATGATGCTCAATTTTTTTTCTTTTTGAGTCGGTGAGTGCTCAAAGGATTATATTGTAGAAGATTGGTCGTGTTCAGTCATACAAAATAACACTATCTAACAAAATCAGAGAATCCCAAAACAAAACAATAGAATAATTGTATATCACATGCAAGGGACCTAGACAAGTCAAAATGAAACTAAAGAATTATATCAAAATCAAATAAGTCAAAAGAAAACAATGCAATTATTACCGGTAAAAATTATCTCATCAAAAAAATTTGATACTTTTGTTTCTCATGTTAGGGATGAATTGGTCTTGCATATGAAAAAAAATCATATACAATTTATTTTTATAAAATAATTTTTGATGATTTTTAAAAATAAAATCTATACATTTACATATTTTTTAAATTAAATAGTTATGTACTTTTATGTCATTTTACCATTACAACAATTAAATTTATCAAATATTTTATTTTCATCAATTAATTTTTCAATTATAAATTATCAATTATAAACTATTAACTTTAAACTAACTTTTCGATTAAAAAATAGTTTAGTTTTAATAAAAAGATCCTAAGTATTTTGAGTGTTTGTATACAAAAACGAGAGCACTCCCTAGCAAACGAACTTTGTCAAAAATGTTATAAAATAAAGTTTGTGAAAAATATTTCATTCCCACGCATCGCGCATGAAAAACGAGGAAGCCCCTTGTAGTCTAGTAAACACAAATTCACTTCCGCCATCTTATTTGTATTCTCACGTGCTACGCGAGTTTCTCGCATTCTTATAATATTATTTATTTTTTTTAAGTAAAATTATTATTTTTATATACAAGTTAGAATATTAATCTAGTTTAATTTCAGATCTAATATCCTATTTTTTGTCATATGTGAATTCGGTTCTACTATTTTACGATCTATTAATTTTGACTTTTTTAAAAAAAATTAAATAAAAAATAATAATACTATGACATATTTTAAATAATGTGACATATTATCTAATAAACTAAAATAATTATCATTTATATATCGAAAAAAAGTCTCTAATAACTTCATTTTCAACTTCAAAAAATATTTACTTTTATAATTTAATTAACGACGTAAATAATTAATCCGTTTGAATAATTTTACATCATTAAGTTATAAGCAATATTATTTAAATCATGTTACCATTATTATTTTTACGTCTAAAAATTTGAGATAAGAATCAAACTCAGAAAATTATGAAATAGATTTTGTAAAAATAAATAGATCTACAATTAATTAATCTTATGATGCCACTCGTGTACTAATTAAAGGAAATCTATTTTTAATTTACGGTATAAAATTATTTTATACATAACCATCCATCACAACTAATTAATACATCAAACAAATGCGTAATTTCAGTTTTATTTTTTTAATTGATGTGTTGTTAAAACATAATTAGTTATCATCGTTAAATAATAGTGCATAATCCTTAATCTCAACACTTATATTATACTATTAATAATAACTAATAAATATGGTAGTAGTTCTAAACTCATAATGGACCCAGAAGATTAAATACTGCACCTGGAAGATGAAGTACCTCCTCCGATTTAATAGTAAACCAGTGGGTAGAATTTCCGATGTCTGAGAATATATTATCGCCTACATAAATTTATGCAACTTTTTTCATTTATGTTACGTAACAAATTGTTCTTTTTAAGTACTTCTTTTTGAGTTTGAATATAAAACTAAATAAATCATATTTTATATTAAAATTATGAATTTAATTGTAATAAATATTATTAATGTAACATATTTTAAATTGTCAATTCATTACAATAATTTATGAACACGATTCTATAGACAATTATAGTTAAAATTAAAAATCTATAATTATTTAGTGGTTTTAATTGAATAACAATATAAAAACTTTTCATTAATAATTTAAATAAATTAAATTTTTAAAGTATAAATAAAACTGAACTCAATATATCATATTTAATATTAAGTAAATATATCCTAAATTTTCCATTAAATTGTGTGCATTTGATTCTTTAAAAGTTGACTTTTGTTATATTTTATGCAAAAAAAACCATTTTTAATTTCTTAACTAGTGTTTTTGCAAGACCCTTTTTGTTGTTAGTTTTAAAACACCCTTCTGTTAATCTGCATTATTTTATTACATAATAAGTTTTCATGAGAGACAATTTATTAAACACAATTATTTTTTTT
>JBBPBQ010020324.1:7684659-7707221 GCA_037974755.1 Cicer yamashitae
TTTTAGTCAAAAAAATCTTTTTTATTTTTTTGTAAAAGTGACAATTATGTAAGACTAAGGGAAACAAAATAGATTTTAAATAGTATTGTTGTATTTAATTCTAAATATTTAAATAAATTAAATAACCATAACTATCACAATTATTACTTAAAAATTATTTAAAATAGTATTTATAGTTGTGCAAAAAAAAATCTAACATTAAATTAAGTTCACATTTGATTTCTTGATGAATGTAAATCACAAGACTCACCGTGATTTTACACGTAATTTTTGCAAAATTAAATAATTTATGATGATTTTATAAAATTCACTACGATATTTAATATATACTATAAAAAATTAACTAAATTTCGTTTGCATATAAATAAAATATTTATAATATTTTATTTTTTATTTAAAATCAAAAGAAAAAAAATAAAAAATTTGTCGGTTTATTGACAAAATCATCTTTTTTTTTTTTAATTTTAATTATTATAAATTATATTTAATCAATCAACGTAATTTGGATTATTAATAAATGAATATTATTTTTTTAGTAAAAAAAAAAAGAGAGAACAGCTACTCAGAGCTGTCAGATGGCAGTGCCATTTATTTTTGTCTCTTTAATTCAATTTTAACATTTTTCCTAAACCTACCAAAACATAGCATAAGAATCTCCACTCTATGCTGCTATATCCACCGCATCTTAAATCAACGAAAACAAGGGCAAAAATTGAATTCTGCTAAAATCCCCCTTTTCGTACTGATTTCACAACGATGCATTCACTTAAAATTTTATCGATTTTTGTGGTATTTCTTCTAACACTAAGATCATCATCATGTTCATTAATCGAAGCAAACAAGTTATCACCGTACGATGTTTTAATGGAGTATGGTTTCCCAAAGGGTCTTCTTCCAAAAGACGCAATAGGTTATTCGCTTAACAAAGAAACAGGTGAGTTCGCTGTGTATTTCGATAAAGCTTGTAGTTTCACTATTGAAAGTTACACGCTTAGTTACAAGTCAACAATCACCGGTGTGATTTCTCAGAATAGGCTTTATAAACTCAAGGGTGTTACCGTCAAGATTTTGATTTTGTGGTTAAATATTGTTGAGGTTTCTCGTCGTGGTGATGATATTGATTTCTCTGTTGGTATTACTTCTGCTAATTTTGGTGTTGAGAATTTCCTTGAATGCCCTCAGTGTGGTTGTGGTTTCGATTGCAATACTATTCCCTTAAACGGTGGCGTTTCTTCAATTTAGGTTTCTTTGTATTTTTATTGTGTTGTATTTTTATGATTTCATTTTTGAACTTTTTGTTGAAGACTGTAGATCTATCCTTTATGCTCTTTTAAATTAATTAATAATAATAGGTTAATTTTATTAGGGTGTATTTTGTTTCCCCTAAAGTGAATCAGAACTTTTGGTGATTTGCAGTATCATTTGCCTCAGAATCCAAACAAGGGTCGCTATTCTATTGAATCTATTGTCATGCATTGTTAATTTTCTCTCTCTTTTTGGTTCATAAATTATAAATATCAGAATATTAATGATTGCTGATATTATTGTTATGAAACGGCTTAAACCCCTTATAGTAGTTATAACAGTATGAACATTGATCCTGTCAAAAAAAGAGTATGAACATTGTTGTGTATACTCTTGTGTTTTTTAAGAACTCAGCAGCGAAATTCACGCACACGAAAGTGCGGAGGAGCGGGATATTGCGAGTTCAAACTTGTGCCGCAGTATATCAGATGTTCCTGTAATTTTTTTATCATCTGAGTTGCATTAGACAGTAGGTTTTTTTGTTAATGAAGCAATACTTTGTGCAAGTTTATTGGCCAAAATGTTAATGTGGAGAGGAATGTATTAGATTCTTGTGTTTTTTAATTGGCCGATACATAGTTTATCCTCAGCTATAAATTCCATCTCACTTTTTATCTGATATTTGGGACACAGATCAATGTAACTGATGATCAATTTTATCATCTAGCACCAGTTTAAAGTGAAATTGTCCATTCTATATGATTGTATTAAGTCATGTATCTGCAGATTTAAATTTATTAGATACACACACCTTAGTCGAGATTTATGGAGAAGGAAGAAATTGTAAATAGTTAAAGTGACAAATAGTTCGTTTACAACTGTATCCGAGAGATTTGAACTCTTTTAGGTGAAGTTATAAAGTCAAATTCTTACTATTGAGTTGACTCTTCTTAGACACACCTACCAGTTTCTTCTTAGACACACCTACCAGTTTGGACCAACGAAAAATTTGGGTGTAAATTTTCAAACAAAAGTCATCTTCCCAACACCAATGCCACAATATTACTGTTGTTCAGCTTCTTAATCCCATCAGCTTCTGCCAAAAACACCACCACCTTAACAGATATTATGTTCTTCAACAATGTGATTTCCCAGTTAGGATTCTTCACAGAGGTGTGGTTGGCTACAAAATCGATAGCACCACCGGCAAATTCAAAGTGGAGAGTTTCTCTTCTCATTTTCAAATTACTTCGTAAGTATACTATACTTCCCAAAAAATAAAAAATAAACATAATTTTTATGTTGTTTGGATACGTCGAGACAAATAGACTGTTTTTTCTTTGTTGGGAAGTATATTTATAGACATATGTATATTATTTTTTAGAAACATAGGGGAAGAAGCTCTCTTCAAACAAAGTGCATCTAGAGCTGTAATGGTAAATAAGATTGCTGTTGTTATTATATGTTGGATGTGTTAATCCCCTTGCACCTAACATCATGTGGAAATGGATTTTCGGGTAAAGAAAGGGAAATGACGAAAGTAATCAAAACAAGATGTAGTAATGTAGTTGGACACTTGAACTTCTGCATTTTCTGCTTTCAATGAGTTTCAATACATCAGACTCTGAACAAAAACGAATTGTTAAGACAGATTGTATATCGAATTTATTAAATTGAAATCATTGTGCTGATAAATGATCAAATAAATTAGTGAATCTTTGAAATGCTAAAATAAATATGTCAACTAATACCAAAGCCGTGTTTATTAGCTTTTTCCTTGCCCATATATGAACTTCAATCCAAAGGCATCGGTGGTATGATAAACAAGAAAAATTTATCCTATACCTCCATATACCCCCACATTTGTACCTATACCTTCATAAATTTTTAAAAATGTCAAATGTACCCTTGATTTTTTTTTAACTATTTTACTGGAAAACTTTTTGATTTTTTTTTTTACTATTTTACCGGAAAACTTAAAGAAAGTTTTCCAGTACAAAAGGTTTCTCCCGGAAAACTTTAAAAAATATATACAGTAGGAGTTTACAGGAAAACTTCTAGTTTTCCGGTACACAGTTTTTTTAAAAGTTTTTTAAAATTTTTAAGATAATAACTTTTTTACCGGAAAATTTGGAAAAGATTTCTGGAGTGTAACTTCTTTACCGGAAAACTTAAAAAAAGTTTTTCTGAAACTTCTTTATCGGAAAAACTTGAAAAAAGTTTTCCGGAATATATGTTGTGCACCGGAAAACTTTAAAAAAGTTTTCCGATAAAATTGGTGAAAAATTACAAATTTTAAAATTTATATGAGGGCAAAAATGTCATTTCCTTGCATTTGTGGGGGTAAAGGTTAAATGTGGTGGGTATAGGGTAAAATTTTCGATAAACAAATTAGAGTAGACCACAATTTTGGTATGTGATCGTGTAACGGGTTGTCAAATTAATTTTTATAATTAACGAATCTATTAAGAGTGCTTTAAATAGGGCAAATTCTAACATGTTAAAACTCCAATACGCCGTCTCTTAAAAGACTAAAAGTATGTGCTAATGATAATTTTTATTTTTATAAGTTAGACTATTACATAAATGATATTGATTCAGTAAAATAAAATATGATAAAAATAAATATGTATTTTGTATTAAATTGACATCAATTCGTTCATCGTCATATTCATAAAGATGAAGAGCGTCGCGAGCTATTATTTTTGAAGAATATTATCGTCTATCATTAGAATTTATGAATAATTTTCAAGTACTGCTCTACGGTGGACCACTTATAAAGGTGGTCTACCACAAAATTCACCTCTAAAATAGACTTCCATCACTCTCATAACATCACTCTTATTAATTGCTACATTCAACTACGAAAGTTGATTGTAGTATTAAATTTGTTGTAAATTTATATGATTTTATTAGTTTATTCTTGCGAAAATAAAATTAGTTTATGTTTTAATTGTAGTTTTATTACCTATTACAAAAAAAATTTACGTAATTTGGGGCATGTTAACAAATAAATACTTAATATAGTTAAAAAAATTTGAAAGTAGTCTTAGAAAAAAGAAGACAAGAAAAAATCTCAAGAGGTCTTACATACAGGAATAGAGATAGTAACATTCTTGGCAAAATTATATATGAGATCTTTTATCTTATTTAATTGTAACAAAACTTCTCTTTATCTTTTATTTTCTAATTTATGTATCTTATTTTTTTTAAAGTGTACACGAATATCTATTGTAACAAAACTTCTCTTTATTTTTTATTTTCTAATTTATGTATCTTTTTTTTTTTTTAAAGTGTACACGAATATCTATTGTCTTTTGTTTTTCCATTAAAGTCAATTTTTGTATTGAAAAATAATGATTTGTCTTAAAACACATTGATGTAGCTAGTCACCTCCATATTGCAGTCAACAACTTAGTTTCTTAACTTAATTACATATGTAAGAATTTAGTCTTTTAATTTAATTGTTCCTGATTTTGGTCATTTATGTTTTAAAATATCAATGTCATTATCATTTTTTTTTTATAAATCTGCTAAAAAAAATTATATTACGCTCTTCATCTTCAAAGATACACGTAAAAACTCATCATCTCTGTCATATTCTCAAATAAAAAACTCAAATCTTATCACCCAATGTATTCTTTATTCTTCTAATAAAAAAAAAAATAGCTGCACTATTTTTCTAGGCAGGTTCTTTTGTTTTTTCACTCAACATACTTGAAAAGTAAATTTTAATTTACATTCAATGTTTCAGATTTCAATAAGAATGTTTCTCTTGAATTAATAAAATGTGTTAATAAAAAAATGTATTGGAGCTAAGCTAATTAAAATAAAGAGATGAACATGTCTTTAAAGTTGATAGCGTGTCTTTATCAGAAAAAGTAATCTATTCATCTTTGGTTGATAAAAATTTGAATTTTGTTAGTTGGAGATTTGATGAAGACGAAAAACTTTTATAAGTTTCTTTGAAGATGAGGAATACTAATTTAATTTTTTATTTTTTTAACAAGAATGTCATTTAAAGTCAAGTTTTATATTATACTAAAAGAAGATGGGGGTACTTTCTATTTTAAAATAAATATCTTTTAAATTTTTTGTATATAATAATAATTAAAGGGTATAATAAAAAAATAATTAAAGTTGTTTTAAAATTCGAAATTGAAATTTATTTTCAATACACTATGTGAAATATGTGTCAAATGGTCTAACTTTGGGATCATCACTTCACTTAGTCATCTTATTAACCAAAGAGCGAGGGTGGTCTTGATAGTGTGCATGAAGTGCAACTGCACAAGACTCTAATTTTTAGGGATAGCAAAATATATTTTTAACTCAGGGTGTGTTAGATATATAATTATTTAATTAATAGGGATCGAGTCAAATCCTATAAAAAATATTAATTTCTGATAAATACATTGCTTCTACACCAATTAAATAACGATAAAATATTTTATAAACTTGTGTATAATTGAAAATATCACTCTAATCGATTACTCATTATTGAAACAAAAAGTGTTTATTATCAATTATAAGCTTGGCCAAAATTAAAATTTTGAAATTATAATTGACTTAATTTTTTCATGTATCATTGAAAATAAAAATGAGACTCATCCATTAGAGTTAACCATCTCATCAATACAGTCTACACATTTTCTTCTTCTAAAAGTTTAAACTCGTACTCCCTAAATTTTAAAACTCTTGTCTATTGAGCTCCGAAAATTTATTTTCATCTTGATTAAAAAATTAAATTCATAAAATATTGTCATACTAATTTACCAAGTTGAATAGGCAACAATAGTTCATTTAATATACCCTTATTTGTGTGGTTTCTTTCTATTGATAAGAACATATGATTCATAGTTTTTTGTTGTTGTAAAATTACAATTTTGTTTTCTTTTCTACTTTCATGCGTGTGTCTATACATGTCTATGTCTATATATATTGTTATTTTCTGAATTTCGAAAAAACTTTGAAAAAATAATTTATGCCACCGAAAATATTACTGGGTTAAATCGGTTGCTCTCTTTAAAACGTTTCGAGGCACTGCCCAAATTGTGCAAGGTAAACTATCAACCACGAAGTCACTAGGATAAAACAGCTCAAATACACTGTATCGGAGTTCCACTGCACCGTATAAAACTGCTCTAGAATTACACCCTCAATATGGTAGTCGAATGACTGCCACTCGTAATATGGCACTAAGACCACTCGAAAGAGAAGAAAAAGTAACAAATGGGAAGAAAAGAGAAAAGTCTCAGATACAGAGAGCTTTCAGATACAGAGAGCTGATACACCAAACGTGCACTCCAAACGATCACAAAACATGCGCTCCAAAGCCAAAGCCAAGGCCCAAGCCCAAGCTGAGACAAGTTGGACAGATGGCAGCGGCGCGCGTGTGATAGTCAACTTTGCATGCGTTATTCCTCCTTTACAAAATTGGGGTACCCCTTGGGGCACACCCCAAGGTCCATACACCCACCTTATATACACTACTAGTGTCTAATATTCCTCCTATGTGGTACTTCTTTATTTTTTCAATTCACAACAACACTAGCTCTCTCATTAATGTCATCATTATTTCCAACAATCTTCCATTAATATCATCATTATTTTCAACATATATATATATATATATATATATATATATATATATATATATATATATATAATTAATGAGATATCAAATTACATTTAAAGAATTACATATATTCAATAATATCGTGTTAGATAAATATTTTTTTTAAATTGATTGATAGATTAAAAGTCAATATCATAAAGATCATATCTATAAATTTTGATATTAATCTATAAGTATTTCATGTCATCATGATGCATTAAGATCAATGTCAATAATACAAGTATGTATAACATTGATTTTGATGCATCTAAATGACATAGTAAATGATAATCGATTAATGTCAAAGTTTATAGATATGATCTATATGATAATAGTTTTAAATTTAACGGCTAATTTTAAAAAATATTAATCTGACACAATGTTAATGAATGAATGTAACTCTTAGTATAATTATTTGGGTGTAATTTGATTTATATATATATATATATATATATATATATATATATATATATATGGTAAACCATCATCTTAGCATCTGAAAGTGTAGGACGTTGTCACTTTGGTATTTGACTCAATCAAAAATTCAAATTAGTTCTCGAATTTATCAAAATGTTAATCAGTTTAATTTTTGATGTAATAATGATCACAAACTATTTTGACATTAAGTTATATCTTTCAAAAACTATTTTAATCATTCAATTACTAATTTGAAGTTATTACTAAGTTATGAACGACACTTGAAAATTCTAAAATGGTGCTTATATATATATATATATATACACACAAATGTTATTTTTGAATTTTGAAAAAGTTTGAAAAAACAATTTATGCCACCGAAAATATTACTGGGTTGAGTCGCGGACTAGGTCGCTCTCTTTAAGACGTTTCGAGGCACTGTCCAAAAGGTGCAAGGCAGACTATCAACCACGAAGTCCCCAGGATAAAACAGCTCAGATCACTGTTACGGAGTTCTACTGCCCCGTAGAAAACCGTTCGAATTACACCCTCAATATGGCAGTCTGACGACTACCACTCGTAATATGGCACGAAGGCCACTCAAGAAAAAAGAAGAAGTAGAAGAAGTAAGAACGGGGGCAGAAGAGAGAAAAGTCTCAGAAGCGGAGTGCTTTTGGTGTGATTTTTCAACTGAGGGGAGCTCTCTATTTATAGAGGAATTCCGTAACTGGATCAGAGAAATTAGTGGATCCATCAGTGCGCTCCTGTTGACCGTTCCAAACCTTGACCTCAGGAAACGTGTGCTCCAAAACCGCTGCCCACCCAAAACGTGCGCCTTTGACTACCTGAAAGTGCGCTAGGGTTTTGACTTTGAATAATGACCGGGCAACAGCAGTTACGTGGCACCTAGGGTTAGGGTTTTGACCGGGCAAAAGGGGAAGACTGGATCAAATCATTAGGTAGACTCGGTGGAGGGCAGTTACGTAATTAACGCAACAATCAGAGATAAAACGCAAGCAAGCATTTAATTTAAAAGTTAATTAAATAATTTTTTTATTTTTCATTTATAAAAAATAATAATACACCACAAGACCAAGACCATGGCCCGAGCCCGGCCGGGCCGAGCCGAGCCGGACGTACGGCGACGCGCGCGCGCGCGTGTGTGGTGGCCAACTTTGCTTGCGTTCTCCCTCCTTCACAAAATTGGGGTACCTCTTGGGGCACACCCCAAGGTACATACCTCCACCTTATATACCCTTCCAAAGTGTGGTATCCCTCCTATGTGGGACTTCTCATTTTTTCAATTCACAACCACACTAGCTCATTAATGTCACCATTAATACCAACAATTCTTCCATTAATTTTTCATCATTTCCAACAATCCCCCACTTGAGTTTAAAAAAGAGGTTTCAGAAATAGCGTCAAACGCTTCTATAAGATTGTGCATAAACAAAGGTGTCGCTTGACTTGAACCTTTGCATAGTAAGTAAGATTCAGATTCAACAAGAGTGATTCGTAGTCTTGAACTCTATCTCTGACATCAAACCCACACACAACCTTTTCACAGGGTGTAATCTCAAAAGCCCGTGCATTTAAGGCCATGCACGTATATCCCAGTATAGTGAACGCTCTAGGAATTCTGCCTCGAAATTCCATAGGAAGCGGCCCCCACTTCCACATTCACATAGATGAGTCTATCAAGAGTACTCCTGTAGCTAGGTACTCCACTCCACATAGAGTATAGATCTCATTAAGAGTTCCAATTATCTCATCCTCATATCGCTTCAGGAATCATGCTTCTCTCATATATAAAATAGCATGTTCATCTCATATCACTATGACTTGTTATTACCCATTGAACCTAATTCTTGGGATCTCCAGTCTTTTAGGTCGGGTTACCATCATAAGTGACTCATTGATCTATAGGCATTAGTCCCATCCTTTTGGATGTATTTAGGACTTTCTCTCTAGCTAATCCTTTCGTCAAAGGATCTGCTAAATTATCATCAGTGCGTACATGATCCACTATAACAGCTCCTTTAGAAAGTAATTCTCTAATTGTGTTGTGCTTACGACGAATTTGTCATCTCTTACCGTTGTAATAACGGTTCTCAATTTTTGCAATAGCCGCGGTACTATCGCAGTGGATCAACACAGCTGGTAAAGGTTTTTCCCATAAGGGGACCTCAGCTAGCAAGCATCTCAACCAGCTTGCTTCTTCACTAGCAGTAGCTAGTGCTATCATTTCAGACTCCATAGTGGACTGAGTCAGTATCGTCTGTTTCTTCGATTTCGAAGATACAGCACCACCGGCTATACTGAAAATATAGCCACTGGTTGCTTTGGAATCATCTGATAAGGTGTTCCAATCAGCATCACTGTATCCTTCAAGAACAGCAGGAAATCTTTGATAGTGTAATCCGAGATTCATGGTCCTTTTAAGGTATCTCATGACTCTTTCGATAGCGTGCCAATGCTCCATACTAGGTCTACTAGTAAACCTGCACAACAATCCCACGACATAGGCAATGTCGGGTCTAGTACAATCAGTGGCATACCTGAGGCTGCCAATGATGCTCGCATATTCAGTTTGTCTAACACTTTCACCAGTGTTCTTGAAAAGTTTCACACTTGGATCATATGGTGTGCAAGCAGGTTTACAGTCAAAGTAATTATATTTCTTTAGGATCTTTTCAACATAGTGAGATTGATACAAAGAAATTCCCTTTTCTGACCTAGTAATCTTTATTCCAAGGATTACACTCGCTTCTCCGAGGTCTTTCATATCAAAGTTGTTACTCAACAGTGATTTCACATTGTTGACGGCATGAATGTTTGAACCAAATATGAGTAAGTCGTCTACATAGAGACATATGATAGTGCAAATGCCATTTTCAATCTTGTAATAAATACATTTGTCACTTTCATTTACTTTAAACTCATTCGACAAAATCAAGTTGTCAAATTTTTCAAGCCATTGCTTAGGAGCTTGTTTAAGACCATAGAGAGACTTATCTAACTTACAGACCTTGTCTTCTTGCCCATGTATTACAAAACCTTCAGGTTGTTCCATATAGATTTCTTCTTCCAGGTCACCATTTAAAAAAGTTGTTTTTACATCCATCTGGTGTATCACCAGGTTATGAATAGCCGCAAGTGATATGAGCATCCTGATGGATGTTATTCTAGTGACAGGTGAAAAAGTGTCGAAGAAATCTATATTTTCTCTTTGTCTAAAACCCTTGGCTACAAGGCGTGCCTTGTACTTGTCAATAGATCCATCGGGTTTTAGTTTCTTTTTCAAAATCCATTTACAACCTATAGGTTTGCAACCAGAAGGCAAGTCCACTAAGTGTCAGGTCTTGTTAGACTCTAGAGAATCCATTTCATCGTTTATAGCTTCTTGCCATAAGTCTGCATCCAAAGATGACAAAGCTTCCTTGAGATTTGCAGGATCCTCTTCTAAATTATAAGCCATGTATTCAGGACCATAATCTTTAGCAACTCTCACTCTCTTACTCCTTCGAATTTCTGTTTCGTCTTGTTTGTTGCTTTCAGTGCTTCTTATCATAGGGGCTTGACTGGGTTCGCCGCCCCCACTATTTCTCGTTTTGAAAGGGAATTTATTTTCATAGAAGTCAACATCATTTGATTCTATGATCACTTTAGCATTTAGGTCATAAAACCTATACGCTTTACTGTTTACCGCATACCCAATAATACACATTCATAGGCTCTACTAGCGAGTTTAATTCGCTTGGGATCGGGGATTCTGACATAAGCCAGACAGCCCCAAGTTCGAAGATAAGACAAGTTGGGCTGTCTTTTCTTCATTATCTCATAGGGAGATGTTTTGTTCTTAGATTTAGGGACTCTATTCAAAACATAGCAAACAGTCAAAATAATTTCCCCCCACCAGTGAGAGGCAGCACCAGAATTAAGCATTATAGCAACAACAAGTTCAGTAAGAGTTCTATTCTTTCTTTCAGCTTTACCATTCATTTCAGGTGAATACGGTGCAGTAGTTTCATGTATAATTCCTTGGGTTTTATAAAAGTCATTAAATAAACTAGAATCATACTCTATTCCTCTATCACTACGAAATCTCTTAATCTTCTTACTAAATTGATTTTCAATTTCAGTTACAAAGATTTTAAACATGTCAAGCGCTTCACTTTTATTTTTCATAAGATATACAAATGTATAGTCGGAACAGTCGTCAATAAAAGTAATAAAATAACGCTTTCCATTTCTGGTTAAAGTCCCATCAAGTTCGCATATATCAGAATGTATTAAGTCTAAAGGTTCAGATTCTCTAACTACTGATTTATGTGAACTTTTAGTTATTTTAGCTTCACTGCAAAAATCACATTTTTCAAAATCTTTTAAGGATAACTTTGGAATTAAGCCTAAGTTACTTAAATTCGAAATTACACGTTTATTCATATGACAGAGTCTAGCATGCCAAATATTAAAATCACACAACATGTAAGCAGAAGGATTCATTTTATTGATTTCAACATTCAATTTAAACATGCCATCAGTGGCGTACCCTTTCCCAACAAAAATACTATTTTTAGAAATAGTGTACATATCTGCCCCTATAGTTTGAGTAAACCCTGCCTTATTGAGAAGAAACCCAGAAACCAGATTCTTCCTTATTTCTGGAGTATGCATGACATCCTTCAGAATTAAGGTCTTTCCAGATGTGAATGTTAGTTCCACATCTCCAATACCAGCAACATTAGTGGTGTGGGAATCTCCCAACAACACTTTCTTATCTTGAGCAGCAGTGTATGTTTTAAACATAGCACGATCATAACAGACATGGCGGGAGGCACCAGTGTCTATCCACCATCCTTCGGATCCACCAACAAGGTTGATCTCAGTTATCATAGCAACGAATTGCACTTCTGTCAAGTTAGCCTGATTAGCAGGGCCTGGTTTGTTCTTGCACTAGCGTGCTACATGACCCTCTTTTCCACAGCGAAAACAGAGAAAAGGGGAAAGGCCATTTCTAGGAGGTGGTTGTTGCTTTGCAATAGGGGCCTTTAGAGGGTTCCCATTCTTGTTGCTGTTCTTTGAAGAGCGATTCTGAATCTTTAGTGGTTTGCTGTTTGGCTTCAGAACTGCTCCGATGAATTTCTTTTTCTTGTTATTTGCCACAAGAAGAACTTCATCTTTCTGGTCTTGCTTACGGGATTCTTCCTCAATTCTAAGGCGAGTTATCAGACTTTCTAGGGAGAATTCTTTTGTTTTATGCCTGAGAGAATTTTTAAAATATTTCCAAGCAGGGGGCAGTTTGTCAATTATAACAGCAATTTGACACTGTTCATCGAGGGACATACCTTCAGTGATGATTTCGTGAGCAATTTTCTGGATTTCATGAGACTGAGCTTCCACGGATCTGTCATCTGTCATCTGATATTTGAGGTAGCGGCTGACAGCATACTTTTTGGCTCCAGCTTTCTCAGTATCATATTTCTTCTTCAGAGCATCCCAAACCTGTCTAGCAGTATTGCTGTCGGAACTGTAGTAATCATACAGATCATCAGCAAGTCCATTAAGAATATAATTCTTACATAAGTAATCATTATGTTCCCATTGGGTTAATTCAGCAGCTTTCTTATCCTTTTCTGTTTGTTCAGCATTTTCTGGAATAACAGGGATGTCATCCTTCAGAACGTTGGCAAGCTTTTTCGTGGTTAGAAAAAATAGCATCTTTTGTTGCCATCGTTTGAAGTGACTTCCTTCAAACCGAAACGGTTTGTTGTATTCAGAAGCAGAAGAACCTGTTCCAGTAATTTCGTCGGTAGACATGGCAGTTCGAAAAAACGTCTTAAAATTGTTATTTTTGAATTTTGAAAAAGTTTGAAAAAACAATTTATGCCACCGAAAATATTACTGGGTTGAGTCGCGGACTAGGTCGCTCTCTTTAAGACGTTTCGAGGCACTGCCCAAAAGGTGCAAGGCAGACTATCAACCACGAAGTCCCCAGGATAAAACAGCCCAGATCACTGTTACGGAGTTCTACTGCACCGTAGAAAACCGTTCGAATTACACCCTCAATATGGCAGTCTGACGACTACCACTCGTAATATGGCACGAAGGCCACTCAAGAAAAAAGAAGAAGTAGAAGAAGTAAGAATGGGGGGAGAAGAGAGAAAAGCCTCAGAAGCGGAGTGCTTTTGGTGTGATTTTTAAACTGAGGGGAGCTCTCTATTTATAGAGGAATTCCGTAACTGGATCAGAGAAATTAGTGGATCCATCAGTGCGCTCCTGTTGACCGTTCCAAACCTTGACCTCAGGAAACGTGTGCTCCAAAACCGCTGCCCACCCAAAACGTGCACCTTTGACTACCTGAAAGTGCGTTAGGGTTTTGACTTTGAATAATGACCGGGCAACAGCAGTTACGTGGCACCTAGGGTTAGGGTTTTGACCGGGTAAAAGGGGAAGACTGGATCAAATCATTAGGTAGACTCGGTGGAGGGCAGTTACGTAATTAACGCAACAATCAGAGATAAAACGCAAGCAAGCATTTAATTCAAAAGTTAATTAAATAATTTTTTTATTTTTCATTTATAAAAAATAATAATACACCACAAGACCAAACCCCGAGCCCGGCCGAGCCGGACGGACGGCCGCGCGCGCGCGTGTGTGGTGGCCAACTTTGCTTGCGTTCTCCCTCCTTCACAAAATTGGGGTACCTCTTGGGGCACACCCCAAGGTACATACCTCCACCTTATATACCCTTCCAAATTGTGGTATCCCTCCTATGTGGGACTTCTCATTTTTTCAATTCACAACCACACTAGCTCATTAATGTCACCATTAATACCAACAATTCTTCCATTAATTTTTCATCATTTCCAACAAGAGACACACGCAAGACTTATAAAAAATAGGAAACTAAGTTCATACTTTGCATATTGCCCCTAAAATCTCATGAAGGGCTCTGCTAGAAAGTATCTCTACTAGATATTAATTTATAACTTGTGGATAGTCAATGGACGCATTGAAAAGAGCAAGGCCCGACTGTTGGAATAAATATATTCTTTCGATTATAAATATTTATATATTATATATATTGGTATATGTGCAAACAAAAGTGGTTTTTATAATCACTTTAATGATAATGATGTTCACTTTTGATTTTATTAAATAAAATGAATGATATATATAATTTAGAATATATATGTAAATTTCAACTAATTAAAAAGAAATGTTAAAAAACTTGTTAACATCTATCCTTCACTAGTTTAAGTTCCATCTTTGTTATTGCAAGTCACACTAACAAGTATTTCAAAAATACTTTTTAGAAAAAAATAATAATAACTTTATTAAAAAAAAACTAAATATACAGTTTTTAATATATTTTTAATAAAATATATATTTAAGTCGTTAAGCAAGTGTTTTAATAATATTTATTAGCATTCTCTTGCAATAAATTAACGGTGGCACACGTGAGTATCGTTTAGTGTAACATGGGAAAAAGTAGAAATGCTGACATCATAAGCTCCAAGAAACAAAACAATGACAACAAGGCGACGCGTTCAATATTGATATCATATCATCTCCGGACCTTGATTGACTATGTTCAAGGCATTGACGCAGTCACAATATTAGTATATTTGTAGCTGTTAAATTAAAATCAATCGATCAGAATTCATATTCGTTATTCTTTAAATAATTATTATATAATTAAAATTAAACCTGCATTTTATTAAACTATTAAATTGAGATCCAATGATCGCTAATATTCCGACTATGTAATAAGAAAATACCAATAATTGCATTGAATCTGATTTCATCATCTCGTTCCCTCCGAACAAATGTTGTGGCTTGATTATGTTGTGGCCCATCAAGCGGTGTTGTTTAAATCTTGTCATTTTATCATCAATAATAACCACTTTCACATTAAAAAAATTAAAATTAACGTAATTTGAAGTTCATACCAGTATTTTCTCCTTTACGTTGAGCGAAAAAAAAGTTTATTTCAAAAAATATATATTTTTCAACTTTACACTTATACTAACAATATAAAATAATAAAATAAATGAATGTTTCTTAAAAACAATTCAAATGGTAAATGGATTTTTAATGAATGTTTTGTAATAATGTGAATGTCAAATTTTAATCTTAACCATTCAATTATATTTTTATGTTTAAATGAATTTTTTCTCTCTTCAAAACATTAAATAGATGGTAGAATTTAAAACATAGGTCTTTATATGTTTGAAAAAAGTTATTTCTCATTTAAATGATAGTTACAAACTTACAATGACTTACGTTAAATTTAGAATTCTCCACTTATTTATGTTTAAAATGTATGAGTCTAATTATTAGGATTCAGAATTACTTAGAAAAATATTTATAAATAATTAAATAAAATTACAGTCCTTTATATTTCATTTAACATTAATATTTATTACTTCTTCTATATCTATAAAACTATATTAACTAAATTAAAAAATTATTATAGTATTAAATTTATTGACAATTAAAATTAATTTATTAATTTACATTTAAAAAAAAGAGTTAATTTATATTTTTATCATAATATTATTTTATTACATACTATTGAAACAAAATAAACATAATTAAGTATAAATAGTAAAAAAATAATTATGAATACAGCTGAAAAGTTGAATGAAATATTATTAAGAAAAAAAATCTAAAGAAGATATAATTTTTAATATGGAAATATATAAACGACATTCCAACACAAAAGAGTCCGCAACATAATTCATTAGATTCCAAATTCCGACAAAGGGGAAAGACCATCCGCCCCGCATGACTAACTCCGCCATTCCCCTCCTCCTCCTGACGGCGGCGCTAACCGTCTCCGGAGCACCAACAGCGTATGAGGCGCTAAGAAGCTTCAACTTTCCCGAAGGAATTCTCCCAAAAGGAGTTATCGGTTACAAACTGGATGAATCAAGCGGCGATTTCCGCGCGGATCTGAACGGTTCGTGCAATTTTTCATTGGAGGGTTCATATCGATTGAGTTACCAATCAACCATCACTGGCCACATAACAGAGAATAGACTCACCAATCTCAGGGGTATAAGCGTCAAAGTACTTTTCTTCTGGGTAAATATTCTCGAGGTTGTTCGAAATGGTGATAACCTTGATTTCTCTGTTGGCGTCGCTTCTGCGTCTTTTCCTTTAAATAATTTATTTGTTTCTCCACAGTGCGGTTGCGGTTTGGATTGCGATTTTATAAGAATAAGAAAACTCAAATTGCCAACAATAAACCCTTCTCTTTCCTCTTCTTGATTACAATCCTTTTCACATGTGGTCACATTATTGACACCTCAAATTGAAGTCGTGTTCGGTGGACACTTTGTATTGTTACATTTAATCACTTCTATTTTTTAAGTGTTACTTAGTGTGAATGTGTATGGTCCGTGTTGAGCATGATGCACCTCCAAGGACACTGTCTATATTAAGTATAATATTATATATGTACCTCAATGTTGTTTATTTAAAAAAATGGGTATATTAAATGATATATTTTGTCAATTGTTAGTTTTAAGCATGTAATATGTAATATAAATTATAGAATGTTTGTTGTATCAAGGGGGAGAGATCAGATTCTAGCTTTTTTCTGAAAACAAGAGCGATTGGTTTTTGATTTTGATGGAGATTGGAGACATTAGTGATAGTCTTGGTTTAATCCTTGATGACCATGGATATTATGGTGATTGAATTGAACAATGTATGATTATTACCTCTTGACAGAGTACTGATTAATTTTGATTCTCTATGTCATTTGTTGAATTGGTTGGACACTAGTCTCATTAAAGAGATATCCGAAGGAAGGATCTTTGTAGAAATCCATGATCTACCTTCTGATTCTCCTCATTTGGAATGTCTTGATCTTAACACCAATTGGTTGAATGCTATCTTCAACTTTATTATTATTACTATTATTGATTATTGAAACTGAAATTACAGGTGTCTATGGGGCACAAAGTGGATTCCTTGCACAGACAACTGTTAGATCAATATATTCATACTGTTTACAAAACATGTATTTTGAATCTTTGAATTTTTTTTTGAAATAAATTAAAAATACTAATTTTGAAATCTGGATTATCAATGTCAAGATTAAAACGGTTCAAATATGATTACCAAAATCAAATTGGATCACTTGTTGTAATAATGCATCTGCAGCAGATTTTTATGGTAATTAGACGAGAGAGAATAAACAAAAGAAATAAAAACAAAGAATGAGACAGAAGAAAATTTAAACCAAAAAAAAAATAGAGAGAGTTGTACACTCTCTTGCAGCATAGGATTGGATCCTGCTCTGGTAGTGATCCCATTTGCATTAGTGGACACTTTCTTTTTATGACCCACGTTATGTGACGTGTACTTTTCATAATGCACCAATAATAGAGAAATAGTATGTGAGTGGAATTAATTTACACTGTGGCAAATATCAGTACCCCACAGCAAATAATTTTCAATGATGCCAGTGTCACACCGGCATGACGACGCTCACAATTTTCAAAACGAAAGGATTAATATATTATTTAATAAAAAACAAAGAATATTATGTGTGCACTAGTTTGATTGGTTGATGGATCTGAGTGATACAATTTGTATGAGGTGCCGTTTTATATATATAATTTTATACAATTTTTATATGGTACAAAAATCTATACAAATTTTAATCCCGGGTTGGGTTTAAGCAATTTGGCCCACGAAATCCATGATCAAATTACACAGTGTCATCAGTACCTTGCAAACAAACGCCTTGCTAACAATTATAAAAATCGAAAGTTAATTGAAATTTTATAAATATAATTTATTTACAAGATATTCTTGTCATTTACATATAATATATATTATATCTTTATTTACATTCTAACAAATAAAATATAATTATTCGATTATTCATGATTTTGTTTTTAAAATTTAAATTTTTTATTTAGTAGTGTCGATAGATAATTTTAATATAAAATTATTTCATTACTTATTTAATTTTTTTTGTTAATTTATAATATTTAAAATACAATAAGTTAATTTTAAAAATAACTAATATGTAACTGTTCACAATGGTAATTTTATTATTTAAATATAATATATATTATATCATATCATGATAAGATGTGTAACAAATACATCACAAAATAAAATGTTATCATATTGATTATTATGTGTGTATCAAACACAGAATATGATAATGTTTATCCTGTCACTATCCTATCATATACTATCATATTTTTATTCAACTTTATATCATATCATGTCTCTTTCTATCATGCGTATCAAACGGACCCCTGATGTGGGTGTAGTGCTATTTGTGGCTACTATCAATGTCAATATATTCTCTACATTTTAAATGGTTTATGGATATGTGTTTATGAAATTGGTTAAATTCGAGACCATTCTTAATCAATATGAGTCTGCACAAACTAAACAAATAATTTGTAATTGAATGGATTCAAAAACATTGGATTCTCTTTTCTTTTTGGTCATTGACCATATTTGAAAAAAAATTAATTTAGTTTTTAAGACAAATATTTTGGTATGGTAGTGTCTTTTTGGTTTTTATTCTCTCTATTTTTATAGTTATCATATACTTGTTTAGTTTAATTAATTACGTTAGTGTCAAATTATGGAGGAAAGTGTTCCAGCACAATATGTTTCAAATTGGTATTGTATTGACTTTATTTATCATCATTGAATGAAATTTGTTGACTATCAAAAAACGATTTCCTAAAAAAAACATAAAGCAATAATCAGTTTGATTTTTTTCCCTCAAATGATAATTATTACTAGTATTTAGAGAGTGATTGTACCAATTTTTCTTGACACATTACTAATTTCCCTGAGGTAGATCTACTTGTTGTTAACAGATCAACAAGAGTATTGTTTCTATAGATAACTCTTCTATAGAGTTCATTAATATCGGAACTCATGAGTTTATCCCATTTATTTGAATAATTGGTCTCAATTCGGGAGATACTAAAAAAAAAATTAATTGCAGTTTTAGTCATTTTCTTTTTATTAATTTATGTAATTGATCCTCCTATTTTATAAGTCGATAATTTTGGTCTCTTAATTTAATTTTTTAACTAAAAAAAGACAATGTGAAATAATTTAAATAACATGACATATGATACGATAATGTATAATGATTAACAAATACGAAATCATAATAAAATAGTATAAAAACTTAACTTTTAACTTCATAATTATTTCATATTTATAATTTAATTATTGACATATTAATAATTATTACATTTAAATGGTTTTATGTCATTAAATTACAAGTCTCATCATTTAAAATGTAATAAATCATAATTTAAAAATTTAAAAATTCGAATAAAAATCAAAACTGTCGATTTTTAAAATTAAATATCAATTTTATAAATTGATAAAAATAAAATGATCAAAATTGTAATTAAATAAAGAAAAGTGATGAGGTGATATAACCAATAAAATAATCGACCTCAATTATAAGAACAATAAACTAAGATGCGATGTGTCTTATGCCTCGGACAACTTGATTCATTTTGCAGCAAAATGGTTTTTTTCAACTACGGATGTTTATTTATAAAAATAGGCTAAATACCACATGTGGTGTGGTCTTTTAACTTAATTTCTGTTAAGGATTTAATCATTTTCTTTTTCTTTCGATTTGATCCTTTATATTTTTAAATAATTTCACCATTACTCTTTAAATAGAGTTATGTTAAGAAAAGGTTAAAAAATCCCTCATCTATTTTCAAAAAAAGTTACCCTTTATGTTTTAAAAATATTTCAGAAAAATGTTCAAAATTTGTTCTAAGTTTGGTAGTAGGATTGATTCTATAAAACTGAAGCTATGGGGTATTTATACTCTATATAAATCGTTTCTAGAGGTTTGATGAATATATACAATGATCCAAATGAAAAATTTTGTAACTTTTTCTTAACGGAACCCCACTTAAAATGTAACGCTGAAATTATTTAAAAATATAAAAAATTAAATAAAATAAAAAAATAATAATAAAATCGATAACCGAAATTAAATTAAGAAACCACGCATAATATTTAGCTTAAAAAATAATAACAGAATGGTTGGAAGCCAATGAGCATATGAGGTGCTCCTATTTATTATGTTTGTAGAAAAGAGGAGCACCGCCCCTCAATCATTGTAAGAATATTTATTTCTTTTGACGTAATAATTGCAAGTGTTTTTAAATAATGAAAAATTGTTTCTGCTCCTCCATATTCAAATGGAGTAATTGCTAGTAGGTACTGTATTTCTTCTAATTATCAAAGCATCTGCATTCTATTAAAGACCAACACATTTTTTATAATATAAAAAAAAATTTATAGTTTATAAGTTATAAGTTGTATTTAAAAATAGTTACTTACTAGTACTTTTAAAATATTTTAAATATTAATTGATAAAATTTATTTTTAATTAAGAATATTTTTCACGTTATTTTTAAATTAATTGAACCGCTAACCTAACTTTATCAAACATAGCCTAAAAATATTGATGTTTGAAGAGAACGAGGCTAACGAAACACTATTCCTCTATTCACTTTTTCGTGGGTTTCTCTATTCAATAAATTATATTAAAATAAATTAGTATTATTAAAATGTAATGATATAAAGCTATGAAATATAGATACTTCTAAAATAGTGAAATACTTGTATTGGATACTTATCTAATATCGGTACTCGGGAGTAGGGTGTTCGTGATGCAGTTTGAATCGGTTTTGAAATAAAAACTGATATGATCCAAATATTAAAATATTTGCGCTTCTGTTTGGATGACACCCCAAAATAAATTTGACCTCATTCGATCCAAATTAACATGGTTTAAATTGAATCGATTTTCGATTAATGCAAATTACAATTTGTAATATACTATTTAACAATAATATTATAATAAAATTACATTAATCTAACAAATTCGAAGCAAAATGTTATATATAATATACTAAAAATTCATATTACGCAATAACATAGATCGATTATGTTTGAATTATATAAAACAATAATAAAAATATATCAAGTTAAACAAATAAGTATTATTAAAAATTAATTGAAATTAATAAATAATAGTTTAATACAATATATCATACTAATAAAAAAATATTAAAACTTATAAATGTGTTTTGGTTCTAATTTTAAAAATGAATTTGAATTTCAGTTCAAGCGGTTTTCACAAAAGAATATCAAAACTCATCTAATAATATTTGGTTTTGTGTAGTTTTTTTTAATTGTTTTGGATGTGAACATCCCTACTCATGGATACTATATTTTTCCACATTATTTTATTACAAGTAAAATTGATGATTTTCTTATATATTAATATATTATTATTTGTGTACTTAAGTGTGAATAATTTAACTATCTTAGTTAAATTATATATATATAAAAATCATATTTATTTATTGACATATTTGTACCTTAGTTTTTTATAAAGTATCATATCTCGTATCTATATTAGTACCCGATATCGATACCGTATCCATATATATGCATCATAAATATATAATTATTGGTGCGACCGTTTAATAAAATTTTTAGAGGTGTTGAATTAAAGAGAATAATATTTATTTAGTACTATGAATAAAAAATTATAAAACAAGTTATGTGTATAAGCACTCGTGTGGAGCTCTAATGCGGATGTTTTAGTCACCATTTGATTAAAAAAATGTTTTTAAATCTAAACACTTATAATTTTAGTGTGATTTTATATTATAAATTAAATAATTCAACTCTCTTAGTTAAATTATATTAAAAAATTGATGTTATTTTATTGACGTATTAATACCTTAATTTTTTTATAAAATATTATATCTCGTATCCATATCAGCACTTATATCCATATATATACATTATAAATATATAATTATTGGTGAGACTTGTTTAATATTTTTTTGGAGGTATTGGATTGAAGAAAAATATATTTATTAAGCACTATGAATACAAAATTATAACGTGAATAATCACTGTATTTCATCGTAATCATAGGGTTAAGTCATTTTTTGTTGTTTACGATATTTCTTGTGATCAGGAGAATTTCCATTTTATTTTCGTACTAGTGTTATACGAACGTGAATGTTACGGATCAACGAATTTAAAAAGAAGATTCGTGACCACATCTCAAAATCAAATTCGTGAACCTTTTTCGAACTCACGAAAAACATATACAGTAGTCTAGTCAGTAAATGGTTTTTTTGTTTTTATATCATTTTTTATTTAAAATTCTTCATTATACCTTATATTTATATTAAAGTTTATATATAAAATGTCCTTTTTTTTT
>JBBPBQ010020324.1:7713951-7736496 GCA_037974755.1 Cicer yamashitae
TTTTTTTTTTTTTGCAATAATGCCTTTAAAATAATTTAAAATTTTATCTAATTTTTATTCATATATTTTTCATTCATTTAGCTTGAGATTTTCCTAATGTGCAGATCAGCGCTAATGTATCTGTTTGTTTGATTTTTTTTATTTATTAAAATCAAAATTTAATACAAATAATAAAAAAAATTAGGTTATTTGATTCACAAGGGAGGATACAATTATAAATAAATAAAAAAATTAAACAAAGGGTAAAATTAGAAGAAAGTGATGTTACACTAAATTTAGCAAAATTTGAAGTCCCATATATATATATGATCATTCATAAAACATATTTTCTTTTGAAATTATGAAAATAAATAATAGTCACTAAAAACACACTACTACTATCTTAGTTTTTCATTGAATTGGTGCTCATATTGATTCTGTTTGTCGCGAATCCGCGATTCAGGAATTTAGTTGAGTCAAAATAAGTGATTTATTTGTCAAATATGAACCAACTCAATTCACTAATGAATATATTGGTTCGGATTATTGGATCATAATACATAAATATAATTTTAAAATCTTAAAAAATTAAATCAATTTTTATTCTATGAAAATTTTAACATTTGGATTCAATTTCATCATTTAAATTTTAATAATTAGACCAAATATAAGACATTTTTAGATTTAACACTTTAAAAATTGATAGTTGAAAAGTTAGTCTATAATTGATAGCTAATAATTGAGGATTTATAGTCGAAAAATTTGTTGATTTAAATTAAAATGTTTAATGAATTTAGCTATTATAAATATAAAATGAAAAAAAATATATAATTATTTAAGTTTAAATATATTTTATTTTGAATGTATTAAAAACTATCTTAAAAATAAAATCTCAAGGGCAAATTTCCTTCCCTTTCTCTTCCTCTATCACGTTGCTCTCTCTCTCTCCTACCATTCCTTACTCTCTAAGTATTTTTGTTCGTGAATGTTTAAGGAAGAAAAAATAGAGTCAATAAACTTTATAACAAATACAATTTAAAACTTTGAATTAAAAAAAAAATACAATTCTAAACTTTTAAACAAATTTCAATTACAAATAATTGGACGATGTGATCCATAAAATAACCAAAAATATTGTTGAAAAAAAAATATAACAATGGCCTTAATCAAATTGTTTGTCTGGTAAAAGATCATCCAAAAATAAAAATTTGTTCTCTAGTAGTAAAATGAGTTACAAAGAGTTTACTTAAAAAAAAGTTATAAAGAAGATGAAAAACGTAATAAATAAAGTGAGTGAATGGTGTGTGGCGTAGTTATATAATTTTTACAAAAATAATAAAAGAGTAATTAAATTAAATTAATAAGATTATAAATGAAAAAAAGTCAAAAGAAACTATAAGCTCAAACACCAGTTTAAGACACTGTTTGGTAACGTCAATTAGTTATTTTATAGTTTATTAAATAAGTTTATAAGCTAGTTCGATTAAATGAGATGCGTTTGGTAAATAAGTTTTTTTCACCTGCTTATAACTTATTCTGATGCGCTATTTCAAACAACGTTTGAGTTTTAACTTTTTACATTTTCATCTGTTTATAATCTTATTATTTTATTTTTGTTATTTTTTTTATCTTTATATAATACAAAATAACTAGTCCATTCATCCACCATTCTCTCATCCACTAGTTCACATAGCTCATTCCCGTATATCTTCTTCTCCATTAACATATCGATCGCTTCACATATATCTTCTTCTCCATTAACATATAGATCGCTTTACATATATTTTTTTCTCGTGAACATAATTGGACTAGGTTTCTTTAATTCCTTGCCAAAATAACTATAAAAAAATTAAATTCATTTTTTATGTCAAATTATAAACAATAAATGAATTGTATTGTTTTTATGATTATTATTTATATACATATAGTTTGCTAAACTTTCAAAGAAGTTTTCAAATTTTTGTTTGTATTGTAATTAAAAAATAAATAAATAAATTGCATGGTTGTGGATTTATTTTATTTTAGAGGTTTGTTGTATTTTTTTTGTTTCTAAACAAAAGTCATAAATGAGAGAAATATAATTATGTCATTTTATTGTTAAAAGTTAAATTTACCAAACACTTTAATTTCAATTAATTGATTTTTCAGACATAAATTATCAATTATTAGCTATTAGCTAACTCTTCAGCTATTAGATAACTTATAACTTAGATTTTACAAAATGGAGCATTAACATCTCAAAAAAGCTATAAGACCATGTAAAAAACTTATTGACCAAATACATATAGTTTGAACAAACAAGTTTTTAAGCTGCTTCAATAAACTATAAGCTAGCTTATTTGTGTTATCAAACCGACACTTCGACATATTCACGTAAAAATAAATTGAATAATATATTGCAAGGTAAAAATCACGATCAAAGTTAAAAACTACAACTTTGTTGACTTAACAGTTCGGTTTGATTAAGATTTTTGAAAAATGATTTTGATTTCATATGTTTAAAAATAATATTTATAAGAATTTATTTAACAAGAAGTTGTTTTAGATTCATTTATTACCGATTAAAAAAATAATTTTGACATTTAAAATTTAAATATTAATTAATAAAATGATAAAAATCACATTTTTTTTAAATGTATATTTTAAAAATTATTTTTATGAAAACTTTCTCAAAATAATTTTTTATTTTAATAATTTTTAAAAATTTTAAATATAAAAAAATTATAATAAATAGATAAAATATTTAAAATAATATTTTAACATAAATTATTTCATTTTAAAAAAATATTATATATGTGCTGTAGAAGTTAAGCGCAGTCGTGCTGAGCACACCTAACGTACACTCGCAGTAGAAACGGCATCGTTTAAAAGGTAACAACACGGTCAACCCTCCTTTTCAAAATTGAAAGTCGAAAGTGAAGCAACACTGCCATTTCCATTTCCCTCTTAAAAAATATGTCGACAAGTAAAATGAGGGTGGAGGAGCTACGAACGGAGCTCGACCAACGCGGACTCACCACCACCGGAACGAAACCCACTCTCGTATCCTCAAAAAAATCCCAATCCTCTTCCTTATTCTCCGCGATTTCCATTTCCTTACTTACATTTCCTATTTCCTTCATCTTCAGGTTCGTAGGCTTGAAGCAGCGCTTCGAAAAGAAAGTAAGCTCTCAACGGCCGATGCTGATGCAACTTCCTCTGCTAGAAAGAGACAAAGGAACTCTCTCAATGATGATAATTCCAACGGCTCCGATAAAATCACTGCTACTCGCTCTCGCCGTGGAATTTCCAATAAACAATTACTTGAAACGGTTACTCAGGATTTGCACCAAGGTATGCTGAATGCTACTAATTTCTTTTATAATTTAGTTTACTTCAAATATAGTCAGTATATGTATACTCTTACAATTTGTTTGCACTGACTTATTTGAACTTATCTAGTTGCATAAACAATTATGAAATTGTTTAGGAGAGGTAACAACTTGTTTTTTCAGCTTATTTCTATATAAGTTTTATAGGATAGCTACGAAAGCAACTTATAACTTATTGTTGGGTTCAAGTGTGAGTGGTTAAGTCCCACATTAACTAAATGTTGAATATATAAGAGATATGACCTATATGCCTAATGTTTAATGGTATGTTTGGGAGTTGGGTTTTTGAGGGGTTTGAAAGGGAGGGTTTTGGAGAGTTAAGTCTATATTTTGTTATTATATATATATATATATATATATATATATATATATATATATATATATATAAATAATAACATGATAAATGATCATATAAAATCTCAATTCCACTTCATGTTTTTTAAGAAATATTTTATAGCTTCTTTAATTTGAAAAATAAAAATAAACCTCCCTTCCCTTCCCCTCTAAAATCCAACTCCCAAACATACCTTTAAAGTTTTGGGTGGAGATGTACTGTCAAAGTGGTCCTCGAGCATTTGGTTCTGATTATTGCTACCATACCCTAGACTCCCCAGCTCTTATATGGAAATAATTTGATTTGATTTTATCTTTTGTTATAAAAATAAGTTATACATAAGCACTTATATGATAAGCGCCTATGTTATAAGTGCTTAATTAAGCTATTTATAGTAGGATTTCACTCTTTCTTGTTAAAAAGATAAAAAAAAAGGATTGTAAGGCTTCCTTTTTACTATATATATTGACATTGCAAAATAGATGCTCGGAATCTTTGGTGTTGCATTTGGTTTGATTTTGGAGCATCAACATTGTATATTGTGTCTTTCCCTTTTTATCATTTGAAGTGTCTGTGATGGCTGTAGAGGAGGAGGCAATAGAGGAGGAAAAGATAGTGACCACAACCAAAAAGGGCGCAGCTGTTCTCGATCAATGGCTTCCGGATCACATAAAAATGCAGTATCATGTTCTTGAACTGGCAAGTCTCATAACATTAGAAATATTATCCTCATCAAGTAGTCGCTTATATTGTTGTTGTTGTCAGTTAGATATTGTTCAATTGATAGCTTTTGTCAGGATGGTTGTTACTTAATGGGTCTTGGACTTATGTGGTATGTTTTTTTAACAATGCAGGGTGGTGAAATCTATGATGCTGTGTTGAACCAGACAAATATTGGGGACAACAATAACAAGTTCTATGTCATTCAAGTTCTTGGTTAGCTCTAAATTTCATCTCTGTATTGATGATGTTATGAATTATGATAAGATTTTCGAGGAATTTGATTTGTTGTGGCGGATAACTAGTTATGGGATTAACGATTATCTGAAGCTTCAAAATTTTGAATGATCGGAACTCTGGTTTAGTGCTACTTTCAACATTTATTGTGCTATTGCTCCTCTTTCTTTTTCGGAATATCAGATGATGGTTCGTAATTCGTTTTAGTTATTTCTCTTCCCCAACCTAAAATGCAAGCAGTTACACTTACAAGTTACAACAATTTGTCACGTGTAGAAAAGAAAGCTTGCTCAAACCTCTTGTTTCTCCAGTAGTTTTTTTTATTTGACTGAATTTTCTACTTCCTATATCAAAATTTCTTGCAGAATCTGATGATGGTGGTAAGTTCCTTCTTTACAATAGATGGGGAAGAGTAGGCATAAAGGGCCAAGACAAGATACACGGCCCTTTCTCTTCACGCGAAAGTGCTATCGAGCAATTTGAACAAAAGTTCTTAGCCAAGACCAAGAATGCTTGGTCTGATAGGAATGATTTTGTTTTCCATCCAAAGAGTTATGTATGGCTGGAAATGGACTACAGTGGCAAGGAACAAGAATCTACAGTGAGTTGTGCTGACTCTGTTCCCCTCGTAGCATTTCCCCTCTCTTTATGTAACTTGGTGTTCTCTTTTGAAATCAACTCTTGTCAGTATCCCTTGATCAATGAACTAGTTCACCCTTTCTTTTCTCAAAAGAGACTTGTTCTTGTATTTTAGGGTAGACTTATCTCATTTCTTGTCAGTGGTAATTAATGTTATCTTCACTTGTGTCTCTTCGTGGAAGGGAGGCAAAATGAATGAACTATTTCAATCAGTCATTCTGAACACTTGGCAACTGCTTGTAGGTTGGTGAAAACCCTGGTCATGCTTTGAGAAAGCAGCCTCTGGAATCAAAACTTGAGCCACGCATTGCAAAATTTATATCCCTTGTTTGCAATTTGAGCATGATGAATCAGCAAATGATGGAAATCGGTTAGTTTTTACTTCTTATCTTTATACAGGATGAATCTCTGATCATATGTTACCAAAGCATACTAGACATTTATTTGAGTGCATTTTGGCTCCTTTGTGGATTCTTTGGTTTGCAAAAGAAATAGAGAAGAAATAAATTAGAGTGAAAGAAATGGAGAGAAGAGAAAATGATGAGAAGCTGAATGGAAAAAATGAGTTGTTTGGGTGGATAGACATAAGAAAGAAAGAAAGCAATAAAGGGGAAAATTCCTCTTTGCTTATTTGGACGAATGGAAGAAAGAAAGCAGAAAAATAAAGAGAATATATCAATTCAATGCTCTCTTGTAGTCTTTTGACTAACCTTATGAACTATTATTTATCTACTTTAACTGGGGGTTCTTTCTTTCAGGATACAATGCAAACAAGTTGCCCCTTGGAAAACTTAGCAAATCAACAATTTTGAAGGTAAACCTATGGGCATGTCTATGTTTTCTTCTTTGGCACGTACTAAAAGTCTATCTTGTGCCACTATCATGTTGATGGAATCAGCATTCTTTAATACAACCAAGTTTCTAAAGTAAATTATAGCTAAGGGAAACTCTATCTGTGTACCTTAATAGGTGGTGTATGGTACACGATTACCAATTTGCAATTATAATATTATTTTAAAAACCCTTAACTTTAAATTTTCGCTAAATACATCATTTTCCTTTTCCAGAATATTCTTCCCCCTCTACCCCCTTCTTTCCTCAACTTCTTTGCCTCCCTCCATCTCTTTAACCTACACTATCTCTTGCTCTGCTGCTCCTCTGCCATGTCATAGTCTCCATCTCTACCATAGCCTTGATAGATCTAATGCATGAAGTGCACTTAACCTGGACAACCATTGTGCTGATCAATAGCCTGAAAACATAGTAAACTGAGAAGAAAATGGCTGCAAGAAATAGAAACACGGTAAGGTAGGAATGATGGGTAGTGTGTTATTGGAATTGCTCATCGGCAATGGGAAAAGCTGGTGGTTTTCGCGAGAGAAAAGAAGGCGAAGTTCTTGGTTGCAAGGAGTGGTGGTGCCATTGGGTGTGTGAGGAGGAACACAATGGCAGCGCAAAATAAATAAGCAGATCTTTTTGGGTATAGTAAGCTCAACGGGAGTGAGATGAGTCTGGTGGGTTGTTGTGGATGCCTCACTGTGACATGATGGTCTTGTCCAGCCAGAGGGATTGAACTCATCCTCATGGGCTAGTGTTGGGCCGAGACGTGAGTATGAGCACTTTTGGTTCTATGACCCTAGATTCTCATTTGCAGGTAGACTTTCATCCCTATTCATTTTTTAATGAGCCAATTTCCCACTCCTCCCAAGTAGAAATTACTGTCTCCGTATTGAACCCGAACCATGTATCTGAAAAGGGTTTGTTGGCCTGTCTATATTTAACTCCTTGATGATCTTATTATTATTGTTATTTAATAATTCAATTGAGTTAGTTGGAGGAAATTCATCATAAGAAGGCCGTGGAGAGATTGAGCAAAGCCTCTTCTATATCTTAACAAGGTTCCAACTTCCAAGCAACTCCATTCAGGGAAATAGACTGGTATCTCTGTAGCCTGTTGGTGGGGTTTGATGGGAGTAAGAAAGGGAATTTGACAGAAGAGAGGAACTTTATTTCAATTCTAAAACAATGAAAGTTTTTTAAAATGGCAGATGGCATGGTGTACCTTGCACCATCTATAAAAACGGTGCATGGTAGAAGAAGCCGCCTAGGATTTGTGAATTCTTTCTACTTCTGAATGTGGGAAATTCAAGAATATATCAGTGTACTCATTGGTGGGCATAACACAATTAACCCATTTCCGTCTTGAGCTTGAGTTTACATATTGTTATTCAAAAGTCTTTTGGTTTATGTAATATGTGGTACTCAATTAGAAGACTTTGGAGATGAAATCTGTTTTGGGTAGTTAGTTTTCAGTTAGTTAGTTGTAACTACTTTTGTTTGTTACTCCTAAATTGTAAACAAGAGAGAATAGAATGCAAGGTGCAGTTTGTAGAAAGTGCAGAAAACTGCCAGCATAAGTGTAGCAAAACATTGTAATCATTTCATCTCGTATTAGTGATACCTCAAGTCGGATCTAGTCCCCCAGACGTAAGTGTTTTAACTCTAAACTGGGTTAACAATTGTGTGTGTTCATTTTAGCATTGCAAGGCTTAATTCTGTTTGACAATAAACGGAGAACGTTCTCCGTTTTACAATCTGAACAATCTGCGTTTTACAGTAACCGAGAACCTTCTTGGTTTAGTGAATGATCAATCTCCGTTTCATATTCAAATCAATCTCTGATCTAAAACCAAGAACATTCTTGGTTTAGTGACCGATTGATCTCCGTTTTAACAACAGTTTCAATCTACTCGCTTTGTATAAAAAATAACAACATTGATACTATTTAAAACCTGAATTTTTTATGCCTGGATCATGGTGTAAAAATTTCCTTGTTTCGTGACTTTTATTTTCAACTCTTTGGGCACTAACAGCATTTCAACTTTCTTGTTTTGCTTATCTTGTCTATTGAATAACCATTTATGCTTCTTAAACTATTTAGGGTTACACTGTTCTTAAAAGACTTGCTGACGTGATCGATAAATTTGACAGGAAAGCTTTAGAGCAATTAAGCGGGTAAGAAACTTAGCTGTCTTTTCATTTTCCTTGTATTGTCCTCTATCTTTTTTCCCGTGAAGCACTTGCTTTTTTTGTTTGCATTTAATGAGCCATGTGTTTGCCTTACCTATATTAGAATTCATTCACTCTCAGTGTCATTTGTGGTTGAGATTTTTTGTTTTAAAGAAATTGGATTGCCATATTTATAATTGGTTATGTGCTTATTGCAGAGAGTTCTACACTGTAATTCCTCATGACTTCGGATTTAAAAAAATGCGTAAGCTGTCTCTCTCTGTTCAATTTATCTTGTGCACATGAAGATATTTATTTAAAAATATTTCTAAATCAATAAATGTAATTATAACTGTGGTTATTATGCATTCTTTTGAGAAGTGTACTGATTGACATGGAAATTTAAAAAATGGCAGGAGAGTTTGTAATTGACACCCCTCAGAAGTTAAAACGCAAATTGGAAATGGTAATCTTTTTCTTTCCTGTTATATGTATTGACCAGGTTATTCTGGTTACACATAGAATGTGATTGTTATTTTACTATTCTGGTTGGCAGATTGTTTTCTTATGAGCATTTTTATATTATACACTTTCATTAGTGACTCTAATAGAATTTTATCCATGTCACCTTCCTATTGTCCCTCTATATAGGCTAACTTCCTCCACTAATTTGCAAATTTTCCTAGACATAGAACATATTTGACCTGTGTTTGTTTAACTAGTGACATTATTTTGATTCCTACTAAATTAAAGGTTGATGCTCTTGCTGAAATTGAGGTTGCCACAAAGCTATTGAAAGATGATGCAGAAATGCAGGTACCCCTTTGAATTTCCTTTAGGTAGTTGATGGTCAATGTGTATACTATTTTTCCAGTATTGTTTTCAAATTTTACTGATCTGCCTGTTAATTATTATAGATAATAAATAACATGCTCTCTTGATTTATTTGCCACTGATATCCCAAATATAAAACGTCCCAATTTGATTTATTTTCTTTGCAGTTTTCTTTTCTTTGCATTTTCACCAGTTTAGTATCTGAATTTTTTCTCATGATGATTTATATAACGCAATTCTGTATACTCGAGAAGGCAAGAAGTGCCCTTTTGCTAATGACTTAATGGAATGTATTACTATTTTGTCTGTGCTAGTTGTTTCTTCAATTGTGAAATATCACAAGCTTACTGATTAATATTTACATGAGTTATTTTTAAAATTAAATGCCACCATATGGCAATTTTGTTTTCTGAACATTTGAGTCAGGATTTCTGCATTAAATGGCACACTCTAAATTATTGTTATCTTTATTGAATTGCTGTAGGAAGATCCCCTGTATGCTCATTATCAACGCCTTCACTGTGAACTGGTACCTGTTGAATTTGGTACTGAGGAATTCTCCATGGTAAATAGTTGTGCCATTGTTTTAGATTTCATGTAAATATTGAAGGCAGTTAAATACCATGATAATTTATTTATGGAAAAGTAAATCTAAATGGTGAAAAAATTCCTTCACATTTGAACTGAAATATCATTTTTTTTCCCTAAGCTTGAATAAGACAATGCAAATTGCATACTACAGACTATAGTCATTTAATCTTACCTCTTTTCTGGAGCTTCAATTGTTAATCCTGACACCGGCTGCTCCCTTTTGATATCGTTTTTTCCCTATTGATGTCATCAGATTGAAAATTATATGAAGAATACTCACGCAGAAACACATTCATACTATACTGTGGAAATTGTTCAAATATTCAGGACATTGAAAGAAGGCGAGGCTGAACGCTTCCGGAAGGTTTGACTAATGCATTGTTGAATCAGGATCTTTGTGTGTTTATATTTTTGTAACTCAGTTGTTGATATTTTGTATTTGAATTTAGTCGACTGTTATTTGACTTTGTATGACAGTTTTCTAATACAAAGAATAGGATGCTTTTGTGGCATGGTTCTCGGCTCACAAACTGGACTGGAATTTTATCTCAAGGTCATTTCTTCTCTCAATTTCTTGACAGTTTTCTTGTTTGCATGTGTGTACTTATGGAGTACAGACTTTATATTGCTTCATGCAATAATATGAGACTAAGATGGATGCACTGTCATCAGGCTTGCGCATAGCTCCTCCGGAGGCACCTGTAACTGGCTATATGTTTGGTAAGGGAGTGTACTTTGCTGACATGTTCTCAAAAAGCGCAAATTATTGCTATGCTGCTCCTACTGCGGCAGACGGGGTGCTCCTTTTATGTGAGGTTGTTTCTTGTCTATTACTAAACATTGTTGCTTTGCCTAATAGATTTGCTTAAAGAATGAGGATTGAAACTCCAACGATAAATTTCTCTAATTGGTTCTGAATGTCAAAGATTATTAGATAATTTTAACTACCCAAGTTGTGGAATTTAGCATTGTTTGTTATCCTATGTTGTTGAAGTATAATGCCAAAATTATCTGCAAGATTCTGATAGAAATTGGTATCTATTATTCAGAAAATCAATGAATAAACACTGAATTTATTTCTTTAGCCTTTGGAGAAGACACACAAACACTCACAATTGGGACAAAAATAGAATAAGGATACAAAGGAAAATAGTAACAGCATTTGCCCCCCAAGATGTTGGAGAGTCTTGGCATATCCTTTCCAATAATTAGAGATCTGGGTCTCTCCTAATCAATATCCAATTCAAAAACAATTGCCTATTGATTTTTCCTTCAGTTTCCTTATTTATTTAATAGTTGTGCAATAACATAACTGCTGCCTAATAACATAATAACTGCCTAATTTGTTTAGACAATTCACTTTGAACCACCGGGTTGCCTCTCGTAATGTTTACAAATAAGAGGTCTAACCAAATCCTTTAGAAGATCACACACAAAAAGAATCCTTTACAAGACTATGCTTGCAATATGTTCATTTTTATCCACATCTTGAGTAAGCTATATTTATAGAAACTTGTTAGCTGTAAAATATGTTATTGATTTAAAACTTTAAGATGTATAATATTTATATTCTGTACACTTAGGTGGCACTGGGTGAGATGGCTGAGCTTCTAAACGCTAAGTATGACGCCGATAGGTTGCCTGAAGGAAAAATGAGGTACGTTTATCCAATTTCATAATTGTATCCAATTTTATTTTTTCGGCAGGTGCGATTGTCTTATTGAAGTAATCTATATTGATTAATTGATTTATGTCTTTACGTAATGTTAGTCAATTAAGTTTTCGTTGAGCTTGACTGGCTTTGTGGCTGTCTCCCAATTTGTCTATAATTAAGTTCTTGTTCATTACTTTTAAATACACCAGCGAAGGTTTCATATAACTTCAAATATAATGCATTATATGCTTTACTAGTTGAGTTTAATCACTATGCAATCTTGTACCGCAGCACAAAAGGAGTAGGGGCTACAGCTCCTGATATTTCAAAAGCTCAGGAGCTTGAGGACGGGATCATAGTTCCCTTGGGAAAGCCCAAAAAAAATTCAGGCGTAAAGGTATGCCTCAGAAGCTTTGTTTTTGAACCAAAAAAAGCTGAAATTTTATCTACACGTAAGTTCATGGTTATCATGATTTAATACATCATATCAAATTTATTCTGTATCACTTTGTGTTTACAGGGCGCTCTGTTGTACAATGAATACATTGTTTATAATGTGGAGCAGATTAGGATGCGTTATGTTGTTAATGTAAAATTCAATTTTAGGCCAGAAATTAGCAGCAAGACTTGATTGAAATATATGTTCGTTTCATCATTATCTAGTTATCTAGTTCGCCAGGCCAATCAACAATGATGATCTGTGTAAATTATTATTTGTATTGAGAAAAATGAAAGATTTGCTGTGACCAAGAAAAATGAAACAAGCTAGAAATGGAAACTAGAATATGGGATAATTAAGGAAATAAATGTCAATATTTTTTTAAAACAAAATTAGGGTTAGCGAGTGGGTATTTCATTGTTTGAGTAACTTACCACATATAGATTGAAACATCTCTTGATGCACACTCTAAGTGCTCTGTAAAAATATGCCCATAAAGTGGGAGAGATTTTAAAGGAGAAAAGGCAGAGCTATAGTAGAAAATAAGGTCCATTTTCATTTTATTAAGGTGTTCACTTTTTAACTGAGCTTATTTTAATTAATGCGTTGGCGTGGTGTCGTGAATGTGAATGCGATGAATATGAAGTGTGTATTTGGATTTTCATTTGGAAGGTTTGATGAATCAAGGTTTCAAATTATGATTATCAATTTGTCCTGTAATTTTTGCATAAGCTATGGTTTTGAAGCTCCAAATGGGTGCCTAAAATTCTTAGTGGTCTTATATGCGTCACAATTAAAAGGAAATAATCAACCAACTGTTAGAGCTTGGTATTCAAAAGACTTGTTTGGAGCAATTTACTTTGAAAAACAACTAAAATCAAGACTTTTCTTATTTTCTTTTTTGCATGTGAAATGATAAATAAATTTGCTCCCAACTGCAAGGTCTTAGGTTTGTATCCCAGACATGGTATCCAACTTAACAATAATCATTTGTAAGTTAAATTAGGTCTTATTGATATTAATGATCTTCCTTCTAATTGATGAGAAGGTTCCCTGTATTTTGCTCCTTGTATAGGTACAGAATATAAAAACAAAAGGGAGGGTGAAATAATGGTATTATTAATCCTCACTGGCAATTACTGAACGAACTCTGGGTTTCGGATTCAGCAAATGTTAAAAAGATTGCATCATTTCCTAAATTTAACGAGCAATGAAGTGCCTTTTTGTTGTGTTGCTGTTCCTTTCTCTGAAGCATAGTCAAACACATCCATCGAGTGCTGTAGAATTTTAGCTACGAGGGAGCATGATTGAGTTTCAAAAGCCTTTGAATAGTAGCCTGTGCCTGACCAAATAAAGCATTAACCACATACCAAGTGCATGATACACACGCCAATATTAAAGTCCTTAGATTTGATAATGACCTCATCCAGAATCTATGTTCTTCTCCCACAAGATAGGGTTATAGACCATGCCCATTTTTTTTTCTTTAAAACTGTTCCACACTTCCACTCCATCTTTAATACATGACACTAAAAAATCAAACTTCCCTACATGGGCTTCATCAACCCTTTAATGCATAAGACATTAATGCTTGTCAAGATTTAGGAATTCATTGTGAGATACAAGTCAAGCATTGTTTTTAATTTTTCCCTTAGAACCTCGGTGCATAATTCAAATTGACATGGAGTGAAGAATAGGGTAAGGAAAAGGAGTAATGATGGGGGGTGCATAAGTATGACCTATGTTGAAACTGAACTAGGATTTGAACCATTGCCGCACGTCACAGCTTCTCACATGCTATTCACTAGACTTTGTAATGTTCCATTACTCATCCTCCTTATGGGCAAAAACTTCTCATAACATTGTTTGTACGGATACCCTCTCCTTAAATTCAAATAATTTTTCTCTTGCCTCAATATATCCTTTACCAAATGGTGAAGGTTATCATTAGAGTACTTCTCAAATATTGGAGTACTTACACAAAGCAATACTTAGAAGAATAAACCATGACTTTGGTCTCTCAATTATCATTATCTTTCTAACGTGATACTTTTTTGGAGCAATTCTACCTTGATTAATTCAACTATAGAAATATAATAAGTAATTTTTAAATTATATCATTAATTTATCTTTAGTCCTTATGTTGCTTTAAAAGTATTAGAGATAGTTGATAGATTAACTATAGTTTATAGACTATTTATTATATTTTTATAGTTTGAGGACTAAATTGAAGAGAGAGTGATAGTTTATAGATCAAATTGATAATTTATTCATACTTAATTTTATCAAGAGAAACTATCGAAATATCTATGCATTCACATAGATTACGTACACAGGTCATACGAGATTGATTACTATTTGAAGATATATAGTATATCAATAGTTCGATAACATATATAATTGTAATATACAAGAAAAAAAAATTTAATGTGATTGATATAAGTGATTAGAGTAATCTTTAATCGTTTTTTAAAAAAGAACTACCAATTACTCGATTTTGATTGAATGTCATTGTAAAATTAGCTTAGGGAACAATTAATGAATAATAAAAAAATATCTAAATAATGAAAAAACTAATACTCCATCCAACTCTATATATAAGAGAATTTTGGATTTTTGTTTTAGTTTTATATATAAGAAAAAGTTATGACTTTTAAAGTGTATTTATTGTTTAAATTACTTGTATACTCTTATTTAAGATAATTGCCTTTTTAATATTATTAGTGAATATTTAATGTCCCACATTTTTCAATAAAAATATACATATAAAAATAATCAAAAAATTAAAATAATTAATGAGTACGTTATATTTTTTTTTTTTGTTATTTTATCTTGTACATGGGTGTAAATGGGACAAGAGGTAGTAAAAAGTAACTATTTTATCAATATAATTGTTGTGTATATTAGTATTGCAACCACTATTATTTTGTGTCGTAGGGAACAGTTAATGAGAGAATTGACATTATACATACCTACATTTTAAATGTTTATTGGAGTACTTACACAAAGCAATATCAAATGAAATGATTGTTTGTGAGTAGTTTACCATTAAATTTAGAGTTGATGAAATTAATTCATGTTTTCTTGCTCGAGTATACAAATCCATAAACTTTTGCGTGACATTAATTTATCTACTTGGGTACAATGCCTATAGTGGACACACTCACAACTGCTAAAGCAGTGTTTAGGTAACTTAATTAATGTACTATTTGAAAATATTGTAGTGACTCTACTCTCTGGTAAAACATTAAAAACTTTGGGAAAAAAAGGTAAGGACCTATTATTTATAGGGAATCATATCAAGCTAGTGAGGTTTCAAAGTTTTCTCTAAAACTCACACACATGCCATACTCAAAAACTTGAATACAACACGCAAAGTCTACATGCACTCATACTTACATTATTCTTCTACTCCCTCCTCCCTGCTTGGCTCCAATTGTTTGCAAGGGAGCCCCGTATGTGTGTGGGACCCACATTTCTTGATCCAATGGCTAGGAAATTAGATCATAGTATTGCACTTGTACTTGTACTAGTGAACCTCAAATGAACAAAGGGGTTGGTCACTTTTTTATGAAATTAAGGCAGACAAGACTCAAATTGGGTTTCCTTCGATATCCCTCCTTTGAATTTCTGTGTTTACTGCCATCCAATCCATCATGGCATGGCATCACATTTATTATTATTATTATTATTATTATTATTATTATTATTATTATTATTATTATTATTATTATTATTATTATTATTATTAATAATAACCTATAATAATAACATTATTATTATTATGAAAGAACCATTTATTTTGATATTCTTTTTTCAAAAGAGTCACTTTATTAGATTAACTCTATTTATAAATTTTTTGAAGATATTAAATTTTATTAATTCGATTATCAAATTAATAACTTTTATTATATTATTTAATATATTCATAAAAATACAAATAAAATATCGATTATTGGACATATAACTATAGATATTTAATTTCTATAATTTTTTATACACTTAAGATAATATAAAGTAATCAAGGATCGGTGAATTTTTTTCTTCCAAAAAGTAAATAAGTTGATCTTTACATTATTATTATTATTATTATTATTATTATTATTATTATTATTATTATTATTATTATTATTATTATTATTATTATTATTATTATTATTATTATGCTTAACTATACTCATTGCCACTGCCACGTGATGTCACTTTAGTTAAATCTCTGATGTCATGTCCTTCTCTCTCTAAAGTTGCTACCTATAAATAGTGAGCCATTCCTTTGGTTGGTTCAGTTCAACTTTCTTCTACTACTCATCAAAAAAAATCAAACACTGCGATCTTCATTGGCGAGAAACTCTTGTTGGAGAAGCAGGGCACGTGCAAATTCTTTCCTCTTATTCATTCTCTCAATGCATATCAAATTTTTGCACCTGCTCCCCTTCTCCAACATGCGTTCCTCACCTTTCTTTCTCAAGTGCACTTTCTCTTCATGATACGGTAGTAATTTAAATTCTGTATCCTTCTTTTGTCTTAATTTGTTTTCTACTTAATGCTGTTTATTAATTTGCAACGTCAACTTCTTCTTCTTAGTATATATATGAAGCACAATTACTAAGAGAAGAAGGAATTTCCATTCTATTTAATTCTGATTAATTTACCTTATTATAAACAATAATTAAAATTTCATTACATAACTGAAATAAATAACCATGCTGAGTTTTTTTCTTTTTTCTTTTTAACTATGGTCCATGGATGTTTATAATAAAATTATTCTATGAACACATTATTATTATTTTTGTTACTGCTGAAGAATTGCAAAGCAAAGGCTTGGACTGAAGTTAAGTGGGTATTGTAACGTAACAGAGACACTAGAAAAACAGAGTTGGAGGTAGATTCTTTCGAGTGTAAAAGTGGAATGTTTGTAGTGTAATCGAAAATAATGAAACATGTTACGGACTTAGTACTACTGTTCCTTTGTCCGAATGCTCACTAAATTTTCCTTGCCACGTGAAAATCTATCTGTCTAAGATACATAACAACAATATGTACGAGTATTTACTATTTTTCCTCCTATTAGGTGTTTTATTTTATTTATTTATTGCTATTTAAGGCATCCATTGTATACAATTTAAAACTAAAAATTACAATTGATACGAGTTGAAAACTCAAATATGTATTTTTTTTTTCTTTTTTTTTTGGAAAATTACACTGATATTGAAAACGAAATAGGCTCAAATCAAAGTCCGTAGTATTTACAATTTTAGAAGTATGTAGCCAACAAAAATTGGGCTTACTAATAATAAATTTGAACAACATCATTCTTCTTCTTACTTCTTACGAATAAACGTAATACGATTAATTAAATTTGAATATAGATCTTCTCTATTATCGCTCTTTACACATTCTATTTATTTAGTATTTCTCTCGTCAACTCTCTTTTTATTTTTTTACACTCTATCTCTCACTTCATTCTAGTGGTGATGGTCTATTTCAATCAAATTCTCTGCAATATATTGTTAAAATTTTTTATTGATTTTTTTCCCACTAAGATAAAGGAAAATTATTCTCTTGAATTGGTTTAATAATCATTTCAAAAATTAAATTTCTACTATTTAGAGATTTAACATAATTCAAAGCTTGGTAGATTACTTGAGCTTTCGTTGTTGATACACCATTAAAAGTGTTTAACATAATTGTAATTGTAAGAACAAACTCACCATCATGATTTCTAACGATAATACTTAATCCCCCAAAGACCATCATCCGTTAATTGAACATCCACATTTAGTTTTAAGCAATCATTAGGAGGAAGGAAGGTTCTATTCATGGTTTTAAAACTAACTGATTTGGATGGTCGGATCAATTGAACCGAGAACCGGACCCATAATCGGTCCAGTTGTTTTTTGATGGATTATTTACGCACGTAACCTGATCAATATCAGAATGCACCAATTTATTAAATACTGAAGTTGATTTTTTAATTGAAGAATGTGGAATGCAAGGATAAAACACAAGCAAAATACATGGGGAATCCATACCACCACTGGCCCACGTGCTTTTGCTCATCATTGTTACTTCTCACATACATTTATATTATGTTTAAATATGTTTTTAGTTTTTGTAATTATAATTTTTTTATTTTATTTTGGTCATCGTAAATTTTTTTATTTGGTTACATTCTTACGAATATAATTTTATTTTAAAATAGTCTTTCTATCCAACTTCCGTTACAAAAACTGTAACACCGTTAAATTTAAATATAATTAAAACATAACTTTTATTTAACTTAAAAATAAACTTCAATATAATTAAATTATAATCTTTTTTAACCTAAAATTAACCTCATGTTTCGTTTTTATTCCCTAAAAAAATATAAAATTAATCTCAAATATTTCATTCTTCTTCCCCCAAAAGTTTCATTCTTTTTCCCTAAAAAACTATACTCCTACGTAAATTAGGGTTAGAATTCCAAATACAATATTAGTACAAAATTGCGAATGTTTGTTTCTTCTTTCTGAGTGATTAGCTTCAATTTTCTTTGCGTCGATGGGTGGAAAAAGTGAAATTGAAGCTAGCGATTGGGAATTGATTTAAAATGATGAACTGATTGTTTCAGTTATCAATAAATTGAATTCCGATTCATCAATTATTAGATCTGATTATTTCTTAATTCCAATTAACATTCCCAATTCGATTTTCAGCAGTTTCAATTTCACCAAGAATCTGATCAACAAATTGAAAAATGTGGTCAACCAAATAAATCTCCAAAGCGGGTTTCATCTTGATACAATTATTATAGAAGGTAAGAACTAAAAAGAATATTGATCCAACAATTTCAAAAGAAACCCACCGATATTATCTTAATATCATCGCTATCTTTTATAATATAATACAATTGATATCTTGCAATTAACCTGCCAGTGCTGATGCTCTAAACTTGAACTAACAATTTCAAAAGAAACCATTTTGAAGTTGTTAATTTTAGGTTTTTTTAGGGAAGAAGAATGAAACATTTGAGATTAATTTTAGCTTAAAAAATATTATAATTTAATAATATTGAGAATTTATTTTTAGGTTAAAAAAAGTTATGTTTTAATTATATTTATGTTTAACGGTGTTAGAGTTTTTGTAATGACAAATTAATGAAATAACTATTTTAAAATGAAACTATATTTGCAAAGATGTGAACTAAAAAAAAAACTTATGAGAACTAAAATAAAAAGAGTTATCATTATAAGAATCAAATACATATTTAAACTTAAAAAATATAGATTTGTTTAGGGGGTTATTTAACTTTCATGTTGTTTTCAAACAGAGTTACATTTAGAGCTACTAGTAGGATTATTAGCATCCAATCCTTCCCAAGTTCACAATAGCACAGTAACTTGTTTTAACAATGTAATTACTATCCTTAGATTCCTTCCAAGACAAGAAACCTGGCTCATATAGGTGTTTGAGGAATTTGTTTAACCTAGACAACTTCCATATCTTCACCAATATTATCATTCCAACATCTATTGTCTTCACCAATAAGATCTTCAACCAAACAAATATTGGAATTGCTTGCTTTATTGCTACAACTGTAATTATGACATTTTGATAAGGCAACCAATTGTATAGTCGAGTATTAATAGAATAATCACCACCAACATTCCAATACCTTCCTCATTTCGGAATCCAAGCTTCTTTCAAATTACTGCTAAGAGTAGCAATTTTTAGGTAGCCCTTAAATACCTAAAAACCAAAGCCACTGTAATTTGTATAGGTAAAAGGAATTTTGAGTCAAAATTATTTTAGTATTGATTTCAATGTTAAGATGAATAAACTCAATTGTGTTGTGAATAATATTTTTAGATGTCTACAAATTGTATTGAGGAAGAATAGTGGAAGACAACCGGTGATGAAGATGACAATGTACATTATTGTTATTTTTGATATTCTTGTAACTCTATGTAATTTGGAACCTATAAATAGAAGGTTTAAGACTTAAGTTTTATATATAAGAATAAAATCTATATTCTTTCATCTTTAGTTTTCTTCTTTGTCTCTCAATTTGTTTAAACTTGAGTTTTCTATATCTCATTTTGGTTTTGTTTTGGTTAATTTTATGACACGTTATCAACACGAAATTCTACCATATGAGTGATGACATAATCAATTTAGAGATTCTATTATAAGAATATTTCTTCTTATTATACCTTCTTCTCATAATAATATTTCTTGAATATTTTTATTTATTTATGAATATAATGACGTAGTAACTCATATACATTATTAAGAAGCTTAATTTCTCTTCCGACTTAAATGTAAAATTATAAGATAATATTTTTGTAAAAAGAAATAATAAGAAGGTTTGTACCATTTGCTTTTGTTCTTGTTGTATAATACCAACTATCAAGTACAAAATGATATTGATAATACTTGTTAATTTTATATCAAATATTTTACTAAGAATTACAATTAAGATATTTGTCTCATAAATTCTACATGTGAAAAATAAGTAGTAATGTATGAGCAATTTCTTTAAATCTTCGTCCGAAATGAAATATAAATAAAATTGGTAGTTGAAAAGTTAACGTATCTAGTTTTGAAATCAATTTTTAAAAAATAATAAATAAATCATTTTTAGATTTAATTAGTTTTAAAATAATTAAAAACTATTTTATAAGTATTTTTTTATAATAAAAAATATTTTTTTTAAATAAATATATAATGTTTTTTAAATGTAATCCATTAAATTTTATTAAAAAAAATATGTGATCCATTAGATTTATAAAATGTCTCAATTTTAAGAAATAGAGGGACCAAAATTGAGAAATTAAAAATAGAGGGACCAAAATTAAGAATCAGTTAAAATAAGGGGACAAAAATTGCGAAATTAGAAATAGAGGGATCAAAATTATGAATTAGTTAAAATAGGGAGACTAAAATTGCGAAATTGGTAATAGGAGGACCAAAATTGCGAATCAGTTAAAATTGGGGACTAAAACTGCATTTAAGCCTATCAACTATTGATAAACAAATTAATGATTAATATTATATGCATATACATCACCAATCATAATTTTAACCCTTCATTTGCTCACTTTAAGTTTAATTGCAATTTTAGTGTTCATATTTTTACAAAATCACGAAATCAGTCCCTCATTTTAAAATTGGTTTAACTTTCTGATTTTTTTTAACTAAAAACGACGATGTGACATATTTTAATATGATACGGTACTGTAGAATGATTAACGGTCGTGAAATCGCAATAAAATAGTATAAAAAAGTTCACTTTCAACTTCATAAATCATTCATTTTTGTAATTTAATTAATTATATATGAATAATTAATGCATTTAAATGACTTTATATAATGAAACCATATATCATATAATTTAAAATACGTGAAATTATTATTATTTTGATTTAAAAATTTGAAATAACAACAAAAATTATTGACTTTTAAAATTAGGAGATCAATTTTATGAATTGATAAAAATGGATGGATCAAAATTATAATTAAATACTAACAAGTATTTATTAAGAATTTAAAAGTAAAAAAAAAAAAATTAAAAGATTCTTTGAAATTGTAAAAAATAAATTTTTTAATTCAAAACCTGTGTTTTATTTTCTGTTTTAGTTGTTTAATGAGTGTCCTTAACATGATTTTATTTATTTTTATAAAATTTAAAATTTAAATAAATTGAATGGAAGTGAGACAATGACTGACTACACTGTTTCTTTTCCTCCGACGCCCCATCCCGCCGCCGTTTGGTAGCATCAGATTAATCTGACGGACCAAAATTGACGAAACTTACCATACCTTTGGCGCGCTAGTTCCCTTTATTCTTTGAGCATTTCTTTGTCTAAGTGCTGCTCAATGCGGTTCCACTTCCAATTCCAATTCTCTCTTTCAATTGAACTAACCAAAATTCAAATCTTTCTAACCTAACAACAAACAACAATGTTGCACGAGCTTCTCCTAGCATTACTGGGTTACACCGGCGACTTAATCATCGACCGGAGAGACAATCTCTCCGCCGACACTCCCATCTCCGACGAGTGTACTTTCAAGCTCGCTCCTCACATTTCTTTTATCGATCCAAGCGACAGGTTCCTTCTCACCCCAATTTTCAATTTCTTTTCTTTAATTCATTTTCTAAAACCCCAAAAACAAGTTGTTTTTTTTTTTTTTAAAATTATTTTTTGGGCATGTTGAAAATTGCAACTTTGGAGTGAATTGTGTTTGTTGCAGGGAACTTATTGAGAGGATAATCACGTTGGGATTTTATTATAGAGAGTTGGAGCGGTTTTCAGCAAAGTCTAGGAATTTAAACTGGATAAGGTCTGAAAATGTTAACCCTTTGGAGATTAGGGAGAAGCAGAGTGTTTATCGTAGAGCCCTTGCCAATGGCATTGTTGAGATACTCTCAGTTTATACTTCTTCAATTCTTCATATTGAACAGTTGTTGTTGTCTGAAACTATGCCTATCTTGGCAACGGTTACTCAAGGCCTTAACAAGGTGATTTTCTATGTTCCCCTTTCTTTTTATGTTTAGTTTGATGTTGACTTTTTTGTTGTTGTGTTTTTGCAGTTTTTTACCCTTTTGCCGCCTTTGTATGAGCTCATTCTAGAGATTGAGCGTGCCGATATTCGTGGAGGTCAGCTTCTTAATCTTCTACATAAGAGATGCCATTGTGGAGTGCCTGAATTACAAACTTGCATACAGAGGTATGCAGTTTTTTTTTTTTTTTTTTCG
>JBBPBQ010020324.1:7736596-7786751 GCA_037974755.1 Cicer yamashitae
TTTTTTTTTTCGACGCATTATGTTCTCGGCATTGTTAAGATTAATGTTGTCAAATAGCGGCTATATAGCACAATAGCGTAGGGGAATTTGAACATATTGCTATTGTTTCGCATTACGCTATTTAGTTCATAGTGTTGTTAAATAGTGGCACTATTGCAATGTAGCGTAGCGGAATTTGAACAAACCACTATTTTTCGCGATCCAAGATTGACAACTTTGGTTAAGATGTGTGTTATGTCATTGCCAAGTGTGTGATCTGTACACATTTTGTCAATAAGCACTTACTGTTTTATTCAAGCATTTTTTAATGCTAGTAGCTACTATACCACCGTCTTTAATGTAGAAAGAGAATTATAGACGTGAAGAATGGAGTTTTTGAAAATTATCATGTTGGGTTCGGTTGCAGGTTAATGACGAATTTCTTTTCGGAACCTATTTGCTTATTATGGTTCTATTGGTCTCTAGAAGGCTAAGACCTTTGTATCAATCTTTAGATCACACTCCCTGCTAATTATTATTTTCTTCTTTGGGTTATTATTGTCCAAAGCTTAGGCTTCTTTGGCATGGGCATCAGGTCATGTATAATCAGCTTGCAACATGGATGGTTTATGGGATTCTTGAAGACCAGCATGGGGAGTTTTTCATTAGCAGGTAACTCAATGTCAATTTGAACTTTTAGTTTACATGCTGTTGGATATGCATGTATGCATCCTGATGCATGTATTGCATTGTATTGTATCTCGTGTCACAATTATAGGGGCACACCAATGGAAAGGTGTCCTATAACTTGTATTGCAAGTATGGTCAATTCGTGATTATACTAAGAAATAGTTTTTTTACTTCGAATCCGAGAGTTAAAAAATTTGTGAAGGCCTTTATAAAATAAGTTTACAATTGATTAATCATGCTACTGTGTTGGATATATAGAATTATTATTGGTACCAGTTACAGTCATATGTTATCAAAATGAATGTAGCTCGCATATAATTTTTAATAATTTATGTTTAATGCCATTCTAACAATAATTTGCCACCGAATAATCAGCGATTATTTTCTTTATGCTTGTATTGTACACTTATGGGAAAACCTAAAATCAAAAGGATGTAAAGAAGAAAGGTAGGTGATGAAGACAAATAAAAGTATGAAAATTTTCAGGTAAATCTAATCAGTCTTTATGACCCCCATCATGTCCCGCAATAAAATATATAAAGCTACATGGGTCAAATTAGATATCCATTCATGCAAACTAATTTATCTAGATATTAGTTTATCGTTTCCATTATTTTATAACTTTGTTATTCTTTGGTAGCATTGATTATATCTGATTTCTTTGGTTCTAAAGTCTGATACTTGCAATTGCTTTGTAATTATGTTCTTGACCCGATCACATATTTTTCAGGCAAGAAGGTAGGGATGTAGAGAATACCTCATCTCATCCAGAAATATCTGAAAAGTTGGCACGCTTGTCAACTAACGATGCATCTTTAACTGATTGGCACATGGGCTTTCATATCTCTTTGGTATTTCCTTTTACTATCAGCAAATTATTGACAAGTCACATGGAGTCCATTTCCTTTATGATGAAAATGTTTGAACTTTTAATGTTTGTAGCTCATTTGTCTTTAATGGAAGTCCATGTCTGTTTCTTTAATGAATGTTCTTTTTTTTTTCTTTTCCATTTTGATATCCAGAGTTCTTATTATCCTTCACTTTAAAATAACATGTTACAAAATGTTCATACAGATAATTCTGTTTTGCAGGATATGCTGCCAGAATATATGCCTATGCGTGTTGCAGAATCAATTCTTTTTGCTGGAAAAGCTGTCAGGGTTCTGCGGAATCCAAGTCCTTCATTCCTGTCTCGGGATGCTGCGTATCCTCAAGTGCCTAAAAGCTTTCAGAAAATACATGGATTCGCAGGGCGTTTTAATTTTCAAAGAGAGCCTGTAAATAATACCGGAATGGGAGGAGAAGATTTGCTTCCACAATCTGAGGCAGATAAGATTGAAAATATGCTTCTGGACCTAAAGGTTTCATGTCCTTCCAATTCACTGCATCATATCGATGCTGATTTTCTGAAGCCTTTTTTTTTAACTAGTGCAATTGTTGCTGACCTTTTTTTTGGTTTATTTCTTCAGTTCTAACTTCTAACCGACTCATGAGTAATGTGTTGTTATTCAGCGTTTCGTTCAGCCTAACATTTTTTATTAGTTTTAAGGTGACTATTGTTAACGTCTTGCAGGAGTCATCTGAATTTCATAAAAGATCATTTGAATGTGCTGTGGACTCTATTCAGGCTATTGCAGCCAGTCATCTATGGCAGGTCTTAAGATAAATATTTGGTTCATCTGTTCGTTAGTTTTGGCGCATTTATGTTCAGAGCTGTAAACTTCTATTCCATCCTTGTCTGCAGCTTGTGGTTGTAAGAGCTGACTTGAATGGTCACCTGAAGGCTTTGAAAGACTATTTTCTTTTGGCCAAAGGAGACTTCTTCCAGGTAAAACATGAACTATGATCTATACTGAAGTTTAGACTAGCATATGATTGCCACATTTGCTCTTTTTGTTTAGTGTTTAAGAAAATATTATTCATTATATTTTAAGTTTGACACTTGTTTGAATGAAAGTGATGAAGAACAAACGTTTAGGTTTTTTTGAGAGGGTGAGAGGTGGAGGAATAGGAGTTTTGAACATATGATACCTATCCATGAGATACTGATTCCATTGATATGTTTTTTCATTGAGTTGTATTAACCTGTTAAAACAGTCATGTGTTTTATCGTAGTTCTTGTATGCGTGCATATGTCTACTGTCATATCAATGGCATGACGCTTAACTAATCATACTGTATTCATAAGTACTTTTAATCAGTCAGTATGTATTATGTGTGAGTTGTTGTAGTTTACTTATTATTCTCATAGTAGTTTGAGACTTTGAGTAATTTGTAAAAAGCGAATAGGCATGTATTTCCCCTACTATCCCTAAATCTCTATCATCTACTTTGTTCTTTACTTTGGAATTATCTCACTTGGATTGAATTGTAAAGAATATTATCTAGAATCGGTAAATTGACTCGAATTTCTGAACTAATAAGTAATTCAATTAATAGATAGAAGATTTTGCAAATTAGTTTAAACTATAAACTACAACATCAACATCGGTAGTTCTTACTTCTTCCGCTATATTATGTGACGTAAATATGCATCAATTACTCACTGCGGCTCAAACTTCAGTTTCTATGAAGTTGTACTGACATCTTTGGTTTACTTATGAATTTCTGTGTAGTGTTTTCTTGAGGAAAGTAGACAGTTAATGCGGTTGCCACCTCGTCAGTCAACTGCTGAAGCTGATCTTATGGTTCCATTTCAGCTGGTTCGTTTAACTTATGATTTTATGGCTCAATGTTACTCACATACCAGTTACATAAGCACATTCATTTTTAGACGCACCAACAAAAGGTTAATGCAATTTCTCTGCAATGCAGGCTTCACTAAAAACTATTGGCGAAGAAGACAAATATTTCTCTAAAGTGTCCTTGCGGTTAGACTCCATATTCATTATCGTTCTTCATATTTAGTTGTTGTGAACTATATGCCCTACAATGTCTTTTTCATCTTCCAGGATGCCATCTTTTGGAATCACTGTTAAACCTTCCCAATTAGATTTACCAAAGGCAACCTCTGCTGCTGCAGATGGTATCTCTGGTGCTTCAGTTTCAAATGCTTCTTCAGAAATGTCAGTTGATGGTTGGGATGGTATTGCTCTTGAGTATTCTGTTGATTGGCCTTTGCATTTGTTCTTTACGCAAGAAGTCCTCTCCAAGTAAGACACTACTGCTATTATCCTACTGTCAAGGACGGGTTCTTTTCTCTTCGTAGTTATTTTAGATACACATGTTCTAACTAGAAAGTGTCATGACCTCGTTGCAAACCAATTGTGCAAAGATGTATAGGGGATATGTCTTCTGGAAGCATTTGTTTACTTTTATTATAAACAAATCATGACCATTGGATCTTAGCTGACATAAATGGTTAACTCTTAAAAGTTGCATGACTTTCTGTTTCAATCATGATGATTTATGCATTATTCATTAGTCAAGATTTGCCTCATCACTCTCGTGATAAAACAATTTTCTGGCATATATGTTGATAAACTCATGCTATAATTAACACTTCTAACAGGTACCTTAGAGTATTCCAATATTTACTGCGGCTCAAACGAACACAAATGGAGTTGGAGAAGTTATGGGCATCTGTAATGCATCAATATCACAGTAATTTTGCCAAAAATAAAAAGGACCAAAACAAGAGCTCAATGACACAGCAGAGAGATCAAAGATTTCGGTCAATGTGGCGTGTTAGAGAACATATGGCTTTCTTAATCAGAAATCTCCAATTTTATATTCAGGTTTTTATTCATATCTTGTGCTACATATGTTTGATTTATTAGATTTACTACAATTATTGTTTGCGCTTTGAAGTAGTTGCCCCCACCCTGATCCCCGTAGTGTCATGGGATATTCCTTTACAGGTGGATGTGATAGAGTCTCAGTGGAACATTCTACAATCTCATATTCAAGAATCTCATGACTTTACGGAACTCGTGGGCTTTCATCAAGAGTAATAATGTCTCAATTGCACATTTTTTATTTTTCACATTTTACAAAAACATAAATACTGTATTGTTTGCTAAACTATTTCACTTCCTACAGGTATCTGTCAGCCTTGATTTCACAAACTTTCTTGGACATTGGTTCTGTTTCGAGGATACTTGATGGCATCATGAAGCTTTGCCTGCAATTTTGCTGGAATATTGAGAACCAAGATAACTTCTCAAATACTTCTGAATTGGAACATATAGCCGAGGTGATGATGCATTGCTGGGTTTGCCAAAATAATAATGTATTGAAATAATGGAAAGAGATTATTTTTCTCATACAGCTTCATAAAGATAAATAATTGATAAAGTACATTGTCATTTTTCATCTTTGTCGCCCTTGACTGGACTTTTTCAAATTTCCCATTATATTTCTATATTTGATAATCAGATCTCTCTCCCTTAAATTTATCTTTTTGTTTGTTTATTCATCATTTTTATGTTTTTTTCTAACTTAAACAACAATAGGAATTCAACAAGAAATCAAATTCCTTGTACACTATACTGCGCAGCAGCAGGCTTGCTGGAAGTCAACGAACTCCGTTTTTGAGACGCTTTCTTTTGCGGCTAAATCTGAATTCCTTCTTTGAGGTAAAAAACAACCCGTCATATTCAGTTTTACTGTTCAGATCCTCGTGTCTTACCGTCTATTCTGTTGTTCCTTTACAGGCAACTGCAAAAGGGGTTTTGAATGTCGTCAGGCCACGTCCTACACTTCCTGGTTTAAATCAACAGTAGTGTATTTGATTACAGCACAGGTTCAAAGTTTCTCACTTGTAGGGGTATTATCTGCCACGTAGCCGTCGGTTGATTAAATTTCTCCCTTCCATCATCTTGTTTGGTGGGAGAGTTTTAGTGCTGACAATCAAGTTGCTATCTATTTGCTGTCGCTGGTTGATCATCCTTCAATTGCGTTTTGAATGTCAGCTACACATTCCATATGCTATTTTGAGAATGTGGTTGTTGATCCAATTGATTTTATTGTAATACTGCACAGTTTGGAAAGTGTTATGCTTATGATTTTAGGTGTCTTTTGTTGTCTTTCCTACTTTGTTGCAGTTTATTGATATATACGTTCAGTGAGTGATTGGTGTGTATAGTGTAATTGGTTTTAATATTATGATTTACAATGCTTATTAGATTTTTTCCAGGAAATATATAATTGTCCCTGTATGATAATATTTTTAAATATCCATGAAATTGTAAAATGTTAAATCATATTCGTTCCTTTGTCTACATCTGTGCGGAATATAATGACATTAAATTGGTAACGTCGGAGATATATTTGAATCTATTTGAATAACGTCAAATACAACCTACACATTATATTATGAGAAAAAAGTCCTAACGAGAATTTTAGAATCCTGAAGCACCTGAAAATTATGTTCTGTTTTTCCATTTTACAAGTTATTTATTTAAATCATGTATGAAAAAAAAGTCAGGCTAAATTAGTCTTAGTCCCTTAACTTATTTTTTAATTTTCATTTTAATTTCATAATTATTTATAGTTCTGTTTTGATCATTTAACTATATTTCTATTAATCAAGTTTCTCTTAGTTTTTGACAAAAATTGTTAAAGTTTTGTCATCTTCTTCCTCTGACTTATTTTCAAACTCATAAATTTATAAACTTATTATTTCTTTTAACCTAAAACCTCAAACAATTCATACTTTCAAATTGCAGATTGAGATTTTTAACTAATCAATGGAAATACAATTTTACAATCTTATAGAAAATCTATGTTTAGAAAAAGAATGAGTTTGAGGATTTATTATTTTTTTTGAGTTTGAAAGGTTATGAAATTAAATTTATAAGTTATGGATTTGAAATCTTACGAGTTTGAATGTCATAGATTTAATGAATTTTTTAGATTTTTAAATTGACGAAGATTGTACATTTATGAGTTTATGGATCTGAAGATAAGTGAGATGAAAGAGATGACAAAATTTATTATTTTTTTTGTCAAAAACTAACGAAAATGATTAACTTAACTAACGAAAGTATAACTAAATGATCAAAATAAAACGGAAAATAATTATGAGATTAAATCAAAAAATAAGTTAAGAGTCTAAAAAAAAAACTAATTTAGTCAAAAATTTACATCCTTAATGTATAACAATTAATGTCTATAAGTATATTAAAATGTAAGATGATAAAATCATAAATATAAAACAAATTAGTCTGAATTATTTCAATAAATGTATATATTTGTACGAGTATAGAAATATAATTATTTGTAAATAAAACTAAAAAACAAATATAATTTTGGATTTGATTAGTCAAGAGTGATATATGAATTTCAATATAATTTAATAAGAAAATAAATAAATTTTGATTTCATTTTATAGTTTTCAGTTGTTATTTTGTTTTTGTAACTCACATTGAATTAAATTAGTTAGTTCATGAACATCCCTAATTCCCTATACGCAGCTCAAAAAAAAAAAAAAAATTCCCAAGTGAAACGAAGCTGTGTATTTAGACCAAAAGGCAAGGAAAGTTGAAAAAGCTAACACAAGAAAAAGAAATGTGTTAGGTGAAAAATGTTTGTTGGTGATCACCTTCCAAAAGCCTAAAAAATTACAAAGCACATTGAGTCAACATAAAGACAACAACATTACTAATACAATAATCCCTAAGACTAAATATTACACTGCAACAACAAAACACTCCAAGCCACACACTCATAAAAATAGTTTTTTTTTTTTTTATTTTATTTTATTTTATTTTTTACAGTTAAAACCTTTAAGAATATCTCAATCTGAATTCTCAAAACCATAACCAGAGGTAGGTAATAGATATAACCCAACACAACACAAAACACAAAACAGAAAACATCATCTTCAAATCCAAAATGGAACCCACCAACCAAACACCACCACCAGAGAAAGAAAACCCACTTCCTACTCCGCCATCTGAACCCCAATTACCACCGTCAATAGCATCTCTCTCCCTCTCTCTCTCATCAATCCTCCCTTTATTCCAACCCAAAATCCCATCTTTACTATCACCACCACAACCCAACAAACTCAAAATCCCAACTCAAGCTTCATCACTCACACACCTTTCACTCTCCACAAAAACTCATTCTCCTCCTTCCAAAAACAAATCTTCATTCAAATCAACCCTCTCCGCTAACCCTCTCAAATCACCACTTTCATTAGGCCCCCACCGTCCCGTGGACCCTTCTGCCGCCGCCGCTCTCCGCCGCACCACCATCGTTTGGTTCCGTAACGACCTACGTGTTCACGACAACGAATGTCTCAATACTGCAAACAATGAATCAATCTCTGTTTTACCTGTTTACTGTTTCGACCCTGCTGATTACGGTAAATCATCTTCTGGGTTTGACAAAACCGGTCCTTTCCGTGCTACTTTCCTCATCGAATCGGTTTCGGATCTTCGGAAGAATCTTAAGGCTAGAGGGTCGGATCTTGTTGTGAGAGTTGGGAAACCGGAGACGGTTTTGGTTGAACTTGCGAAGGAAGTTGGGGCGGATAGTGTGTTTGCTCATAGAGAGGTTTCACATGATGAGGTGAAAATGGAGGAGAAGATTGAGAGTAAGATGAAAGAGGAGAATGTTGAAGTTAAGTACTTTTGGGGAAGTACTTTGTATCATGTTGATGATTTGCCTTTTAAATTGGAGGATATGCCTTCTAACTATGGTGGGTTTAGGGATAGGGTTCAGAAATTGGAGGTAAGGAAGAGTATTGAGGCTTTGGATCAACTTAAGGGTCTTCCTTCTAGGGGTGATGTTCAGCCTGGTGATATTCCTACTTTGATGGACCTTGGTCTTAACCCATCAGCCACTATGTCACAGGTGTTTTTTCTTCTTTTATTTTTAGTTTTGTTCACTGATTTCATCTTTAACATGTTATTTGTTTTATGCTGCATTGGGTCTTTATTAGACAATGCTGTTGTAAATATAATGTTTTCATGGTTCTTTTTGTTTTGCTTTTGTGTTCTTTTAGTAGTTAATAGTACTAATTTTATCTTTTGATTAGATTGTATGTTGGCTCAACAATGAGTGAGTGTTGTGGAATTCGTTTAATTGTGGGAGGCATGAAGTAGTTTTGGATCTTCAGAAGGTTTTAGTTTTTAGGTTCCATAAAAGGGGTTGCCAAATAGTGGCTATAGCATATAGGGGTGCTACAGAGTAGCACAATTTTAACAAACTGCTATTGTTCGGTGATATGCGATTTAGTATAAAGTGTTGTCACTCAAATAGCGGCTAAAGTAACATTGTTGCATAACGGAATTTGAACAAACCGCTATTTTTTGCGATCTGCAATTGGCAACACAGGTCATAAAATTCTTTGTATTCTAAATGCTGATAATTGGGGCTACCTGTTAACCTGGTTGTGAGATGATACTGATATGCTACCTTGAGGTTTGAACATGTCTTAGTGAATCTGTTATAAATTTGGCGTAACATTAACAACCACAACCTCCAAAACGAAATATAAATAAAATTAACACATATATTTTGGAATAAAATGCAAGAAAATATCAATAACTTCTCTCCTATTTAATGTCACAATTTAATTTTTATTGGGATTGTATAGATTAAATGTGATCAACTACTTCTCTTAATCTGTGTAATTTGATCTACTTTTGCTTATAATTTATTCTGGAGGGAGTACTTAACTGCTGACATTACGTCCCGGTTGCTTCTGCTGCTGGAAATTTTCAACTCTTTACCGTCCTCTTTTTATCTTGCTAAACCATGTTTGCTTTGGCATTTATGTTGCTATCCTTTGTTCGGCATTCTTGTGTTAATCCATAGAGTTATTGTCATTGGCAATTTATGTTGGTTGTCGACATCATGCAGGATGGCAAGCCAGGGCCTAATGCTTCTATGGCAGGAGGGGAGACTGAAGCACTACAGAGGCTTAAAAGATTTGCAGCTGAGTGTGAAGCTCAACCACACAAGGGGTTTAAGGATGGAGCACAAGATAGTATATATGGTGCCAATTTTTCATGCAAAATTTCTCCATGGTTGGCAATGGGATGCCTCTCCCCTCGCGCAATGTTTGATGAGCTGAAGAAAACCGCTAGCAGGTATGCACGCTCCTAGATGTTTTTTCTGTTTGAAAATATTAGGCATTTTTTCTGTGAATACTCACCGATGATTTATATCACTCATAGAGCTGTTTCTGCTTCATCAAGCCGAAATGATGGTGGCAGTGGCTCATCCAAAACTGGAACTAATTGGTTGATGTTTGAATTGCTATGGAGGGACTTCTTCAGGTAACTTCTTACTTTGTTTGAAACTTTATTGTTACAATTTCTTTGCCTTATCCTGAGATATATGGAAATAACTAGTGCACCAGTAGGAGATTGTTTTCCTAATTGGAAAGTTATAACTTTGTGATGCAAATGGTATTTTTATCACAGTAATCAATAGCGTCAGGCTAAGTCCGGTCTTAGAAAATGCCTTGAGTTTTGGGACATGGGCCTGATTCAAGTCTTGGAAAATTCTGTCTTATTAGTTTAGTTTTCTCTTGTAATTGTCCTTAGTAGTGCCAGGTAGTTACAGTTCAGCACATTTATAAATAGTTGTAAGTGCAGAATTTATTATTCAAGTAACACAGAATTACCAAAACAAATTTTCCTTTTCATTTCTCTTCAGTTCTCTCCTATAAGTTCTCTTCAATTATTTCAATTTATTTTCTACTTTTTTTCCTCAAATTATTCTGTCTTGATCTTTTTCTGTTTTTTCTTGTCTCCAAGTTGAGTTTTGTTCTGTCAGTTTTTGTGTCCTCCGTTTTAGTCTACCAGTTGTGGTCTCTCTTTAATATTATTTGCAATAAATGTCTTTAAAAAATGGCGAGTAAGGATATCATCCCCCTTTCCTATAAATGTAGGTGGTGTTATTGTTCATAGAATTATAGGATTTATTTTGTATATTGTTATATACACTTACATTATAAATATAGTCCAGTCATATTTTCACTAGATCTTGACACACTGTTAATAAATAAATTTTAAGAAATATTGTTATGACGCGGATGTGGTAAAATAGTGAAATATGAGCGGACGTATGTGCAAAACCTATTTATACTGTCAGGTATTAAACTTCAGAATTATATTTGACAGATTTCTCTTCCTTCTTAGTGTTATTGATAGGGTTGGTTTTTTCAGTGAAAGGGTGCATTTCAGAGAGAACAAAGTAATAAATCTATCATTAGAATATCAAATTAGATTTGAACAAGCCCGGTTTACTTTGTGTTTTCATTTTCTAAAATGCGTCTTCATTTGATCTTGGTAAGAGATTCTTGAGATGTAATGCTAGTTAATGATGATTTGATCTTGGTAAGAGATTCTTGAGATGTAATGCTAGTTAATGATGATTGCTGTATTATTTGTTAGTAAAAGATGGTTTGTGGACACTGTTTCTGAAAATTTATATGGTTCACTTCATACTGAATTGTTGATTTGTTCAGGTTTATTACCAAAAAGTACAGTTCTACAAAGAAACAGTTGGAAGCTGCTCCTGCCACTGCTTGTACGGGTGCACTTGCTTAAGCTACAAGTTTTAATCGACGTAAGAGTTTGTTTTACTTGGCCAAATTTGGAAATTCTGTTGTAACTAGCAATCACATTATATCAATATGGAAGGAAGCTTTACATTATTTTTTTGGATGTATTCTTCTCAAAATCTTCGTTGGAATATTTTCCAAAAATGGATGGAGTTACTACAGTAGCATCTATACTTTTTTTTTAATATCTTATTTGAGTTGTGAAGAATCAAGTAGGTTATTAGGTAAGAATTTAACATCACCAAAAGCACACTTAATTCCAATACTTAGGCAGCCACATGCAACCTTGTATCAGAAGGCAATAATCAACCTTTGTACCTATGATTTTAAAATCTAAAACTAGCTTAATCATTTACAATATGGAACTTGAAATGAAGTAGATGAAAGGGACTCAATCTTTCCTTTGCGGGACTCCAAGAGAATCGAGAGAAGGCCTACAAAAGATGTGAAAGAAAAATCCAAAATCAAAACCTGTTGGAGAACGCTATGGATGTCACGTTAAAAAAAAATATATTAAATTTGTTAAGAATTTATATTATTTTTACTAGTTTACATTTGAAGAGAGGTTGATTGTTAATTGCATAAAAAGATACAAGTTAATTAATTAATGTTTATATTTTATATTATGTGTTTAAAATATTTGCAGTTGTTTTAAATGTGTAACTAATTAAATCACACTTAACACGAGAAGAAGTGAATAACAATTCAATTATTTTTAGTATCCCGAGACAAATATTTAAACATAATTGTTAATTTCAGAGTTAACTCATAAAAAATTAAATATTCTAAGTCACAAAAGTGAAATAACTTGTTAATTTCAGAGTTAACTCTTAAGAAATTAAATATTCTAAGTCGCAAAAGTGAAATAACTTGCATTGCATGTAGACTTTATCATTGGTAAACTCAAACAAGTTCTAGTAAACAATGATAAAATTAATAAACTATCGGTTTCACCGGCCAGTAGTAGGTTTCATTGGGGAGTAGTAAATTTACAGTTTTACACTGGTTTAACATTGAAATTTATATTAAGATGATTTGATGGTTTGGGAAAGGAGTAGGAATAGATGATAGTGACTGACAAGGGTATACGGTTTAATCTATATCAAGTTCAGGTTATGTCAGACTTTTTTTTAAATTGAAAAGACTAAAACTTCTAAAAAAAAGATTATTTAGTTAAAAATATGAAGTTATATGCCACATAAAAAGTTTTTTAAGCATATCAGACCTATTTATTTAAATAAATATAAAAAATATTTTTTTATTACTATCATAATTATTATATTAAATTTTGATCTTTTTGTTAGATATTAAATTTTTAGTAGTTTACGCATATTATATTTCTTTAGTTTTTGTCATATTTAAATGTATTATTATAAAATAGAATTGAAGTAGGATGTGTGTAAATTCATATTCTTCAAAATGTCATGTTAAATATCAAAATAGAGCTTAATTTTATTGACATGTTAACTCGTTAATCTACTTAAAGATATGTTTGATTACTTATTCAAAAATGTTAAAAAGAAATAGGCTTTAAAACATACTAACATGTTATACTAAACTTCTATCAAGATCAGACTCATGCCTAAAAAGTAAGAATAAGCCTTAAAAAGTCGCTAAAAACTGAAAATGATGAATCTGCAAACAAACTCATAATATCTAAGTTAATAGCATTTAACAACAAATTGCCTACAAATGTTTTGACATAATTAAAGTAACCAGAATATCTTTGTCTCCGAATCTATAGCGTAGACGATCAAGTCATTGACTGAATCTGTAATTTGTTGAACTGATCTATTAATCTGAACCACGAACACTGCACAAAACACAAAATAAAAAATATCGCACCGAGACGAAGAACGTCACATGCTGAAGACGAACTCAAGAAAAATGAGAGAAAAATTAAATCTATATAAAAATTAATTATTTAAAATAAAAGATGAAGAAGAAAAACTATATAGAGTTGTTGTTGCTTTATTATATAGTTGAAATGTTGAATTATTGTTGCTTTAATAGTATTTATGTGTTATATAATGTAGGCGATATATAATTTTTTACGAAACAAGTCTTCGAGTCGAGTCTATATAGACTGGAAATTTTTTTTCAACACTTTCGATTTTGACAACCTAACAGAATCACAAACATAAAAAAAGAAACATTAGAATATCTTAACGTGCAGCGACGGAGCTTCTTGTTACCAGCCAAAGTCTCCAATTTTTTTTTTTTAAATATTAGTATTTTCAGTTTTTTGTGTGTAATGTTATTAGAACATATTGTAACATAAAATGAGACATAGATATAATATTTTGTATTGGTACACAAATATAAAATGTATTTATCTGTATTTAGTATTGTGTTTGTGTTTATTTTTGTGTCAAGTTTTATGTTCTAACATTACTCTATTTTTTATAAAATACATTTGACTTATAATTTAATCAATAAAAATTGATCTATTTGATTCATATTATAGATAAAAAATGTCTATTATAAAAAAATCAAAGAGAAGTATTTATAAAAAAATTATAAAATGTAACTACTATAATTATAAAATAAATTAAATTTTCCAACATAAAAATAGAAAAATCAAATCAAATGATCCTATGATCCTAAATTAGTTTGATATTTTTTTTGAGTATGAGTCCAAGTTGAACTAAACCAATAAATTCGACCTTTATTGATTTGATATATAGTTTCATGTAATTTTAAAATATATTGCATAATACTCAAACCAAACAATTATATTTTATCAACTCTATGTTAATATTGGTATCATAAATAATGTGTTGTGTTTAAATATATTTTAATAATTATATATATTATTTTTGTACTTGTAGTTAAGAAAGTTGTATTAAGAGTGTAAAAATTTGGATTTAATTTGTATGCATTGGTGATCTAAATATATTTTACACCATCGATTAATCATAATCGTCAGATGAATAAAACAATTTGATTTTTATCATAATTACTTTTAAAATCACACATATGAATGGTTGCGATGTGTTGTCAATGTAAAATTTTGTACATTGACAAAACATAACAATTAAATTCTAAAAAATTTAATGTTAAAAAAAATATAGATTTTTAGAAATTAATTTTTAATTATTAAAATTGTAAAACTTTGATTGTCAATATATTTTGTAAATTTACGACTTAAAATTCTTATATAAAATATTATATTTTTTTATATAACATTTACCTAAATCTGTTATTGTCAATTTTATTTCACCCACTGGGATCCACCTCCTCCGGTTAGGAGTGTTCAAAAAAACCAAAAATTTAACCAAACTGTAGAATTGAACTTAACCGAACTGTTTTTGAACTAAACTGATTTATAAAAATTGAGAAGCAAACTGTTTTCTAATTGATTTTTTAAAACTAAAACTGAACGGCACCGGTTTTCAGTTCAAAAAAATTGAATCAAATTGGTTTTTAGTTCGAAAAAATTGTATCGAACTGGTTTTTAGTTCGAAAAAATTAGAACGGAACTTGTTTTTTAGAAGTAATTAGGGGTAATTATGTAAAATTTGACTTATAGGAACAAAAAAAACTAAGTTAAAACTAATTCGATTTGGTTCAGAGTAATAAATCAGTTCACCTATTTATAAAACAGTTCGGTTTTGTTTTTTAAACTGAAAATCCGTTCGGTTTAGTTTTTTCAAATTAAAATTCAGTTCGATTCAATTTTCAAATAATTCTAATTCATAACTGAATTTTGTCCGCTCCTACCTCCAGCAAGCCAACATAGCAACTTGACACAAAATATAAAACGAAAACGAACGGTTCATATACATCAAAATAAAAAATGTAATAATTTTGATACAATTTTCTTATGTATCTTAAGTTAGTTTTTATTTAATTTCTAAAAATGTAAATCATTTTCATAATTTTTTAAATAAAAGGAGTCAAGTTACTCAAGTTTTCTTTTAAAAAATGTTATTTAAGAATTAGTTTTGAATAAATTAAATTTCAATAATAAAATCGTCAGATTTAAAGTTTTAACTATGTAATCTAATTTAAGTTTTTTTATAAAATTTTAAAACTACATGATATTTCATCAAATAATTTAATTTGACATATCTTTAAAACAAACACATTTTAAAAACACAATTGTCGTATAATACATTTTTTCCTTTAAGAAAAAGTACTGGTAAATATTGACCTATTAATTACATAGTTAGAATACTCAATTTATCTGAAATTTGGTATGTGTAATGATAATATTCAATTATTATATTTAAAAAGATTAAGCATAATAATAACAATACAAAGTTAAGCATAATAACAATTAACAATGCAAGAGTTGCTTTTTTTGTTTTTTGACAGAAATTGCAAGTGTTGCTATTGAAGTAAGTGGATTCCCACTATTTATTAAATAAATGTCTTCAGATTAAAAACACTAATATATAGAGAAAAAAAAGTCTTCAATTATGCTTATAAGTACTCCCTCCGTTTTTTATTATAAGAAAGAAAAAAAATTTACTTTGTTTTTCTTTATTATAAGCAATCTTAATTAACTTTTTAATTTTAATTTTATCATTTCTATAATACTCTTCATTAAATTTTTATAACAATTTTCAATATATTGATAGAATAATTCAAAAAAAAACTTTCAAGTTGTCTAATTTTGGATAGAGGGTGGTAAGCGAAAAAGTCAAAAAAAAAATGAATAAGAATATTTTTGTAAATATAATTTTTTTTTATTAAATCAAAAAAACTTAATAACTTTACTTGACTTTCTTAAAAAACGCACAATTGTATAAATTTTCTTATAATAAGGAATGGAGGAAGTACATGATTCGACTGGTAGACCAAACTTTTTGTCTCCACACATGCTAATTGCTAAACCATAATTTTGTACTCTAGTTCTAATTTTTGTGTCGACAGAGCAAATGGACCTTTCTTGTGCACCTTTTTGCTTTTTCTTACCAAATACTAGGAACACCTAATTTGCTGATGATAAGTGCCTACTACACTCTCACTTTGCTGTTAAATATTGTTGAACACTTAAAACAGTAACCTACAATCACAACAAATTTAAGGTGCACAGATTTTTATTAACTTCATATTGTTCTCATGAATTTATCTGTGTGCCGAGCCGAGGATTCAGAACAACTCAAAGTCTCAAACTATAAATGAATAATATAAACTAATTAAGGATAAGCTTTCATAGTTGATAAAAATCTGGATAAGACCCAAAAAGGTTGGTTTTTTCTGATAGTCATCCTAAAAATTAAATCAAATTCTCAAGAATATTTTTACAAAACATAATTATCGGGTTGGAGAAAAACCGATGTGGATCCTCTACACCAAGTATCCCTCTACACTCCACCTTCTATTTTAGTTACTACTTACTAGCTTGCATAGGGGCTCGAGTCACAACTTTGTCTATAATGAAGACCATAAAATATACAAAACCAAGAAATGCGGACTAAAAACTTTTGAATTAAGACTCAAAATACAATACACTTTGTGGAAATTACCAATTGGATAGAGTACAGGACTTGTCTGTAAGACTGTAATCAGCAAGCAACAGTGAAATGGAGACTGAACTCACCTGAAACCAGCCATAATCAGTAGCTTGCAAAGTTCCTCTCAAGGGATAATCTTTAATACACCATAATTTAAGTGTATAATTCCTTTAAAAGAAAAATTCCAACAAAAAATATATATGTCTATATGGGTATGTAATACCTACATCAAAATAAAAGGAAAAAAATTCAAAAAGCTAAGGAAGCGGTATGACAGTACATGAAGGAAGAAGGAAGAGTAATGATTACTGTAGAGGGCACCCGGGAAACATAAATACATAATGCAATAATGAGCAAAGGATAAGGATCTGTGTAATACAATTCTAAATGAATCCTGAAACCTTAAGTGAAGATAGTACGACAAAAATAATCCATAGCAGCATGAAAAAAGTACAGGTAATCCATGCCCAAAGCCTTGGTCCTCCAAGCTCTGCACCCAAAACTAGGCGCCTAACAACCAAAACTGAGATACATCCAACAGAAGTGGAGAAGAAAACAATCAATGAAAAGCTAAGTCCCCCTGCATCTTGGATTCGGAGAGGTTCTCTATATGCTATGAAGTTGTACAAAGTATCAATAAGCCATGGAACACCAATGCCAACATATATATTCACTGAATTGCTGCAAAAGTAATAAATAATTAAGTCAATTTGGCCTCACCCACTATATAAAGCTTTTCATAAAAACAAGGATTTGGCAGGCCATTAAAATAACCTAAATACAGAACTCATTATAAAATGAAAGGGTCAAAGCCTCCGACCAAATAATAAAATTTGATTCTAAAATTCTAGGAAATTATTTTTCTAGGTTATTTAGAATTCATTATTGATAATATCAATCAAATTTTATTTTAAATTAGTCTGAGATACTAGAAATAGGTAATCAAGTCCACAAGAGGTTGAACCACTAGAGGTAATAACTTCTTTTCCAAACCTTCAGGGAAAACTAATAAAATACCTAATAGAACAAAAACTACACTCCATGAATTTTGTTAACTATTAATATCCATCATGAAATGATTTAAGCAAAACCATGATTGTGACCATATCCAAAAGCAAGAATGACATGTATATTGAGATGAAGACCTGCAAGTGATGTTTGCAATCGCAGAGTCTGCTGTTTTTTGACGTTCAGCAGCAATCATGCTCGCCACTAAATCGGGCCATGAGGTTCCACTAGCCAGTGCTGTAAATGCTATGACATAAGCATTTATTCCTGTTAAAGAGGTTACAAATGATGTAAGAAGTAATTACAATGCGCAGAATTAACAAGGAAACTTTGGATCTATAATGAACTAAAGAAGTGGACTGGAATATCATTGAATCAGAAGGAAAACCTGTGACACAGCTTATAAGATCTGTTATCTTAGTCACAATGTAAGCTATTCCACTGATGAAAAGCAGAGAGCAAATGAAAGAAATCCATCCATGAGCAATATGGCATGGGGGAACAAAAGCAAACAGAAATCTCCATGGTAAAAGCAACAACTGCCAGAAAATACGAGCTATGCGGATATAGATATTGTTCATCTTTTTAGATTCTTGGCTCTCCACCTGTTGAAAAAAATTACAGACTAGTCATCATAAATTGACTATATATTGTTAGAATTTTCCTACATAAGTCCTCTATTAGTGAACTACTGCTCATAAACTAATGCATCTCTTTACTAATCCTTCCATTATAAATTTATAATTCAAATCAAATTTTAGTTATCCATTCGTAAACTAATGCATCTCTTTATTATCAAAGGATGCAATGTCCGTAAATTGCTCAATTATGAGAAGTCCAAACCATATCCAAAATTTGCATTGTTTTTTTACAACGAATAACTCCTAATTTATGGATTTCATTAAGCTATACTCTAAGTCCTAAATTCAACAATAAGGGCAAGGTTTAAATCAACATCTCAAATTTATGACTGTAATTTCTTAATTTACAATTTCATGTTTGAAATTTCTTAGTGTGGGATCATCATAACTTACCTGATTCAGTAAATATGGAAATATTATTAACAATGAGATACTTTACAAGGAAGTATGGCCTATCTGTAATTTAATTGGGACTAAACAAAGAAACAGGCAATCCTTTGTGGATTTAAGAGACAGAAGATGCAGAGGAATGAAATAGAGAGAGAAAATGATTTGGTACTTAAAAATATCAAAATTGAGGAGAAAGGTGGACGCTTAATATGTTACAGAAATTGCCAAATGGATAGACAACAAAGAGTGTGATCAAGACAGGGCCAGAAGGAGAGGCATCACCTTCAAATTGCAGTTTTCCAGTATACTCCATGAGGCCACTCATCATCTTTTCTATGATTATTATTGTTTTCTTTGCTATGCTTTGATTTGCAATAATTTTCAAATTTTCAATTGGTTTTTAAAAAAGTGAACTTGATTGATAGCAAACAATCGCATAATTCATTTATAAAATAAAAATTAAATGTTGTACTTAACAATCTCATCATAATTCATAAAAGGCTTCACTATATGCAAGTCAATTTTGAATTTTAAAGAGTCCAACAACGTCAATTGATCCATATAGCCCCAATTAATGGGCAGGTGTGGTTGTGGCTGTTGTTATTCTTGAATCTATGATATCAGCATTTAATCTTTAAGACATGCTAGCATTATAAAATAAAGTACCGTCAGTGCATCGACAAATTGTCGTCTCCAAATTGTAAGCAGGCAGGTATCCTCAGGCCCTGTTTCCATATCTCTATCAGAATTTTCTGTATCATCTATTTGAGGTACTCTTACATACAATCTATCTGCAAATTAGAAAATTTGCGACATAGATTATTCTTACATTTCATAATGTTTCTCATACTAATAAAATTGTTTCTGAAGAAGAAAACATTGAAAGTAAAGCCAACTTTCACTACATTAAGGTGTTCATGAAACAGCTACCTCTGTGGTTTTCTGAATGAATGGAAAAAATATCAACAGTGTCCCTGTTCTCTTCATTAAAATGAATTATCTCAGAGCACTCCACTTTGTCATGGGACTCTTGTTTAGGAGTCTCTTCCGGTACCCAATCCTCTGGCCTCTCATCTCTTGCACTTCAAATATAAAATGAGACATCAGAATAGATAGGTAAAAATTCAAGAGGATCGTGAAACCTTAATCCTTTTACTTAATTCTAAAACATGAAACAGACTGAAGCACATACATAGGTAGAGAAATATAGGGCCAACGTTTATCTTGAGCATAAGCATGAATCAACAGTAATCCGTACTGAAGTACTGTAAACAAGGCCTCCCATAGAGTTATCACGTTTGGAGTCCATACCTACATTCAATTTTTGGATGGATATTCCGCATAAAAAAGGACGATCAAGAATTAAATAACAAGCAAACTATGATACAGTTAAACAAGATAATCTCTTCTATGTTAACTTTAAAATACTTGAGTTTTGAATGTTTTTAAACTTATCAAACCTAAGTATGAGTACCAAATTTATAATTGTTCTAACTTGCAGATTGAGATACAAGCTCGTGAAGGATATTCAGTGCCAACTTAGGAGATGCCAATGCAATTATACACATTGGCCATGGAAAAGTAAAATCATATCTAACATCCCTTAAATGTTAAATACAGTTTCTAAGGAGAGAAGGCTTCTTGTCAGAAATGAAGGCTCACATTATAGTTCTTACATATTAAATGTTTAAATACAAATGAATGTTGAAGTAGTACCTCCAAAATTATGTATAACCAAAAGTAAGCCCAAAATGACCAAAATAGCTCCACTATCCATACACCTAGATCAGCAATCTTTTTCAACTCTCCTGCTTTTGGAATTACTACACATACGGCGTGGATGGGAAAGAGGTCAAATGCAGCAGAACCAACGAGTGTTCCAGGTCCCAAACCTGAATATTAAGCACAGTTATCAAGAATTATAGTTACAATAGTGCTCAGCAGTCTAAAGCCACTGAAGAAATAAAAAGTAGTTGAACATCAGAATAAAACAAATACTCATACTGCAGCATCAAATATTATTCAAAAGGAAGGAAGTCACTGCAGCACTCAACTCACTCGTTAAACAACTAAATATAAATCTAGCTTTTAAACAATTAAAAAGTACTTCAAAAATATACTAAATAAGTCTAGCTTTTTCTATCATTATTCTACATGTCGCCTCCCCTGAACTGACCAAATAAATATAAATCTTTCTGTACAAGGTATTTGTTGGAGTCAATTAAATGGACAACGCTATCATCATATCATATTGTATGGTAAAAGTCACTATTTATTGGCACATATTCCCTAAACTTCAAGTACACCAATACAAAAAATCAACGAAGGTATCAAATTTGACTCTAGTATCCATCACAAGAAAGATAGAGTTTGAAAGCTTTGAAAAAACAAACCTCCAGCATACCGATTCCCCAAATTTTGTATAGCATCAATAGTAGCTAATGATATCTGAGGAAAACTGGTTCCAAAGGCCAACAGGCTAATATCTGCAATTGTATAATTCCAAACTTTTTCATGTGTAATGATTTCAGTTTTAGTAACTGGATCTATCACCACTACTTCCCTTGTGTGCTTGACCACATTTTCCATCGATTGAAAGAAGCGAGAGGTTATAGCCGATAATCCAATGAAACAATAAGCAAGGCCAAGAAAATATAAAAAAATCCGAAAAGTATTCCCAAGATCAGTTTCTCCACTAAAAATAAGGTAGCTTTCACATTTTTCATGCCCCAATAACAGTTTACTGGAAAACCAAACCATTTTATCAACCTTTCTTGGCCAAGTCTAAGTGGCAACAGAATCTCAATCAGTCCAAAATTTCAGATCAGTTATTTGTAATCATCACAAAACAAAACATTCACATTACCTGATATACAAATTGAAAATTAGAATACAAATTGAAAATTAATCAAAACAATATATATGTATATATGCATATACAACAAATGATACCATTTGAATTGGAGAAACAATTTCATACTTTCGGGTGACAAAATATCTTCAATTAAACACACTCAAGTTGAGTCAGTATCAGTTGTAGTAGATTTGGAAATTTGGTAAAAGCTAATTTCAATTTTTTTTTTCTTATCTCTTTTTTGTTGTTGTTGAAATTATTGAAGCAGTATAACTACAAGTGGGAATTGAAGCACGCAAAAATTGAGTACATTTCAGCTCGGTGATGAAAAATACATAAACCTAAAATAATTGTGCAAAGGTAAGTTTGTGGTATCTGATCTGAGAATTAGAACAGCAAATTGATGGGGAGAAGGATGGAAAACATGGAAATGATATGACGCGCTGAGAGGGGAAAAAGATAATCGGAGAATTACCGGCGAAGATAGAATTCGCCGGAGATTTGCCGGCGGCAATGGCGGTATTTGTTACTCCGGATTAAAGCAGTGGATTTTGGAATTGAGAGTAGATTTTATATAACGTGTTTGCATGGTACCCAGATTTTATTTTATTTTATATAATAGTAAATAATAAATAGTCTTCTTTCTCTTTCGTGTAAAATATATCCTAAATTTTAAGTGACATTCAATTTATAAATCATTATAATTACACTAAAAGTTAAATCATATTAATATATAACAGTTATAATTAATCAAAAGTGTAAAAATATCTTATCCTTATAATATATATAAATCAAATTCAAATTTTGTAATTCTTTTTTTATTCAAGGAATGTCGAAATAATCCAAACATTATGATTGTGATCGTAATTATTTATATAAGCGAATAATGTGGCTACTTCATTCAGCAAAAATAATAAAATAATAATAATGTCGCTGCTTCTTTTTCTTGAGATAATGTCGACTCCGCGAAACATAACACTTAAGTATAACCAAGTAATAAACTATACAAGAGACATCTTTTATTAAAAAAATACTATAGAAGAGAGATGTCATTTTTATAAAAGTTTACAGGAAACATTTTTGTCTCATTGATGGTATTTTTGTCATTTTCATGCTTTGTTATTCTGACTATCTATTAATTTATGCTTTTATATTTTTACATAATACTAAATTATTTATTTGCTTTTTGATTTCTAATTTTCTTCACAATTTTTCATACTCTATCATTCTAAATATTTACATTAATTTATGATTTTATTTCTTTCACACAATACTAAAACATTAATTTTACTCTTTGTTTTTATTTTTTGTTTAGTACAATTACAATATATTTATTTATCTATTTGTTTCACTTTTTTCTTTAGTAAAATTTCAATACATTTTTTCAATTACAACACTTTCAGAAAACTTATGAGAAAAAAAATCAATGAATAAATATTGTTCTTTTAATCATTATTCTTAAATTCTAGATTATATCTTTGTTGTTTTAAATTCACTTCAAGAGATCATTTAAATCGAAAGTTTGAATAATTATCTTCACCACGGGTATGAGTTCATCGCTTCTTTTTTCTATATTATTTTCTCCTATAATTTTTTGTCATCTTTGTTATTCGTGTTCTTTTTTGTTATATTTTTGTAAACTATTTTGATCATTCTAACATTATTGGTTCCTCGTTATGATTTTTTAATTACAAAATAACAATGTGATATGTTTTAAATTACATGACATATAATACAATAATACATAATTAATAACAACTATAAAATTTCAATAAAACACTATAAAAACTTAACTTTCAACTTCATATTTTTTTTAATTTAATTAATGACATATGAATAATTATATCATGAAATCGTATGTCACATTATTTAAAATATGTCAAATTATCATTTTTTTTTTAGTTCACAAATATGCAGGAGGGACCAAAACTGTCGACTTTTAAAATAATGAGATCAATTTCGTGAATTGATGAAAATAGAGTGATAAAAACCGCAATTAAACCTAAAATATATTAACTCATAGTTTTCTTCTCATGCATCGCATGGGTGTGCAATCTAGTTACTCTAGGAATATTATTTTTATTTATTTATATTTTATGAGTAATTTTGATTTTGGTTTGGCCAATCATTATAAACATGGAATTAAAGAGTATACAATGTCGTCCTTAAGTTATAATTCAACGGACAAATACTGATATTATTAAGTTGTACATCATGTTTTGGGTACGAATATGAAACATTGTATATGAATTTCTAATGATATTTACCATTTCTTCTACAAGAAAAAGAAAATGTAGCATCTGTACAAATTATTTTACACTAATAGTTTATGGTCATTAAACTTTATAAATATTTAAATTTGTCGATTTAATTACTAAGACATTATTTTAATAATCAAACATATAAAGTTGGGGACTAAATATATTACAACAGTTGATTCAGTCAACCCTTAATATACAATATGTGAATGCTTATTTACGTAGAAAATAATTATAGATAGTTAAAATTTATATAATCAATGTGATAATACCTTTCAATCAAATTGTTGATTTTGAAAAATATTTGTCTACATGTCTGGTTAACATGTAGTGTAAAGGCACATATTATGGAATGCACAATATTCGAGAAAGAGAAATGTGCGTGCGCGCGTATATATATATATTTTGATAATCAATTGACTCTAAGAGTAACTATGAAATGAGTTACTCTGCTTAATAAGTTACTATAAATGCCGAATTTCACTAATCTAAACGCAAAAACTCTTACAAGTTTTTATAAAATTTCAAAACTATTTGATACTTCTTTAAATAATTTTAAATGAATGTATAATAAATTTTTAAAAAACATAAATAAATATAGATAATTAGATTACATAACTACAAATTTTAGAATTACATAGAACTTTGTGGACTTGATAATTACTATATATAGTAAGTCAACAATGAATGATTGTATAAGTGAATTTTAATATTTATAATGAATTATTAAGGAAAGTAACTCATTTTTAAATTATATGATGCATCGTTAATATAACTAATTTTAGTAAATATAAACTCTTGATTTTATCAATTTAATTAAAAATTATAATTAAATAATTAATCAATCAATCTATTGAATTAGCTGTCGATGTAAAATATTACATTAACAAAAATTAATCAATTTTATTATAATAAGATGTTCTACGTACTCAAAACATGGATCACGTGTTTGAATAAAACATTAGCCGACATGCACAGTTGGATTGGGTAGGACGTCACGAACCAAATACTACCCGTATCCTTTTTTTCAGTTATAATTTAATAAATAAAAACTAATTTATATGAATTAAATTAAATTATAATTTAATTGTTTTTTATAAAAAATTGGACAAAAATAGTTTTCAAGAACAATGAGGAGAAGACGAAATTATAACTATTGATTTGAAGTATGTGTTTTGAGATTAAAAACTTAAACTTTTAATAGATGTTATAAGTTACTAATTAAAATTTGAAATTTCTTTATTTTATATTTTTACCAGTGCTCTCTCTATAATAAATTATAAATAAAAATAGATAATTTAATATTGTTGATCACATTTAATTTATATAATTCTAATAAAAAGACAAATTTATCATCTAAATTATTCTCAATACCTAATAAATTGAGATTAGAAATGCAAAAAGTTATATTAAATGAATGATAGTTTAGAAATTTTATCATTAAATAGAAAAATAATTATTGATTTTTGCTTATAAAAAATTAATTTTATTTATATTTCATTTAGTACTAGTTTTAGTATTTTACTTTTTTGAAAAACATTGTCAGTTGGATAAAAAAAGTGTTTTTTTTTAATTAAATAAGGATTGTATCCATTCACTCAAATTGGTAAATATGCCGATACAATATATTCAAAATCGCTAAAATAAAAAGGACGAATCTGCAAACAAACTCACAACATTCATATTTTAATAGCACAATACGAGAATTTAGCACAAAACGACAAGTCGACAACAATACCTGCAAATATGAAAAATTGTGAGTGTCGAGAATACTTATGTCTTTGGATATATAATGTTGACGTGTCAAAATTATTGATCGAATTTGTAATGAATCAAATATATTTTATCAATCTAAATCAAATGAACACTGTACTAAAACGAACGAGAACATAAAAAAGCTATTTATGAATTTTTTGTCGAGAAGTCATGATATTTAAAAAATAAGATTACATCATTGTCGAACTAATTAAAATTAATAACAAGTAGTAATTGAATAATACAACGCAATCTATTTTTGACATGTTTAGCGATCAGTCAATGTTATTATATATTATTTTTTTTCTCGAACGAATTATAATTTAAACGAATACGATCAAATTAAGTATATTAAACAATATTATTGATCACATTTAATTCATACAAATTTGATAAAAAGTTAAATTTATTGTCTAAATTATTTTCAATGACTAATAAATTAAATCATTGAAAATATAAAAATTGTATTAAATAAGGGATAGTTTAAAGATTATATTATTAAATAAATAAAAGCTATTGATTTTTTATTATATTTCATTTCGGATGTAATAACTTATTTCTTATACTCACCCCTCATGTCATGTAAGGTGAAAAGAGTAAGAAGAGTCTGCCACAAGGCCCACAACACAACACAACAAGGAAGTTTCAACTTTTAAGCATATGTACTCCTGCCCATCTTCTTTTCCACATCAAGTGGAGAGAGGGAACGCGGTAAGAAGGAAATGAAAATAAAAACATATTCTTAAAACTTGATAATTGGTCATGATAGTGAAAGGATAAGAGAGATGAAATAAACTTCACTTCTACAAATCTCACCTGTTATATTGGTTTAATTTTGTAATTTTTTAGTCAGAGTATATAAATGTTAGAAGACCAATTTCAGTTTAAAAGAATAAAGATACAAAAATATAAAAGAAAAAATTCATGATGTTCAATCATAGAGTTCGACCAATTATATCTACATTTCTGACTATAAAGCGACCACAACACATTTTTATCATGATTTAAGAATAAAGTTTACAATGTACAATTTATATTTAAAGAGAAATGCTAATGAATGAACTTGGAGCATTTGTTAAGTAACTAAATATGAAATTTTCATATTAAAAATGTATTGAAACTCTGTTTTTAACTTTTAGAAAGGTTAAAATTTGTTATTTTTAATACAAAACTTTTAAAATTTAGTTTCCAAGTGCTCTAAGAACACCTATTAGCATGACTTATTTAAATACTATGGTCCAAATTACAACATTATCCATGAATTATATCCAACAATAATTGCTACCGCTCGAGCGACTTGCTCCCTTACCACTTAATATGAGTCATACCACTGTTACCAGTAGTCTTTGCAGGAGCACACACCATTTTTAAAATGATGAAAACGGTTGCAATCTCTAACAATAATCTCCCTTTTAAATTCCCTAGATACCATTTTCATCACAACATGACAATCACCACATATCCTCAAGTTCTTTACAATCCTTATTGTGGTGCCTGGGCTTGTCCTCAGAAAGCAAAATGCAAGTGCTAGTTTTTCACTATGAAGAGATAATGCAAACTCCTTTCCTTCCTCATCCAAATCAAGCAATACCTCATTGGTGTTACGTATATAACCATGCTTCTCCAACCTCTTAATAATCTCATCAATCATTCTATATATATTTTGTGTTTCTGGATGAGAATCCTCCCCTGCAGAAAACTCATGAAGAACACCATCTATCTCAACCAAACTACACCCTGGAACTTTCTTAATGCCCCTCAGCTCCATAACATCTCTCAGATGCCTCACTTCCCTCCACTTTCCCATCTTTGCATACACATTAGAAAGAAGCACATAGGCACCACTGTTTTTAGGGTCCAACTCAATGAGTTTCTTTATTGAAATCTCACATGTTTCAATGTCACCATGCATCCTAGCACCACTAAGCAAAGCACCCCATATCATTACATCAGGCTCCATAGGCATTGATTTCACAATATCCCAAGCATCTCCAATTCGACCGGCTCTACTGTATAGATCAACCATACAACCATAATGTTGTATCAAAGGACTAACACCATACTCTTCTTTCATCCTCTTGAAATATTGATTTCCTTCACTAACCAAACCTCCATGTACACAAGCACAAAGAACACCCACAAAAGTCACAGCATTTGGCCACACCCCATCATTTATCATCTTTTCAAAAAGTTCAATGCATTCCTTTGAAAGTCCATGCACGGCCAGAGCAGCAATCATAGCACTCCAAGCCATTACATCTTTTTCTTCAAGACCCATATTATAAAATATGCATTTAGCCCTTTCAATGTTCCCACATTTAGCATACATATCAATCAAAGCAGTCCCCAAAACAACGTCGATTTTCATCCCTGATTTGTCGATATAAGCATGAACCCATTTTCCATGTTGAAGAGCACCTAACTTGGCACAAGCTGATAGCACAGACGTCAATGTGAATTCATTGGGTCTAATTCTATGACCCTCCAAAACCTGCAAATTCCGAAACAAGGAAAGTGCAGCTTTGTACTCGCCGCAACTTACATAACCATGAATCATGCAGCTCCAAGATATCACATTCCTTTGAGGCATATGATCAAACAGTTTCCTCGCCACGTGAATCATACCCACCTTTGCATTTGCGTGGATGATAGCATTCCAAGATGACAAGTCTGGTTGGGGAATTTCATCGAACACTTGGTGTGCGAAGGGGACACTACCACATGAAGAGTACATGTTAATGAGGGAGGTTTGAACAAAAGGGTCATCGGAGAGACCAAGTAGGAAGATTTGGACATGGAGTTGGAGAGCGAGAGAGAGATGAGAAGGGTTATTGAAGGATTGGAGAAGGAAAGGGAAGGTGTGAAGATCTGGAGTTACAGCATGGAAGCGCATGCGAAGGTAGAGGGAGAGTGGGGAATGATGAGCAAGTTTGGGTTTGAATTTGACTCGAAATCGAATGAGGTTGTTCCAGACAAAGGATTCTACGTTGTGGTGGAAAAGATGAAGACTTGGGTGTGTAGATGATATTGCCTTCGTCAAAGCTCGCATTGGTGGTAATGCTGCCAAAATATAATTAGTTCAAATTTTTGTTATTATGGTCATTTGAAGGGGATTTAGTATTATGTATGCAGCAAACAAAGCATCATGTTGCGCACAGTGAACAACCATAGATTGTCGTTGGATGGTGAATTTCAACTTGATAACCATGCACTTTCGACACTCTAATTTTTCGCATTTCTCCCTACGCATATCTCAACACCCACCATCTGCAATCTAATTGCGCTCTGATTCCAAATTTGCCCGTTAGACCAGAACATGGAAGCAAAAACTAAAATATCCAAATGAAAACGCAAGCATTCTTTGCGTTTATTGCCTTCGTGCTCACTAGAGAATACAAACATCATCTTTGCCATCAACTACATACCCCACGCTGCTAGTGAATTCCCAATTAATTCTAATTAGAACAAGTAAGCCTCCGAGACATTTTGATTTCGGCTCCTCATTCTTTTGATTTTATTTTGTTTGGTTTCTCCATTGTTGCAATTTATTCAAACTCGGACATTTTATGTGGCAGTGTGATCGAATGACATTATATATTCTCAGGCTATAAACAAAGGTCAGGTGAGTCTTCAAGAACGGGTTCCTCTATATTCCTCTTTTTCCACCAATGATCATGTTTCGAAAAATATGTTGAATCTCATCTAATGATGAAAAAGGCGGATTGTAGAATGTGGATGGCAATGAATAGAAGAAAAGAATAGCTGGAGAACCCTTTAAGGAGTGTTTGGTTAGAAGGATTTGGAGAGTAAGATTTTAAGTTTGCATTTGATACTAATTTTAGAAAGGAAACAAAATCCCTTTTAAAATAATTTTTGAGAGTGTCTATTATAACTATAAATTATTAAACCATTTAAAATTTCTTCCCTCATTTGAACCAAACAGAAAAACCATTAAAATTCCCCTCCCCTCGTTTGAATCAAACATGTCTCTATTTCCCCACCACCACCACCTCACCTTCCCTCCTCTTAAACACCCTTAAAGATGCCAAATTTTTGGCTCTCAATTTTTGAGTTTTGGTTTATAGATTTGGCTATAAGATAAGCACATAAAAGCCTTTCCCAATGCCCCGGATTCTACTAACGATTATTATCATCCAAATGATGGGACAGTAAATGTATGCTCCACCGGTGAGTTATATTTAAACATTCCAGCATATAAGTAACTGCATCTGAATTTTTATGGCAAAATCTCCAATAATAATAACTATAAAACTTGCTGCGGGAAATAAATGGTACCAAATTAAAGACACAAATTCTTACACAACCAGTAAAAAGTTGACAAAAACAATCGACAAAAGAGATTCCAAAACAATTACACCTAATGGAGAATGCATCAAGACAGAGAACAAGTTCTTCAGTCTTCCTCTTCACCCTCATTCTCAGCAATGTTGAAGTATCTCAACTCATAGACATTGCGGTCCTTGTTGGAGGCAATCACACGAAGCCAATCCCTCACATTGTGCTTTTTCAAGTACTTCTTGGTTAAGTACTTCAGATACCTGAGAAAAGGTAATGAATAGGACATAAATAATCGCATGAAGGCAATTGAAACACCAAAGAAGAAGACTCAACAGAAAATGTGAACATTAAAAAAAATTGATTTCAACGGAGAACGCATACAGATTTGAAAAAAAAAAGTAACGTAAAAACAGCTAAACTTAGCTTAGACGACCATCAAGTTCAGTAACTGCACCAGAATCACATTAATGTCAACTTGCAATAAAATAAAAGGAATACTAGACAATAGTGGGCACTGGGAAATCCATGAACATGACAATTAACACAAATAATACTCACTCAAAGTTACAAATGTCATAAGAATCTTAAGTTAGCAATCAGATTACATGAAAACATCGCAAGCAACGACTGGCTCTTAATATATCTTTTCTATATCCCTCTCAAAACAATTGATGAATAAGACAATTGAAGACCCTAATCCCAATTCCCAAATAGTCATAGATTATTGTTATCTTTGCATGGAGGATCTTGGAGGAGAGGGATGGACATATTTTTCTTTTCTTAAATTGAGGAAGCTATACAATATTTCTAAAACTAAATTGTGATTGAAATGTTATATGATAATCTACCACGATTTTCTTTCAAATATTAATAAATCTCAAATATACACCAAAACATTTGTTTAACCCTCCAAAAATCTGGATCCAAACACACCCTAAAGCTAAAATCTCGTAATATAATTAGTTAAATAACGCTAATCGCAGTGCAAAATCCGAGTATTGGGGCACTAGATCTACTCTACTCCAAGTGTGAATATTTAACCTAACAGAGAAATAACATTAACTGATTGAATGAGTAAATACGAGAACAGCAACAACATTAGGCAAAGACGAAGAAGTTACCGTTTGGAGAAATTGCTATCGGAGGTAACGGTGATCTTGCTCTTTTCACGAGTAACGGTAACGGAATCACCGAGAGCACCAGCTTTACCACCAACCTTAATCCTCTCTTGAAGAAACTTCTCCAAGGAAGCAATGTCCATAATCTTATCCTCAACCGGCTTCGCACAATCGATGACGAAGCTCGTTCCCTTCTTCTTCCCCTTAGCTCCGCTCATTTTCGCACTCCTCTAGGATACAAACTAGGGTTTCCGTCGTCAAAAAAACCCTTTCAAGTTTATATCATTATTATTCAGCTATCTTAAGTATTTTGGGCCTTGCGTAAAAAAAAGTATTTTGGGCCTAAAGGGCCTAAAATATGTTGGTATGAACCGAGGCCCAATAAAAGGCCCAGTTGTGCAAAATGCACGCACCAACAACTCTGTGCCTTGCTACCGGGACAAGAAGGAAATGGACGAAGAACTAGACGATGTCGTTCCATGCACATCACTCGCCGTTGAATCTACCCTTCGCGTCGGAACGGTAACGTCGTTTATCGTGGTTTTCATTCTCATTAACCAACTTAAACACCGTTTGAAACTGTAAACTTTTCTTCAGGCTGGTGCAATTTGGGGATTGTGTACTGGTCCCTACGATGCTCATAGACAGGGTAAATTAAGTTAAATTAAATTAAAGTAAATTTCTATACACATTGAGACTTGTTATATTGAAATTTCTAACTTGTAATCTTTGATTTCTGTTTACAGGTCTTACAGGCATTGCTCGAGCTTCTTTTGTGGTAAACGATTTTCTTTTTTGTAGTATTTTATTGAATTCAAATATTAATTCTAGGGCTTACTTTTATGTGAGGTGATGGTTTGATTTGGTTTGCGAAGTACAGGCAAACTCGGTTCGTGTGTTTGGGACTCAATGCGGTAATTCAACTGTGGATAAGATAATATTTTGAGAATTATGTTTTGTAGAGTTAATGTTACTTGATTTTGGACTGTGCAATCATGTTTTGTAGAATCAACTTTGCTTGATTTTGAATTGTAGGACTTGTAGCTGGAGTTTTCAGCATTACACGCTGCGGAGTTAAGAAATACAGGAGACAGAACGATTGGGTTAGTTAGTTAGTTACTTCTCTCTTATTTATCCTTAGTTTTCAACTAGCTTAGAAAGTAATGAGACATAATTCTATGAAATGTACTTTTTGGTGAACTCGTCCCAAAAGATTACTCCATTAGTTATGAAATTCTCAACATTTAGAAGCCTAGGTGAGTTGATGTGTTGTATGCAAGTGCCTGTAGTCATTATTTTAACAATTCTGGATTAGTGGTGAAGTTTAGACTTTGTTCCTTAGCCCTAAAATGGAATTTGCTTTTAAGGATTTTATGCTATTCTTGCTTGGATTGACAAAGCCCTATAGGTTAAGGTTATAGGCACTGGGCGGTTATGTATAACAAAAGCTGTTAATTGGACTTTGGACATCTTGGTCATGTTACATAACTTCTTATTTGTCAACAAAGGAGGTATATCCACAGACAGGATGAAGTGAACTTACTAGTCCAGAATTGTTAATGGACGAAGTATAACCATCATCACCTCACTTGTCCAGAATTGTTAAAGATGATTCAACCCTAGAGTCAGTCCCGCCGGATCTGAAAAGGGGAAAGTATTGGCAAAGATTAACTTACTTGGGACACTTATTGGTGTAAGCAGATATTCCTACTTTAATATAGGATTTCACTGTAAGATGCTAGAATTGGGCACCATGAACCTTTGATTATAATGTTGGAAACATACAAATGTTGCTTGCCATTTTGTATAAAATGTCAATTTTTATTAGCTTGCCTGACTTGCCATTAAGACTTGTAATACGTCCCCTGTAGGTAGAATCCGCTTCTAATAGTATTATTTTGAAAGTTCCATCAGTGTGGTGAGTCTGCTAACTACATGCTGAAATGAATTAACACTGTATACTTTGGATTCCTGTTATTTGACTAGATTTTTTTTGTCCGGCAATGCCCTGCATGTGATCAATGGTTTGGACCAAATGATATGCTTAATGGGAGATAATATTGTACAATTGTATTATTATGCTGGACAGCTAATTATTGTATTGTAGTTTGATGCCAAGTTTGGCTTTGATTCCGAAAGCACCATTTTTTTATGGTACCTTGTACGTTTGCTGGAATAATTGTATGTCTTTGATTCTTTTTCTTATATACACAAACAAACACTATGGATCAAAGCATACAACAACACTTCCAGCACCGGCCTCTTTCATCAAAAAGCTCGAGCGTTGAAATTGATGCGGCATGCAGCATTAAGAGACAGACGAGTGGAAATTCTCTCTAATAAGAAAAAAAATTTAATAAAAGAAAAAAAATTGTAGACTAAAATAATATTTTATCCTATAATTCTTTTTCTCTTCTATTGAAATTTTTAGTCACTAAGGAGGATTCAACCCGACATAGACACTTGCATTTTTTTTGGCATCTATAATAAGGGCATTATAGCAATAACCTAAACTTATTAACTGTGTCCTAGCTAGTATTGCAAGATTAGTCCTCCCATCGGGGCACGATGTGGAATTCCCTTTCTTCTCTTGGCTGTTCTGTAATTAACTGAAGTTGGTGGTGGTGTAGAAGGAGTGAAACTCTGCACCTTAATGTTCTTCAGTCTTCCATGGCTGTAACTACTGCTGTATGAATCCTCTGAGTCTGACACCATTGTTGTTGACTTGTTCTTCTTCTGGAAATTCTTGGAAGTTCCAACAATCTAGAGTTCGTCGTTGCATTGATTAGTATTCAATACATGGACCCAAGATAAGAATGAAACATTGACAAGTCAATAAAACTAAATTGGATGCAAAAGGGTCCATATTGAAATATTTGAATCCCAAATATTCAAATGTTCGGGTAAAGCAATAAATTGAAAAGTTAAACATAAACCCAAATTAGCATTTATGATTATAAGAAAAGTCAACCCATTTTAAGTGATAGCTTGAAAAATAAGCAAATTATTTTTTCATTAAAAATAAGAGTTCATTGATCAAAATTTCAAATAGTGGTCTCAACTCTTGCTTATTTTTCGGAGAATGAGATCAAATGCTACTAATATGGTGCTAAAAAGAATGGCGGTTAAATATGGAGATACGTGGCTATTGTACCTTCAATGCATTAAAATTATTAAAATCATACTATTTTGATGAATAGAAATCACTTTTGATTCTCACAATATCTCAATAACATTGATATTAAGGAGTTGTGACATCAAAATCTTGGTTGCAAACTTTATTTTCATTCCACATTTTACATTGCAGCCATATTTGGTATTTGGTATCAAAATTGAAGTATGTGACTATATTCAATCACTTTTATTTTCTTAAATTATTATCAATGTCTATGTGTTAGAGTCGCAATATGTGAAAAAATATCCCCAACAGGTCAATGGTTTGATTGGAGGAGCTGTAGCAGGTGCAGCTGTTGCTGCTAGGTCACGAAGTTGGACGCAGGTGATTGGGATGGCCGGTTTGGTTTCTGCTTTTTGTGCTGCAGCTGACTATTCCAGAACATAAGGTGCATTTGTTAGAAACTATGGCAGAAGGATATGAGACTCACAAGTGTCTTACATCAACGAGCAAAATTGTGCTATTTGGCAGTTTTCAACTATTGTATATTTTGTTGTCTACAACATGTGTTTGTATATACTATATTTGTTTAGACTTTAGAGTAATTTCAGCCTGGTTCTTCCTACACAAAATTGTTCTTCCTTGTACTTGAAGTAATAACGGTTTTTCATAGTTTGAAAATTTTATCGACTTTGATATTTACTTCTAACATAGTGAACATTTTATTATTATCGTGTTATCATTATTATTAGCATTATTTTGTCTTAAAACCCTGACAATGTGAAAATAATAACTTTAAACTCCAATTAATCCGAAATTATGTTTGTTTGCTGCCTTGGCTTGAAGATGTAAGAAAGTGGCAATAAATTCCATCTGATTAGTTACCATAATGCAAATAACCTAAACTATGCATAATCAGAGTTCTTTTGTATGGGAAAGATTACAATTAAAACTCACATCTCACCCAATCAATTGTTAAGGAAATGTTTAAACAAAAATTATTTGAAATTTATTTAAGCTTATCTCATAATATAAGTATTTATGACATATTGAGTATGATTGTGCGTTGCCTGTATTTCTTTCTTTGTTTTTTGTTTCCTAGAAAAGAGAAAAGGGATAATAATAGTGTGTGTTTGTGGGAAGAAGACGAAAATAATGGTGTGGGACGTACGTAAGATCCACAACAAATGATGGAGATAAGGAATGGGCTGTGTTCAAAGAAAATGCTAACCTCATTCATTTTCTATTCTTAGTAAAAGAAATAGAAAGAAAAAAAACGCAAATGATGCAAATTCTGAAATAAGTAAAACACCCTTAGACGTCTTTTCTATTTGGCACAGGACTAGGACCCACCCTCCTTCCTCTGACCCACCCCCATCTCTCTCTCTCTTTTTTCTATGTTCATTCATATAAGTCACTAGAAACTATAGATAACGCCTTTGCCCCTTATGAAGATTTTCACCTCATCAAACCATCATCACCACCATCAAAACATTATTAACTAATAGTTCGTGTTTCATTAGTTCATCCACCAAACTCATGGATTTGAGGTTTGAATACCGAGAAGTAAATCTTACAAACCTCTTTTTTTTTCTTTCACGTTTATTATTCTACATATTTTGTGTCATATATAGTTTGTTATATTAATTATGGAGATTAATGTATTATATTAATTAACATCAATCAGGGATACTGGAAGAACTCAAGGGGAATACAACTCTTCACCAGCAAGTGGTTACCTATTTCTTCTCCCAAGGCTCTTGTTTTCCTTTGCCACGGTTCAATTCTCTTTTCCCTCATTTACTCTCTTTATACTATATATATCTCTTACTTGGTATTGTGTATGAATAATTACTCCTTAATATTGTATTATTGATTGCTTGTTGTAGGCTATGGAATGGAATGCAGTACATTCATGAGAGGTAATTAACACATGCTCTGGATCACTTGTTTCTTTGTTTTTCTTTCCTTTGCCAACTTTTTGTCCATTATTTTTCTTGTTAATTTTACTTTCCACAAATTGTTACATGGTTCCTATATAAGTTTCCTTGCTGAATGATGGATAAAATCAACCTTAAAATGACAAATTAGTTCTCACCCATTAGGTAATTAATCACGTGATTTGATTTTCAACCAAAACTTATATTTCTTCACCAAATTAAAAGAGTGTATATGCCAGATGAAAAAAAAAACTATATAGTACACACAACATAGATTGAAATAGTTTTTCCGTCTCGAAAACGAAACCTACGAAATGGAAAACTCTCGTACTTAGTTTAATTAGTTGCTTTCTCTTCTGATTGTTTTTCTCATGACAAATGACAATGTCATCAAACAAAACGAGAATATTTTTTTATATATATATCATCATTTAAGAAAAAATTAACTAATATACTTTACATTGAAAAATATATACTAAAATGTCTCTTTTTTTTTACATTCAAGAGGTTGCATCTCTGTCCTATGATGCGATAGCAGGATGCGACCATCTATTATCTTTTAATTTTTTTTATTTTTTATTTTTACAAAGGAATAATTGTTAATTTAATAAATAAAAAATAATAAAAATATTTTTAAAAAATAAAATTATATTAATAAAATCAAACAAAATACATCTAATACAAAAGAAATAAATTAAAGTTAACGCGGTTGAGTAGATGTGCAAAAATACACAACGTGTTATATTATTTTAACAACTCCCTCTTATTTTGTACCAACTTAATTTTATTTTGTTACCAACCTCCTCCTATTTTTCTTTCTTTTCTGGAATCTGATAAATAAAAAATAATAAAAGTAATAATAATAATAATAATAAAGTAAATTATATTAATAAAATCAAACAAAATACATTATATTGAAGGAAAAAAAATACATGAAATTTATATTAAAGATGTTCACCTAAATGTTCTTTAGATCTAGGTTGTCCTCCAAAAATATGATATTTAAATAGACATCGTTAATTTAAATTTCATGTATATTTTTTCTTCAATTTGATGTATTTTTTCTTCAATGTATTTTGTTTGATTTTATTAATAAAATTTATTTATTTTTTATTATTTTTATTTATTTATTAGATCCGAAGAAAAAATAGGAGAGAGTTGTTAACAAAATAGAATTACGTTGTTATTTTATCTGCAAAATAGGAGGGAGTTGTTAAAATAATATAAATTTATCTTTACATCTATTCAACCGCATTAACTTTGATGTATTTTTTTTCTATTAGATATATTCTGTTTGATTTTATTAATATAATTTTGTTTTTTAAAATATTATTATTATTATTTATTTGTTAAATTAACAATTATTCTGTAAAAATAAAAAATTAAAAAGTAATAGATGGTCGCGATCTCTTATTGCATAAAAAAATCATTTGTGGTCGTAGGAGATGCGACGTGAAAAGAAGTAAGATATATATTTTATATTAGTTAGTTTAAAAAAAATTATATATATATATATATAATCCACAAAATGACGATATTGGCATGTAGTTAATTAATTTCATGTCATATAGATATAGTGCAAGAGTGGAATTGTCAAATAGGTAAAATGTGTAGCTCAATCAATCTAATTTGAAGAGTACTAGTACCATGGATGATGGATCCACCACATAATCTAGCAGCCACCTTGCAACTTGCAGGGTAAGTTAGCCATGTTTAGCATCACAGTCATAACTTCTTTATCACTTCAATCTTTATATTTGAAATTTCAAAAAACTTTTCACTCCTAGCGTGAGAAGATTATCATGTCCTCAAAATAATAGTATTATGGAGATTGCATAATATCATGAGAATGAAATCACGAGTGAATCACAAAGCAAAAGGAAACAATTTTACTAGCCGCCTAATTGCGTTTTTCGCCACACACCGACTGATTTTTTTTTTCTCTCAATTGTTCTTAAATGCTAACACGTATGCCATTGTGATATTTGGGACTCCGTTTTCTCGCTACATATAGCACTACTCTAGTATTATTATTGGAAAAAAAAAAACTTCAAATAAGTACATAAACAGAGATACATTTCTATTTGGATCACCTATTATTTATATCTACGTAGCAAACCATAGTGTTGGATGTCATGTGACAAATATATTGAAAAAAAAATACTCAAATGAGTTTATAAAAATAAATATCCCTCATCTTACATTTAATTTTATAAAAATAAATTAGACACAACATAAAAATCCAACAAATATGTTTAGTTTCATTCGAGAGATAGTAGGTCTTGGAGATTATTTGGGCAATTTTAACAAGTAGACATCAACATGGAAAGAAAAACTAGGTAGGTAGCAAGATCGGTGAGTCTATGTGGCTGGCTGCCCATATCTTATCTCCTATATATACTGCCAATCTTGTCACCCAAAGACTACCTCTTTGAAAAGCCTATTTTATCATATATCATTGGGATTGGTGGGGTGGCCGCACTATTCTTTATTATCTATTTCTCAATGTTCTTGATTCACACTTTTTCTGCCAATCTTTTCCTTCTTCATTACTCATTACATTGCCAAATTCAGATGTTCTTGGCTCTACTATATTCAATTCCATTATTTTATGAGTACAGATGTTCTTCATTTTTAATGAATATCTCCATTATTATAATTCTGGTCTATTAATGTCACATATTTTAAAAATGTGTCATATACCCAAAAACTATAATTCTAGTCTATTAATAGCACATACTTTAAAAATATGTGTACAAATACAATGTATACCCCGAATTGCTCTCTACTTCTCCCCTCGGACAAATAAAACACAAGAGGAAGCCAAATGTTGTTTGGATTTGTCTTGTGATTTTTAATTAATATATGTTGATGTTTGTGTTAGTTTTTTATGTTTAATATATTAACACACACAAAAAATTTAGAGGTCATAAGCGGATAAGACGTTCAACCTAATAATATTAGCATTTGTCAGTTAAGCTAGGATATTTTGTCATAATTTTTATCATCGTCAAAATGTAATAAATAAAATAATGAAAATAATTTTGTTTGATTTAATTTTAAAATTTAATTAACTTATTTATATTAAAAATCACACTTCTCTGTCACATTGTATGGGGCCAACACTTTTTGACAAAAGTATGGACACAACTTATTCTTCTTACTTTTTGAAAAGAATATCCTATCAGTTATTATTTTTGTTTTCTTCTATACACAACTAAAAAATTGGAGATCAGTAAAAAAAACTAAAATATTGGAGAGAAGCTTTTTCGTTTTTATATTAATGTCTTCATAAATATTATATTTCACATTTTTTATATACAAACTACACTTACTTTCTTTTATTTTCTCTCAATTTTTTTACATTAACACGTTTTTGTTTGAGTTTAATTACTTATCAAGAGAGAAATACGTTTGAGAGAAAGACGGGAGAGATTGCGGTCCTAATCCAGTTGGTGCAGGCAAGAAATAATAACAAAAGTACTTTTTGTACGAGAGATCAAGTTACTATGTTAGATAACTTAAAATAAACATTTTATTTTACAATTAAATCACTGAATATTTTTATTCTATATTAGCGTGCGGGCAAAAACTCTTGTGTCTATTTGACCGTTGTTTTATTGCGCTAATGTGCATATATATTTCGTTGTATAAGGCATTTGCAACCAATTTGGAGTCTGAAAAAAAAAAGTAATAGTAAAAATAAAAGTGTACTTAATGATTTTGTTGATTATGTAGAAATTGGAGAGAAGTTAGCATGTGCAGGATATGCTGTGTTCGGGATGGACTATGAAGGACATGGACGCTCTTCAGGTGTTCGTTGTTACATAACCAAATTTGACAACATTGTTAGCGACTGTTTCAACTTTTATAAATCAATTTGCGGTAACGATACAACAATTTCTTGTTCCTCCTACCTTCATATTCAACAATATCATCAGTGTTGAAAATTCAAACATTTGGGTATTTCAGAGCTCCAAGAGTACAAAAGAAAGGCCAAGTTCTTGTATGGAGAGTCAATGGGGGGAGCAGTGTCCCTACTGTTACATAAAAAGGATCCTTCATTTTGGGACGGTGCTGTTTTGGTAGCACCAATGTGTAAGGTAAGAAACAAACCCTTTTGATTCAAAACTTTAACTTTTTTTTTTTTAGTATTCAAAACCTTACCTTTATCATAGCCCTGTTGAGTATAGCATGATTTATTTGTTGTTGGCTCAAACAAAGTGTGACATGGTTCTGTGCAACTATATGGTAGATATCAGAGAAGGTGATGCCACATCCTGTTGTTATTAGCGTATTAACTGGATTGGAAGAAATTATTCCTAAGTGGAAAATTGTTCCTTCAAAGGATGTCATCAATTCAGCCTTCAAAGATCATGCTAAACGGGAAACGGTGAGGTTTCATGTACTTTTTTCTTCTATATTAACAAATTTCATCAACGTCAGAGTTGACTTAAGGATAAAGCTACTAAAGTCTTCGTTTTAGGATTTACAAACAAAAAATTATTTTGAAATTAGTTTTTATATATATATATATATATAAGACTAGGTATGCAAACAAAAAAGCCATATCTATAACAATTTGCTTTAGACCTTTCTTGTTATTGAAAAAATATTGGGCCGGTTCTCCCTAAACATATATTATATTCAAGGTTTAATGATTTTGTTCTGCTTGATTTCTTTGGATAGACAAATGTTAGCGGTATTTTCTCCTTTACCAGGGCATGAATATCGATTTTTTAACTTCTTCAACTCTTTTAACCCTTAACTCAAATCAATGGAGTTATCTGACGCTTTTTGTTTTGCTAATTAATTATGAGTTTTTTTTGATGATGATGATGATGATTTTGCAGATAAGGAAAAACAAGTTGATATATCAGGACAAGCCAAGGTTAAAAACAGCATTGGAAATGCTGAGAACTAGTTTGAGTCTTGAAAGCTGCTTACACCAAGTGACACTGCCGTTTCTAGTGTTACATGGAGAGAATGATACAGTAACAGACCCAGAAGTAAGCAAGGCATTATATGATAGAGCTAGTAGTGTAGACAAGACCATAAAATTGTACCCTGGAATGTGGCATGGCTTAACATCTGGAGAGCCTGATGAAAATATTGAACTTGTGTTTGGAGACATCATAAGTTGGTTGGACAAGAGAGCTTCGAGCATAACACGTTTGGAGTCTTTTCTACCAGTTCAAACTTACAACCATAGTAATAATCTTCATGAGTTTCAAGGACGCCGCTCATCGCTGTAGAATTATAAAACCCACACTAGTGGGCGCTCTGAACCATGGCCATGGACTCATGGTCGTGTTGTTATGCATACAAAGCATTGCATTATACGGTGGCCAACTTCATTACTACCTTGGTACATAATATAATGGGGTCCAAAATGTTTCAGAAACTGAAGCAAAGTATTTAAGGCTTCAAAATCAAATGTTTCACTAAACTTACCGTAGTACTAAATATTCGAGTAGGTAATGTGTGTGAAACAGAGAACCATACGAGATTTCGACTCCGATTATTGACAAATAATATACGAGTATATATATTTTTCAATGGAAGGGTAGTGTTTCATGCAAAAACTAGTGGAAGACTAAATCGGACAAGAATATTAGACCTAAGGTCACTCTCCTCCCTTGAAACATAGAGATGATCCAACCCTTGACCCAAATCTGTATTGTCCGACAACTAATTGAAAAAGTAATTATGTTCCTTCGTGAAGAAAATCATGAATAAAAAATATGATATCATCGTTATAATTAATCTCATTGATTAGTTTAATCATATGCATAAAATGAGAACTTAATCCAAATAAATTAAGAATAATTTGAACCCTGAGTGTTCAGGAATGTAGAGGTAGCAAACCGTACAAAACCAGATATCAAATTGCAAACAGAAGGTTGTGATTTTGTGAAGTAGAAGCAAAATAAAATAAAGTAAAATGTAGAAATAACTATAACTGTAGTCACTTGTACATACCAATTACATCCAAAAAAAAATACTAGTATAGAAATAGAATATATAAGATGGCAGGAAATTGATAAAATGAAATCATGGCTGGCTATCAATCAATCTTGAAAGAAGGTACATAACCCTTACTCATAAGAAGATTGACTGAAAAGAAACAACAAAAAGGACACTTAAGAATAGCTCATATGCTACTGTGACTAATGGGAAAAACCCTAAACTGTTGTTATCCTCGTACTACATATTTTCCCTTTCTCACTCTAAGGTACACATAACAACAATAACATTTAACCCCATCAAGAATTATTAGGCCACAGTTCCACCTTCCTTATGGTCACCAAAAATGCGTTGCCGGAAGTCAGAAACCATTAGTGGGAGGCCCTTGTGCAGGTCTACCTTGGGTTCCCAGCCAAGCTGCTCCTTAGCTTTAGTTATATCAGGCTTTCTCTTGTGTGGGTCATCCTCTGTGTTGGGCCTGTACTCTATTTTGGCATCTGGGTCGATTGTTTCTTGGACCACCTACACCAAACGTACATATATTTATACATTTCAATAATGAGGTTTATCAGATGTGAGACTGAAGTTACAGAGTCCACCGACAAAAAAAATAAACAACTCTGTCCAAATCTAAGCTTCATTCTCATCCATTATTATAAAATGAAAAATAAAAAAATATAAGTGTAGGTAACAATAAGGCAAAAGAATTGGACCAACTAAGCGCATGTTTGAAATCAGTGAGTTAGACAAAATCATGATAACAATGTACTTTGTCAAAGCTTCAATCTCACCGTCAATCTAAATATACACTAACTCTAGTTTTAAGTTAACTGAGAATAGAAATGAAAAACTAGTTTTCCATGCCAAATATGAATAAAGCTCCAATTAACTTAGTTGGATGAACATGGCTATTGGATTTATTAGTGCAATTAAAATGACTATAAGCGATTTTGTTTTCCATCCTAATAATCTTTACCTTGGCAAGTTCAAGCATGGTGAATTCACCAGGATTTCCAAGGTTGAAAGGTCCCACATGTTCCCCTTCCATAAGGCGCATTAGACCCTCCACCTATGCCAACAAAAAAATCACATTAATGAGCAAACAGCAGCATCATGAGAAAGACTCCAAAGGCATATCAGCAATCAAAATCAAAATCAAAATACATCTGATTTAGACCATAATAAAATCAATATTCACGATGATATTTAATAATTCACAGGACACGTGTTATTTATCAACATCAACATCGTGCTTCCATCTTATACACGAGGCTCAGACTGCCACTTTGATTTATTCTTACCACATATTTCAGTTGTCGTCAGAGATGAGCTTTTACAGCTTTTTAATTAATTCTACAAACTACCATTATAATTTACAGCTGGCCCACACGGGCCTTTAAACAAGCTTCCAGTCACGTGCAAATGCTTCTTCAGACAAATGTGCCAATGAGCAATGGACACATTTAGATACTAGCACAACCTTCATTAGTTATTACTTACCCCAGAAAGAAAAGACCATTAGCAGAAAACTAGGTATTGTTAACTTAAAATGTGAGGTATGCACATGCGGAGAAGTTGTTTTAAAGCTTCAATATTACAAACAAAGCTACTACTAGTACTCCAAATTTCAATATTGGGAAAAAGTACCGTACCATATGGGAAACTTAGAAGTTACTACAGATTAAAGGGAAAAAAAAACATTTTCAAAATAGAATAAAGAATAGTTAATTAGATTTCACACTAAGAACCAAAGTCCATGGCAGCTGAGATGCGCATAGTGATTAGAAAAAGTAAAATTGCTTACCAAGTCAGAGACATACTGGAAACTCCTTGTCTGCTTCCCATCCCCATAAACTGTCAAAGGCTCCTTCCTCAGTGCCTGCATGAAAGCCACCGATTAGAAACAACAATTATTACAAATAAATAAATATATAAATATTATATTATTAAACAAATTAATGAAAAGAAATGACCAACAACCTGAGCAACGAAGTTACTAACGACACGGCCATCATCTAAGCACATTCGGGGACCGTAGGTGTTAAAGATTCTAGCAATTCTAACCTGCAAAATATACATATTTCATAATGTTAAATCGATAAGCCCAACTCAACTCAACTCAGCAATTGAATTGAATCGAATCAATCATGAAATAATAGGAGAGTGAAATGACCTCCACACCGGCCCCGCGGTGGTAATCCATAGTCAATGTCTCAGCTGTACGCTTTCCCTCATCGTAGCAACTTCGGACACCTGTCTCACATCACAAAACTATATATTATTAATATTATAATAACACTAAATACATAGATACAAGGACAAACACTTTTGACTTTTCTTCCCTCTTTCCCAATTTTAACCTCTTATCAGTACAATACATTGAATTAAGCGCTAAGCATTGCAGTGGCAAGTCACGGTCTTTTGGACCAAACTGACCCTCCTTCCCCTACATCCTTATTTAATCACAAACCCCATTTTTACAACACAATCATGGTGTTCACCACCAGTACCACTACCACCATCCATTCATATCTCACCCTACTTTCACCTTTTTATTTTACGGCGCGCACAAACGTGATTTTAACGTTTGTTAAGTTAAATTGCTAGTAATGCAACGTGCACCATCAAGACCGTTCAATTAGTGGACCCGCAAATCACGGTAAACTCGTCGACACCCTGAAATTCATAGAACGCGGTCCTCTTTTCACGCTCCACGTGTCTTATATGCTTTAATAAAAAACTAGTTTTTGCCGTTTGAAAAAGAAAACACAGAAAACGCCCAGAAACATAATTCCAATTCAAATCCATGTCCAAACAAAATCCAGCTATTTTCAATTAAAAAAAAAAACAATTAACCGGAAAAAAATAGTAAATGCAGAATAATAAGAGAATCAAAAGATGATGTTTTGTTACTAACCAATGGGATTAACGTTTCCCCAGTAAGTCTCCTTCTGAGGATGCTGTAGAGGATCACCGTAAACTTCACTAGTACTTGTTAGCAAGAACCTAGCTCCAACTCTCTTAGCCAAACCAAGCATGTTCAATGTTCCCACCACATTAGTCTTGTAAACATTCAATTAAGGAGTAATAACATTGAATTTGAATTTTCAAATGCACAAACAAAATATTAATAATTATAATGAAAAAAATAAAAAGGATATAATAGTCTTAACAGGGTTGAACTTATAATGAACAGGAGAAGCAGGACAAGCTAAATGATAGATCTGATCAACTTCAAGCAAAAGTGGCTCAACGACGTCGTGTCGTATAAGCTCAAATCGAGGGTTACCGAAATGATGCATAACATTCTCTTTTCTACCAGTGAAGAAATTATCAACAACAATCACACTATCACCTCTCGCAATCAACCGATCCACAAGGTGGGACCCAACGAAACCGGCTCCACCGGTCACCACGATCCGAAGCCCCTTTCTCTTAATCCCCAGCGGTATCTTCCCGAACGAATGCACCACCGCGGCGCGTTGCTGGTACGGCGTATTCTTCGATTCATGCTCGAAGTACGAGATCGGAAGCGCGTCGTAATGAGCGGTGGAGAAGGAAGAAGAGGAAGAGTTTGAAGATGAATTAGGTACGAGTGTGAAGAATAGCGTTGCTATGACGATTCCGATTAATACGAAAACGATTCGCTGTTCACGAAGCATGTAACGAATCGGACGAATTACCGAGAGCCATGGTTTGTTTGGCTTTGGTGAGTATTCGTCGTTCGCTTGTTGAGTTTCGTGTCCTCTGAAAATCAATTCTGAACTCATTTTGTTTAGATTTTTCTTCTTCCTATCTGAGCCAGAAAGAAGAATGAGAGAGTTTTTTTTTATTTTGTGAGGTTAAGAGAACAACAGAAAATTGAAATGAATGGGGAAATGGAGTGAATTCCGAGTTGGGAAATCGCCGGGACTCAGTCGCCGGCACGGTGGCGATGAGATGCGGTGGTTGTTTTAAGTGAGGATGCGATTATGAGTTTTTGGTATTTAAAGTGAGAGACTGAAAAGAGCGTGTACCAAAACTTAAGGGGAAAGGTGGTTTGTTGGGAATGACGTTATTGCCCTCGCATGACTTTCAAAGATGAACGGTGTCATTGGGTGCAAGGTCAATGTGGTGGGTGAGATCGAGATTTGAGATTTGCCAATTTTTTAGAAAGTGAGTAATCAATTTTGGTTTGAGAATAAATGCAAATTTTTTAATTTTATATTTTATATATAAGAAAAGATAAATGGTAACAAATGTTTTAGTGGTATTTATTTGAGAAATTAAAAATAAAAAAATTAATTAAAAACAAATTAAAATTTGTGTTTTCATCTCTTTAAAATTTAAAAGTTGTTTTTTCAATACAAATTTTTTATTTTTATTTCCTTAACAATTGTTCTAACAACGTTATAAGAAAAAATTATGACTTAAAATATATTTATTATTTAAATTATTTAAAATGTTTATCTTTTTAATATTATAATTAATATTTAATATTTTACAACTTTCAATAAAAAATATATAAACATAGTCAAAAAAGTTAAAACAATTAATAAATAGATTGATTTTGATATTTTTATTATTTGTTTTTTACAAATGAAACAAGAGGTAGTAATATGCATAGATTAGGAAAATAGAGGTATTTACATTTAAAGATGTTTTTAATAGGAAATGGTCAGTGTTGAATATTTGAAGATTTCTACTTTTAAGAGATACCTAGCTTTGACTACCTATTTCAATTTGTCATTTTAAAAACAGGATGCCTTTTTTCAGGCAATAAAACAATGCTACTGCTCTTGATGTGCAATAAATTAATTCCATTAAAAATATCAATTGCAATTGGTCAAAGGTTTCGAATCATATCAATAAATTTTAAAAATCTAAAATACAATAAAATTTTAAAATATAAGAATATATGATCTCATAAGATTAAATTAAATTGAATAAACTAAGCACAATAAATATAAATTTTTACATAAATAAAATAATTATATAGAGTTATTAATTACGTAAAAGCAATCATATTAAACAAGCGTATTATGTGATAACCATGATATACATTTATTTATATTAAGATTACTGCAATAATAATTTTAAAGAGCATGAAAAAAGCTATAACTATGCATTGTATTTTAAGTTTAAATTTAAGATAAAACAATCAATTATCTATTAGTTTAGAATTCATATATTATCTCCTCCAATAAAATTACATTTAATAGCTTATCATCGGAATAACTAGAAAACTCAAGGAATTATCTCTTAGTTGATGGAATATTAATTTGCATATTGGTTTAAATGTATGCTAAATGACTATTATTAGGTATTTTAAACATGTATGTAGATTGATTAATAATATTTTTTATGTAACAAAATATTAGAAAAAATATATATGTTATATATTATATAACGGATGAAGTAGTTCATATAAACATAAAAAATAAAAAAATTAATTGCAGTTTTGGTTTTTTTATTTTTATCAATTCACAAAATAGATCATTTTATTTTAAAAATCGACAGTTTTGGTCTCTTTCTCAGATTTTTGAACTAAATAATGATAATTTGACGTATTTTAAATAACATGAGATACAATTTTATGATATAGAACCATCTAGATGCATCAATTATCCATATGTTATTAATTAAATTACAAATATGAAAAACTTTTGAAGGTGAAAGTTAAATTTTTATGGTGTTTTATTCTGATTTTATGATTGTTAATCATTCTACATCATCGTATCATATAACACGTTATTTAAAACATGTTACGTCGTTATTTTTTAGTTAAAAGATTAGACGAATAATCAAAATTATGAACATTTAAAATAAAAAAATCAATTTCGTGAATTAATAAAAATAGAGAGACTAAAAATGTAATTAATTCAAAATAAAAACAATTTTTTAGAATAAACATTTTAGAAAACAAAGTACTCCCGTAGATGTCCAATCCACACGAGGTTTTTTAAATAAAAAATTTGGATTGATTAATGCGTTTTAAACAAAATACGATACATTTCAACTCGTGTCTCAAGTACAATATAAAATATCTGTTTTGCATTTATACAATTTCAATATTTTTTATCTTTAACTTTGAAGGTGAGCTCTCAACACCCAGCCACATCCGGTGGCAGAACTTTTACTACCGCATCCCTATATTTTATTTATTTATTAAAATGATACTGATAAGTTGTTACGTCTTGCAGTATTTTTTGATTTAAATTGACATATCGATCAAATACAAATTCAATCAATGATTTTTTGTATTATCAACGTTGCAACTCTGGAATCATTGGTATTCCAAATACCTCAGTTTTATTACTTTTGTGGGCTTTGTCACATTTGTAGACATTTTGTTTTTTTATGCTATTAACTATGTTGTGAGTTTGTTCGCAAATTTATCTTTTTTATTTTAGCGATTTTAAATTGTAATATTCTCAATTGATATAATTTCTATCAATTTAAATGAATAAATATAGTTTTTTAGTTAAAAAAACTTTGAAGGTGAAAACTTCTCTAAGATTGAAATGTTTTTTAGACAGATGTTTTAGTCGAAATCTGATAGTTCAAATTTTAAATATCTGTTTTGTAGTTAATTATACAATTTAAAAGTTTAGAATCTTCCAATTTTTATTTATCTGTTGAAAATTTTCATCAATGACATCTTTTATATGTTGTTTGTACCAAAATATACTGTAACATAACTTTAAAAATAATTTGAATTGTTCTTAGTAATTTAAACATGAGAAGCTTTTTCTCAATTTATAATACAATAAAATATGTGCCTTTTAGTCTTTTACTATTAATTTAGACTATTGAATTTTAATAAAATATTGATAATACATTATATGTTTGACTTTAAGTATTCAAATATAAACTAAAAATATATTATGATAAAACTGAATATTTTACAGAAAATAATGCAAAAAGTACTATAAATTAATATTTTGATAGATTTATGTAATAAAAAAATATTAAATTTACGAGTTTTGAATATAAATTGTATTTTCATTTATATATCAATATAATTTAATGAAAAATGTTTATCTCATTTTGATATATTTTTTCCTTAGTTTATTTTATCATCAAAAATATTTATAATACTAATGATATCATCTGCACCATTTCTTTGTAAAAACAAATATTTATAATTACTTTTAAGACATTTGTGTGTTTACACTAAATTTGACGTAACTTTTTTACTTTTAGTTTTATCATTCTTTTAATCTATTTTGTTTAAAGTTTTACTCTTTAATACTAATTAAATTAATGATATAAAATTTTGTACGTTTGATTAGTTTTATCGATAAAAATGGACATTCAAACATGTCAATGTCCGTCTTCAAGCTAATAGTGACAAAGGAAATATATGATTTTGATGTAACATTTTTTGATTTTCATTCATTTAAACCCTTTTATTTATATTTTTTTAGATCCTTTTTTATTTAACTAAATAACTAGACTTTTAATATATAGATATATAGCTAGCCAATTTTGGCATAACATATTTTCTTCCAATTTTACTATTATAATTTATTTAAAGTTATAATTCCTTACTAATAAATAACTTTTTTAAACAATCTTACAAAGTTTCATATTTTCTGTTGTTTTTAACGTCAAATGATTTTGTGCCTTGAGATAATTCGATTTCTTGTTAAAATTACTTTTAAAGATGCATGAGATCAAATGCATCTGCGGATAAATTAGTGGATCATGGAACCACATATTATACTTTGTTTTGGTTGATTATTTATTCAATTCCTTATGGAAAATTTCTTTTGTAATAAATTCGGTCCTCTTGGTTATTGTTTTAGTTTTTGTTTGTAACACATTTTTTTTCACTGTATTTTTATCGCATTTAATTTTTTAGATAAAATTTTTAATTAGACAATTATTTATCATTTTGATCAATTGTATTATTGGGTTTTGGTATAATTCTCCAAAATCTTTCATTTTATTTCTTTTTGATAATATTTTTTGAATTGTTGCGAATTATTGGATTAGTAAAGGTTGGGGGTGTTAAGTTGTAATAACTTTATTGTTTGTAATGTCTCTACACCTCATAAAACTTTTATAAAAATTTTGTCATTGGAAATATAAAAAAGTTATATTTAACGAGAGATAGGTTAAAAATATTATCATTAAATATTAGAGAAATTATTGATTTTTTTTTTT
>JBBPBQ010020324.1:7786973-7872983 GCA_037974755.1 Cicer yamashitae
TTTTTTTATATTTCATTTTAAGAAAATAGTATGAGTTAATTTGTAAGACTTAATTCAACTAACAAAGTATCAATATTTTAGACTTGATATCATGTCCAAGAAAAAAAATACATTATTTTTCTTTACTATTTCATCTAAAAAATAATATCATTTATATTTTAATTGGAGGGAATATGTAATTATGATTTAATTTGTATATATTGTAAGTGTCAAAATACTTTGTATATTGTCATATCATTTATTTTGTATATTGTCATATCATTTATTGTATTTGAAAATACAAAATACTATATTTAATGATGTTTTAACGTATCATTGATGTAAAATAACTTCACATTCATTCACACAAAAATAACTTGACATTCACAATAAGAAATGAAACTCGTACAATTTATTGTGGGTGTCGTGTATCATAATCATTGTCGTTAGTGTTGCTTGTCATCATTTAAAATATGATTTGTAGTACTGTTTTAGGTGAAGGTACTGCCTAAGAGTTGTATATTATTCTTTCGTTTTTCTAAGGTCATGTTTCATGATTTCTGATTAGTTTTTCAATTCAGAAGAAGTATTGCGTGATCCATATTTTAGTCATATTACCATTTCAAAGTTAAATAAACTTTCAGTTTTTATAAATTTTTAAAATTTCACCTTTAATATCTGTAAATTAAAAATATAATTTTTAATCTTTATAAAATTATCAAGCATGTAATTTAATTTTGCTGCTAACTTAACATATATTTTTGAAGAATTTTTAAATATATTTACAAAAATATAAAAAGTTCCTCCATATAAAATAAACTCAAAATTTAATTTCTAAATTCATATTTTTGTTATCTTAATTTTTAGTTTTTTATATTTAAAAATTTTATATTTAATTCATTTCAAATTAAAATTTCTAAATTTCAGTGAAGAATTTTTTTATAATGTTCTAAATATACTTACAAAAAATTATTTAAAAAATATAAATTAAAAAATCAATTAAACATATTTTATTTCAACCGAAATTAAAACTAAAACTAAAAATTATATTTTTATTGTATATAAATTAAAGGGGGCACACCCACTCTGAAACAAACCAACCAATAAGCTACGGGTGTGTCACCTATTTCTCATCCCCCCCCAATTTAGGATATACCACAACAAAGTGAAAATTTATTTTGAGTCTCCCATTATTTATTTCATATCTAGAAATATTAATAAGTGTCTTTTATATGTATATGATATAATGAAATTTTAAAAAGTGATATTTTCTTCCTAATTAGTTTTTAATAAATTATGTAAAGAAACTTGTTAGTATAACTCGTAATACTATGAATTTTTAAAAATAGATGAAACATACACACACGTCTTTTGTTTGTTTATGTAAACATTAATTTAGCTAAATCTTTCTCCATCTTGAACACTTTGGTTTTCCATTCAATCACGACGTCATGAAGTTGATAAGAAGATACATTTGTTAAAATGGACAATAACTTAAGATGCAAAACACAAAATCGACTTTATGATTTGTCAAAGCTTTAGGAAACTAATTCAATTATAGCTTAACATTGAGAAAAGGGTTGGCGTAATACTTTCATATGCTTCTCAAGAAGGAAAAGGCGCAAACAATAAATTAAGTACAAAAGACCACGTTGATTATAAAACACCTAACATCCACACTCTTAGACCAAATTTAGGTTTGTGGAAAGATAGTGCCATTATTGGTTGGCAATCATGTGCTTATATATAATTCCCCTTCAAATTATGTAATTATCACAAGGCATTTACCGAAGTGGTACAAATTACAATCCCTTGTTAAAACTTTTTTTACTATATTTGTTGTCAAATGAAAATTATTGAACTTGACGCAAGCACAATTGACCATGCTCAGGTCAAAATGATTTTATAGACGGTAATATTTTGAGCCAGAGACAATGATGGTTTAGTTTGTAAATATCTTGTAACAAGTTAAAGAATCCCACTTTCATTTCAAAATTATTGGATTATTTGTAAAAAAAATTATTTTAAAATAGTTAATGTTTTTAATTTTCAATACATTTTTTTAATTATACCGTTTAATTAATACTACTTGCATTATTTTCAATGCAATATTTTTTATTATTCATTTATGATATTAATGACGCACCAACCTCTAACAAATATATTTTGGTAAAAATAACCTTCTTTCTTTCATTTATACATTTTTCTTAATATATGTGAAATGATCAAATAACTCAATTATTTTGAGACATGTGAAATATAACAAAACAATAATAATTTTTTTTTTATATTCAAACAGACGGACAAGATGTTTTTTGAAAAGTAATAAAATAATAAAAAAAATGTATTCCATAGAATGTATATCTAAATTTAATTTATATACATTGTCCGTATAAGGAGTTCTTTTATTGATAGTAACTCACAATTATTTGATATTTAAAAATATTTGACTTGTATGGTAATTATTTTTAAAGTAATGGGCATTAGTGGTTGTGATGGGCTGACATTAGTGCATGCAAATTAAACCCATTTACTTCTGTATAATATTATTGTATATATAGTCCATGAATGTATGAACATTGTTATTATAGATTATAAATATATCGAAATTACAAATGGATCTCTAAATATCTATTTTATTAATAAATTTATAGATTAAATTGACGAACATAAGCTACAATTAAAGACTAAATGAACTAATTAAAGATATTCACACAAAAATGATTTACAAAATATATATTTAGATATATTTTTATGATTTAGATATATTGAAAGATGATTATATATTATTATAAATAATAGTATAACTATTTATATAAAATAGACATAAATACTATTTTCATCTCTATATTTTTACTGATTAAGGATTTTAATCCAAAAATTTCTAAATCCAAAAATGTTGCCCCCAATTTTTAAAGATCCAGGATTTCCCCACCTCTCATTTTTTTAGAATTAATTATGATCACGTGTCAATTTTATTAAGGAGTTGGACAAGTATTTGTTGATGTGGCAACATTTATTTAATATCTGTTTAAAAATATTAAAATTTGAAATATTATTTTAATCGGTCAAAATTATTTTAAGTGAAAAGAACATCAAAAAGTCTTATGATGTTTAAAATTTAAAAATTGAAATTAAGAGTAAATTACAAACAACCCTCCTACCCCTTAATTAACCATTGCATGTTTTACTAAGGACATTTGTGAAGGCTTACATGCAAGACTCAAAATGGACATTTCTTAGAAAATGTGATTTGAGGTTGGAACATTGATTGCATATGTGAGAATCGTTTTCTACGTGGTTCAATCATTGTTCACTTTTGACGATGGCGGGCTTCAGATGTTCCACCGCTCCCAAAAAGAAGATCACAAGTATTGTCACATGTCCTCCACCGTAGAAGTGGAACAACGCGATTGCTAGATGTAGTAGAGAAGTAATCCAAAATCATCAAGAAATGTTCTTTATTGTCTAAATTTGATTTCCACATACGACACCAATGATCCGAAGCAGACCTAAACAACCGATAGAGTTACTTGAACACAATGAAGGACAATGACAGACTCTTTGATGAAGATGTTGTACATGCAAATATTTTAATGTTCAAATTAGTATTTTAGTTAGTGTACATTTCACCGATGCAACAGTCTTTTTATAGTGAAAGTTTAAGGATAAAGAAGTGTGAAATTTGTTAAGGTCGATGAGTGACTCACTTAGTGATTAGTGGATCACCCTTTAATCTTGATCAATAATGTCTAATTAGAAAAGGAAAAATAATCATATGTTGGTGGTGCAGTTTAGATTGTATATATTAACATTTGTGAGTCTAGTGATGAATTAAATATAAAAATATCATATTTAATTAATATGTCATGTCAATTTTTATATACAAGTAAATAATTATATTTTATCATTATACTTATATGAATCTAGAGAGGGTATTAGAGAATCCAGAGAGGGTATTAGAGAATCCATACCAACCAATCAATATACATAATATTTATTATTTATTAAAATAGGTAATTAGTTTTAATATAGTTTTTAATTCTCCCATTTTTATTTATTCATAATTTTATTCCTTTGATTTTTAAATCAAGAAATTAGTCTCCAAATTTTGAAAGTTTTAAGATTTTTCTCCCCACTAAATTTTTAGTTTAGTTATGATGATGCGTCAACTTTATTAATGAAGTAGAAAAAATTTATTGATGTGGCGTAACTTATTTGGATTATCTGTATAAATTGTTTCATTTATGTTATAAAACTCAATCTATGGCATCTTGGAGAAATCGGAACCAAGAAAAAGGAATAAGGATGTTTGAAGCAGAATTTTAATGACATAAATAATAAGTTAAATGCACTTTGGATCCTTAATTTAATCTTTAATTCTCTCATTTGAATTTAATAATTTAGTCTTCATAGTTTTTAAATGTGGTGAACTTAAAAATGGGGGACCAAAAATGTTGTTTCAACTTTTTTTTTCTTTCAACTTTATTGATCAATTGTGAGTTTAAAAAATAAATTTCAAACGGAATTGTGAGAAAAATAATGAAACTTGTAAAATATAGGGATTAAAATACATACTTAAAAATAAAGGATTAAAAAATGCATTTAAAGTTAGATAATACAATATATACAAATGAGATTTATGTACACCCACCTATTTTTTAAAAAGAGAACGTGAACAAGTTCTAACTAAAAAATGATTGAATACACTTAAAAGTATATGTTTTTAAAATACTTCTTCTAAAAAACAAGTGAATTCTCCCATTGACATTTGTTAGAATACACCCATTATTTTTTTTAGTATTTTTTAGAAAGAATATGTTAATCAATTATAACTAAAAAATTGTTAAATAATCTATCTAATATGAAATATTAAAAAAAATATGAATTCAAAAGTTGATATATTTAATTTAAATTTTTTACATAAATACATGAATTTATCAAACTACTATTTTATTCCAAATAAAATATACTTTAAAGTGCATGTTGCTAAAATATTCCTTCATAAAAATTGATAAGTGGATTATAGTATTTCCCATTCATTAATGAATTTATTAATCGTTTAACAAAATGAATACAATTAATAAAATTCCTGCATTTGATTTTTCATCGGTACCCTTAAGACTTATTGTAACAATATTTTCAAACCAGTGGTCTTTTATTAATTTGATCTGCCATGATTAATTATATGCTCCGGCCTCTGGGGTGCAAAATAGTAATACTGTACCCCCGAGCACGTCGTCTGGTAGTTGTTTGAATCGGAAGCAACGTTGACTTGTCAAAATACACGTGGCACTTAAAAAATGCTTCAACCTTATGTGGGCCATAACTGCAACGAATCTCATACTACAAAATCAACATCGTTTAAGATTTTACATGCATATTATAAAATAAGATAAATAGAAAACAATAATTAATTTATCAAATTATTTTTATTAATTATTAGTGAGTTTACATTATTTTAATTAATGATGCACTCATTTATTTATCTATTTTATTAATATGAGCATAAAATAATTGATGAGATAAAGTTGATCGAAAAATAGTTAAAAATACTTAAATTAAAAATGAACCAATAACAAATTATATTAAAAAATTAATTAAGAGATTAAACTCAAGTGGTTAAAAAATTCAGTGAAAGACGAAATATTCTGAAAAATACGAGTTGAAACTCTAGTTAAAATAATCATTGAGAAAATTTTACTTATCTTTTGAACAAACTCTTCATTATTTGAGCTATTTCTCTCTACAGAGCTAGCTCACCTAAGGGTTAAAGACAAAAGATGACTAAACCATAAAAAACGTCTATGAAATTGTGAGTGTCGAACAAATTGCTCCCACAATTTTATGAAATGATTAGTCTCTCTAAAATTGAAGAAAGTTGGTTACCAAATTTTTTATTTTGAAGAAAGTCAATCAAATTCATCTTTCTCTATCAAATATCTCTTTTAGTAAGACGATTAAGTGACATGGTAAGCCATCAGGTATCCACGGAACAATTTGACATTTTATGTTAGCTGAACTACGGAATTGAAAGGGAAATTTGGTTGCAATGCTGGAAAAACCAAATAGTTATATTATGTCCTCTTCGTCTTAATTATCTAAAGTATCTTTCATGATCAATAAATTAGACCATCTGAATTATACAAAGTTAAATTAAATGATGTTTTTTTTTATTTGTAGACGAAACGATAAATACTAGAAAATCATACGCACAACTGTGATATTTCATATTCGAAAGAATTGCTTATTTTATAAATTATGTGCCACTAAAATGATTACAAGCCCCAAGATTAAAGAGCCATTTGCACAAGATACTTCACAATGTTTGATGCCAAACTCTGAGCAGATCAAACGAAAATTTTAGAGTAGGCCGCATAACCAAGGATTTATTCAAAGTATTGTGTTGTAAGAATGAGATTATGACAACAATGTAATCATTTTTCTGCATATCTCTTTACTGGTTTTGGCCAGCAGCACCTACACTTTGCATGACAACATTAGATTGTTACTAATGGAGATTATTTTACACTACGGTTAAACAGTTAACATGATTTATCCTAAACTCTCGTTATATTTTTAATACACCTTTAGAAAATTTCCTAATTGCATAATAGCCACTTGCTAATTAATTAATATATATGATACAACCATTCATTACGATATCACTTGTTGCTTGATACAAAATTACTTAAATTATGTGTCATGTTGTAAGTACAGTTTGATGGTAGTTGTGATAACATTGATATGCAAGGGTTTGAATTCGAACACGGGATTTCTTACTTGTACACACTTAAGACATGTGAATCTAGTTATTAGGCTATTGATCAGATTTTTTGTCACCTAAATTGGAGAAAGATCGATTCAAACAGAGAGCTTGGACAAAATTCCTTCACAAAATGGGCGAGAATAGTTTGCAATGTGATACAAGAATATGGTATCTTCATTTCTCTTCTCTGCCAGTTTGAGAGTGAAAGCAAAAATTTGTGGGCTGGAAAATTTGGGGAAGGGGAATAGAGTAGTGGAAGAGGTCAATAGGAGAGGAGAAGAGAGAAAGGAGATAGAGGAGACGGCCGATATAGAAAAGGTGGGGAAGAAGAGAAACAAGTATCAATTTAGTATGTGAATTTGATCATGTGACATGGAAGCTCGCATAAATGTCAATGAAACACATAACACTTGACATGTTATATCAAAGTCCTTAACATCGTTGAACAATAGACTCTAACAGAAGGACTAAACTTATCAATATTTGTGTTAAAAGTGGTACTCAATTAAGAAAACTTAGGATGGTTACTTACAAGCCAATCTAGTTTGAGGCTGTTAGTTTTTCAATTAAATAGTTGTAAATACCTTTTGTAACAAACTAGTATATATAAGTAGTTGGGCAGCAACTGATAAAACAATGCAGTTTTAGTTTTGCACACTAGGCAGAAATTGATAGCAAACCGTGAAAGTAAACATTGTAATCATTCATCTCATATTAGTGATATTTTCGAAGTCGGATCCAGTCCCTCAAACGTAGGAGTTTATCTCAGAGCTGAGTTAACAATTATGTGTGTTCATTTTAGCATTGCAAGGCTTAATTCTGTTTGACAGAAAACGGAGAACGTTCTCCGTTTTATTTTCAATTAATTTCTAATATGAAACCAAGAACATTATTGGTTTAGTGACTGATTGATCTCCGTTTTCAATAACAGTTTGAAAATTCATGGACTATTTATTAATTTTGATAAAGTAGGGTATTGAGTTTATAACAAAAAGTGCTCAGGGGATGAAATTGAACAATATGTTAAAATTATAAATATATTTTTATTGGATAAATCATAGTATCTTTGCGCGATAACAAGTACTGAGATACTTTTAAGAGGTTGATCTCTCCCAACATATATTTTTCTATATGCACTGGTTAGGGATTGAACCTCTAATATCTAAACTTCTAAGGATCATTGCTTTCTAAAGCTGTAGTGGAAAGTTTGTTGACTAGAGCTAGAGCATTACTGGTTATATAATAGACTTTGAGAACCCTATTTTGCAGCAATTGAATTTTCCTATCTTTTTTCCCTTGAAATCCATCAAGGCAAGTATCTTCATCTGTGAGTGCTGCACTTATCCATGTATTAAGGTCCCCCATTTGGGTACCAAATGTGCTTCTGCTAAGCTTTCTGAGCACACCTAGTGAGCTATGAAGCTCATCAAGTGCATCTGCAAATAACTCAACACAGTCTAATAGTGCAAGTTTATCTCTTCCTCTTAAACGCCCGTGCCTATTCAAGTTTGCCAGATATGTTTGAACATTCTCAATCTCGGCGATTGTCACCGACACTCCTGCCCGTGCCCACTTGCTAGGGCTTCTTCCAGCACTGTTAGAGAATGGTGCTAGAGAGTGCATACAAAGGCCTTGATACCTAGTTACTTTGCAAGCTTCTTTGACATTGTCTTTCCCTTCTGCAAATATCAATTGGCTAGTATTTGCAAGGAGTGAAAGAAAAACAAATGCAAGCAATAAGGTAAGGTGTGATATTCTTTTGATCATGTTGGAGAAAGACCAAAGGAGGAATTGAACTTGAAGCAAGATGAAACAAAGTAGTTATGCTGCTAGTTTGGTATTTAGCAGTACAAAAATATAATTGAAAAGTTAGGAATGACCTTGTAGAGTTTTTATAGGGAATTAGAGAACTGTATCACTAGTTATGAAAAAGGTAGGCACCTTCAAAGCATACTGTTATTGTTGGATTTGGATCCCCTAAAGTTAAAAATCCATACACTTCCTACATTTAAGAAAAAGTTTAGGGTTTTTTTGTCTTAATCACATACACACTCAATATTTTCTCTCTCTTGACAAAGTTAGGCCTAAATTCAGGAAAATATAGAAAACTCAAATGTGTAGAATCCAAATTCATTATTGTTGTGTCTCACTTTACTGCACCTTTTATGGGGTAGGTAACAGCATAGGCAAGAGACCGGTGACTGCAACTAAAAAAGGTATATGGATGGTGATCTGAAATCGATGGGAAAAGTGAGTAACATGTGATTGGAAGGTGAGTTTCTCTTTAATCCTGGATAAGAACAAGATGCTTCATTTGAATAGTAATAGTATTGTGAGTGTTTATGCACAGCTCATTCGCATGAAAGATAATTTAATATTGCAATAATCAATTTCACCATTCTCGTAGCAAAACACATTAAAAGACAACACAAGTAAACAGTAAAATACAAAGGGTTAGTTACAAAACTTTAGTTTCATTTGTTAGTTTGATGACAATTGCACAACAAAAATATTTTTCATAGAATGTTGATTTGAGTTACCAAAATAATGTTTTTGCTTTGTTTGCTATTTGATAATCAACCCACGATACTGTTTAGTACGAAGAATTATTAAAAGAAAGAAAAAAAAATGTATAAAAATAAGATTTTTGACCAATCATAAGATTCTGGTGTTTCTTCTCAATTTTCTTCCATAACATCGTTCTCTAATGGTGTCCATAAACCTTGGCTAAATTTATGGTTATTTTTTATTAGTGAAGTAAGAAGTTATCTCCCAAGTTTTCGAGCAACATATTTAAACTTTTTGTCGTATTTATCATTTGTTTTCTTTCATCCCATAATACCAATTTTCATAATGAAATATGAGACTATAATTCTTGAGTTGTACGAAATAAAAGCCATGAATTATTTGAATAACTGTTGCTACCCAAAAAACTTATTTGAATAACTGTAATTTTATTAGTTCTTCCACGTAAGTAACTTACAGCTAACAAGGAAATGTCACATTGCCGCCAATTGTATTTAACTAGTAAGCAACTGAATCTAGCCTTTGATCAAACTAGCACATAAATATATGCAAGTGGTGAGCATTAGACTCTAGCATAGGACATTAATATATGCAAGTGGTAACGAGGTTTGATTAATTAATTAACGGACATTAAAATAGTGAATATTCGGTTCATCAATAGTGAGCAACGTTGCTTGCTACCAATTATGTCCTAATCTGCATATCAATTCTTTTCGACATGATCTTTTTCTGACTCAATCTGACAAGGCCAACTTACCCATTGCTTCACAACCCTTCACACTATTTTGTACAAGTGATAAACTATGAAAAGCTACAGCGTACAGGGTTGAGTGGGCACCGAGTTCATCCTATGTTTATTCTTCACAGTAATAAAGAGCTGTCATGAAAAACTTACAGCAGAATAATCATAGATTACAAACTCTTCACTAACTGCAATAAAAAACATTTTCTCTCTTTCATGCAAATTGTCGGCAACCTTGTAACCAAGCACCAAATGGTTATTCAGTAGTCAGGTTATGGTATGTGTAGTTTACAGAGCTTGGGCATATATGACTGTTCCCCTTCTTGCAGTTCCCCTCATAAGAGTGTAGGTTGTTGGTTCACAAACAAAACTAAACAAAACTGGGAACTCTGTTTATGACCTAAGCTGCTTTTTTTAAAACAATAGCGAACCTTACTTCGATTCATTAATAATAAAGGTTCAAACTTCAAAGCAACTAGAAATACTTGTAAATAAGTGGCGATTGGCTAAAGAAGTGGACTTTCAAGCAAGAGTATGACCAACCACATTTGTTTATCTCTGAATAAACTCCACGTTATAGTTTGGTGATAACAACCGTAACTTCTTACAGTGATGAACAATGACACCATACTCTATTTCGAACTCCTCTCGAAAATGGATTCTCTAACTTTGGTGGTTGGTAACTTTAGTGTATTTAGGGAAAAAATTAGTGATTAAAATAAATAAATAAAAATTATTTAGATGAGAAATAATGATTGATTAGGAGAGATATATGAACAAAGTTACCAAAGGTAGAGGATTGAAAGGTAAACAATTTCAACCCATTTCTCTCCTATATCTTATCATATTATGACCTAAGCAACATCTATAATTAAATGGCAAAAGTATATTTCAAGAGCCTATATAACTCCCAAAATTGAATACCGGTGCTTTGCATCTGAACCTGAACTCAGCAGTCGGCGCCACATATGCCTCATTGATTATTGATTGTTTCGAAAAGTCATTTGAGTAGGCCTGTTAATTATTATAATGACATCTATACATGGTTATCAGGTGCATTTTGAATTATATTATTTTCCAAGAAGTATGGGGGACTGGGCGTCAGGCAGGTCAAGAACTATATGTTTTATCTTCACAACCACGCCACGAAGCCTGAAGCCACCCCAGGTGAGGGGAAGTGCAGACAAACCCTTGAATTTGAAAGATTTAAATAATAAATATCATTACAGTTTTCACCAACTTGAGTTTTAGTACTTCTAGTGTTTTTTCTGTTAATATTTTGAAAAATGTATGCGTGCCTATATCTGCTCCCATTTAGTTTTGGCTCCTCGTAGTTAAGGTACTAATCCTCATATTTTCACCATTAGGGTTTAATCCGTTAGTTGCTATTTTTCACGACAAATTGGTCTTCACGAAACTACAACGATGACAAACTATGTGTCTATAAGTGCATGGGGGGCAAAACCCAAATGAATATAAAATATAGGGATTTCGGATGAAACAAACTAACATAGAGGTGAGCTAGATCACTAATCATACAACACATAAAAGGTAGACTAAAACTACCATAAAAAGAAACCTAAGCCAAAAATTTCAAGCACTCCCAAGCACTAGAAATAAGTACATTACTTATTGCTCCTAAACAAAAATAAACAATCTAGAGGAGAAAACATTTCGTTCTGACCTCTTCCCTTCTGTCCCTATCCCGACTTTCCAATAATTTCTTCTGAAGGAATTTCAAGGGTTGCTCCCGCATGCTCTTTACCAGGCTTCACTACTGCAACAATAAATTTGCAAAATTGATAAAAAAAATATTTATAACTGGTTTGGATGAACTTTTCGCAAACACTTGTAAAAAAGAAAAAGAAAATACAGTGGAAGTGATTTTACAATATTCTAATTAATAGCTTCTCTTATGAATTGAAATCAAAATTTGCTCAATTTTTTCAGAAAATCTCTAGTTTAGCTTCTCCATAAACACTTACAACTTATAAAGAGCTTTTTTTGACTTACAACTAAGAGCTAGTTTTATAAACTTCTCAACAAGCACTTATGGAGAATGAAATACTAAAAACCCTTGTAATAGTTATGTGGTTTTTAAAAACAACTTATTGTATATGTTAAATTAGCTTCTGTATCTTATTTTTTACAGAAACTCTCTCTAACTTCTCTATCAACACTTATAAGCCTATAGGGAATTTTTTTTGTAAGTGAATAACTATAAACTCATTCAATTAAGGAGCTCGGTAAGTTAGAAGCTAATCTAAACCAGGCCAAATAGCCAGATTGGATAAAATTCTCAGCAAATACTTATAGAAAATGAAATAAATGTTTATAAACTTTAGCTTCTCATACAGGTTGAAATTAAGCTTCTCTATCTCAATTAAGCCCTTTCATTAACTTCTCCATAAACATCTAGAAGTTGATAAAGACTTTTATAAGTGAAGAACCATTAACTTATTTTAGTTGAGAAGGTCTCATAAACTAATAGGTACTCCCTCTGTCTCATTAAAAGTGCCGTGTTTGAAATATATCTCTGCCTCAAATTATTTGTCACTTTAGAATACCAAGGCAGACAACATTTATTAACTTTTTCCAATAATATCCTCATATTATTAAATAGTCAATCTAACTACTCTATACTACTACTCCAATTCATATGTGTATTTTAGTCTTCACATATTATTTTACTATAGAAATCAAAACAAGTGTATATTTGCTAAAATGACACTTATTTTAGTCGAAAGTTCTTATATTGAATAAAGTTCCTTACCACTCCAAAACAATAGAAAGAAGAAGCCGAAAATATCAGTACATCGCACAATAAGGATGCTATATGAAAGCAGACCAATTTAAGATGTTTAGAGTTCTTGAATACCCAATGCACTTTCAAGTTTCAACCCAAAGACTAGTAGGTTTTATATTCCGGAGGCCAAATTCAAAGACTTTTATAGTCAGTGTAAGTATTTGTTAAATTTAATTCCTAATAGAAAAATACAGAGCAGGCAGCGGGTGAAGACTTATCTCAAAAATGAATGTCACAGAATGCAAATTTCATTCTCCTATTGATCATGAAATGCCAAGCTTATTGCCCAAATAGCGTTACAAAAACAAATTTAACGAAATATTTGGCTAAAACTTGGTCTACAGTCACACAAGCGAGTGGCATTCTATATTCTAAGTTCATGCAACTGCAAAGTGCTAATGCTGATCTATGAAACAAATTATCGAACAGGTGGAGTGCACAGAAAGGGAGAGAGAGCGCGTACCGTAACTGCCGGCATCAGAATTGAGTTGTGCCTGGACGATCATGGTGGTGATGAAATCAGAGGCCTCGGCGGCCTCTTCGAGAAGCTTCTGGATCTCGGCTTCGGAGGTAACGTTCTTATTTTCCTCGAACTTCTTCCGTACCTCCACCGCAGATCCTTTCAGCATCAAAGTGTCGCCGGCGAATGATTTTCGAGTGGCTTTCAACAGCGCGCGGTACGCGCTCAGAACTTTCTCTCTCGCCATCTCTCACGCCGATCTCTTTGGTCTCTCTTTTTGTCAGTGAATGAATGAATAAAACAACTTGGCTTTCGCGTAGCAATAATTTAACGATGAAGGCTAGAGTAATGCTTATTGCATTTGTTTGCCACAGACAGCGATATGATGAATTCAATTTTTACTGTAAAAAAAAAAAAAAAACTACTAAGGTATTTGTTCTAGTGTGAAAAGTCAATTTATATTAATCTTTTAATTATATTTGAGAAAAATAGCGAGGCCTGTTTTTCTAGTTGATTCCATATACCTTAACAAATGCCCTGGTCAATAGTTGATGAGTCAATGTGTAATTGCAAATCACAGTCACATCTCAATAGATTGTAAAATGATTTATATTTTATATATTAAGATAAAAATAAATCGTAAGAAATTTTAATATAAAAATCGTATTTTGATTTAAAATTTACAAAACTTAACTTCAAGTTAAAATTGATTCATTAGACAAAATCAATTATACTCAATATCATTTAAATATATTAAAATTAATTTTATATCTTTAAAATTGTTTTTGATTTCTCCAAAAATGAAACCAAACATCCACATATTTGAAGAAAAAAAATGTGTATAATTTATGTTGTAAAGATGTAGAAACAAAAGAAGAAATGTGCACGTTTAAAAACATGAAAAGTCTTTTTGTAGCGGTTACATAAGGGAAGCACGAGTAAATAGGTAACATATGCCCGCAATTTATATGATCTATTGTCAAGCAGGAAATAGCTCAAAACAAACACGGACTGTAATCCAAACTTGAGTAACCCCACATTTGTTGCTCACATCACATGTTAGTTAATAATGCTTTGATCTTATTTTTACAAATGTTTGCATTGAAATTTGTATGACTGAGGTTAACCATGGAATAATACTTTCAGTCGTCCTTCCTTGTTCCTCACACAAGTAATTATCAATAGTGGGATCAGATGCTTAATAACTTGATTGATCCCAAACCTATATCATATGGTATTCAAGATTGCTAAAATACACCGGATGGGTCAGGATGAGCTGATACTCTAGAAGCCAGTCCAATCTCCTTTTGAAGGAAAGATTTTTGTCGGTCACGCAATCGTCACCTTAATGCATCAATCATTCTACAATCATTCTTTCTACGACGTAATCTATGATGAGATTTTTGATCTAGCAAGGTGTTCTCCCCAACCATCTCCATTTTAGAATCTACAGCTGGTACAATAAAGGGTCAAGTTAGTCTATGAAAAAAGTCAATTACAGTACTATATTTTGCAAACGCCATTGTAGATAATGACTTGAAGATGTTATTGTACGAATTCTAAAAACTATAACCACACAAGACAAGAATTATATATAGAACCTTTCAACTCATTCACTTTTACATCAAAGTGAAGATATTATGGTTTGTGTTTCGACAGGCACTTACAACAGAGGAATACATACATTTAATCAGGGAAACATAAAGCTTCTAATACTACCAACGGAAAATCATATTAAATGAAAATTCCATTTGAGCTCTCATGGCATGCTATAGATCAATACAAGAAGAACAATCAAATCTTATCCCACTAGATGGAGTCAGATACATAGGTTACATATGAGCCCACGATTCACCTGGTATGTGACCTATAGTTTTTCAACGAGTCTTCTCCATACATGTCAAAACTACCTAAGATGGATGAGATTCAACTATTTTTTCTACAATGGAAGCTACCCTTTTTTACCTCCTAATTATTGTGTTCCTAATCCTATCTTATCTATAATGGAAGCTACTAATTATTGTGTATCCATCTTAACATTTTCATCTTCACAAAGTTGAGTTTACATGCTATAAATTCAAAATCCTTTAGGAAAGTTAGTTTGCTAACAAGAGAGCAAAGTGTCACCAGGCACAAATGTAAATGTGTTTGTTATCTCTAGAGATTGATTCATCAATCATCTTCAGAACATTCCATTTCCTTACCTCAAAAGTTAGTATAAAAACAGTAATTGCCATTTGCAGACAACCTTTTTTTCAAAACTCAAATATTTAAATATTAAGTATTTGCTATAAATATGACATCTAACTTCATATTAGAACTTCCAGATTAAAAAATCTCTATCAACAATGCCCACTCACCACATTATGGCCGATTCCTGACTCCAGCCAAAAGTACAAGTTTACAACACTACCAACGTGATTGTGTTGTTTCATCCGTCAGGTTACCTCAAGCTCCAAACCTCAAACCAAGGTTTTTGCTATTTTTGTATCCAGGCTTCTATTTATTTAAGTAATGCGTTACTTTAAAATACATACATGCTACAAAGAAAATTTGAGAAATCTGCAAAGAGTATTTGTTGGCACACTTTCCAACCATCTCACCGAGCATCTAGGAAGTGAGAATCAACGTCATTCAAAAATAAAGAAAAACTGGGGGCCTTTTCTAAAGGAACTGATCGACCAAAATATGTTTTCGATTTTCACTCTCAGACACTACACAGTTGAAGAAGGGAGGAAGATTTGTTTTCCCAACAAATTGTAACTTTAAAGTTCAACCAGAAAGATACTTCAACAAGTTGGTACATATCTAGATTATGATCATTTTATCCATCAGTCAGAAGCTTCACCAAACTCCAAAGCACATGGCATAATGGAATTCAAGCATTACCCTCCCAACAGCTTAAGCCTAAGTTGGCTTTGGGGGTTAAATAATAGAGGAAATTTAAGAGAGTAAAGTTTCCTAAAAAATGAGATGTTAGGTATAACAGTAATGACGAGAATTTCATGGGAACTCAATATTTCCCTCCTTTAGAGATTAAATACCACCCTATCCCCCCAAAGTGATACCAGAGTAATATTTTCTATGATACAATTCCATGTTCTCTGACTTCAGGCTCTAGTTTCTTCTCTCTAGTATCTACCTTCTGCTCACAGGAAACTGACATTTTGGTGGCTTCCAACATCACCTTGTTTGTTAAGAAACCAGTGACTTTGAGGGTAACAACAGCTCTTAAAGACCTTTACTTTGAGGCACCACACAGCTATTATATTCCTCATGAATTGGTGGGGTAAGAGGCTGTGTGACAAGGGTCTGACCTGTCTAGCGCCACCTCTTGTAACCAAAACCTATCCAGGGAACACTATTTCACACTACACTTACTCCCTTCCGTATTTTTCAATTCAATCAAATTTACTCCATAATAAGTTTTTCCCTTACATTTTTTCCCTCAGATTTGAGCTTAAGAAATAATGACCAGTCTCACAAATATTGAAAGTGTTGTTCCAGAAACCCTGTTTACCTTTAAAGGAAGTTGCATTACATTTACAGCAAAAGCAAAAATACAATATACCTAGAAGTTATTTCCAGTGCTTATTTCAAACAAATCAAAGGCTCAAAGCAAATCCAAAAACGAGAAGTAAACTCTCTGACCCAATGTTAGAAAACTTAAACTTTATAATTCAGTAGAATCCATTTAAAATGAAACAATTTACAAGTCCTACCAAATGTGATAGAAATTTTGAAATTATGAAATATTACACCAAAACGATTTGTTAATGAACTAAATACATGAAGTTAAAGCAATATAAATCAGCCCTTTCACCTTGAACACACTCTTCCATACCAAATCCACTAAGAAATACCACACAAGCAAAAGCACCAAGTTGTTGATTGCACACACAACGCGCCAAAGTATTGTTTGGATAAACATCTTAATTAATTGTGTATAGCATAAACGCTTATCATAAAAGCGCGTATGTATAAGCTATTTCTATAACAAAAATAGAATAAAGTCATACGAAAAGATTGTCATATAAACTATAAATTATTTTCATAAGCTCTCCCAAACAGTCTCAAAGGTGTTATATGCTAGTTAACAAGCTCAAATAAGTGAATCCAAACATTCCCCAAATATTAAATCATCCATAACAGTAAACCCCATTAGACAAGGAATAAAAGATAAGCAGAAAAGATTGTAACTTTTGGGGCAAACAACAGCAAAAAAAACATCTTAAGAAACAAAATTTGATAACAAAAATAGAAAATATACCTGCTCCTCCAAGTTGATTACCCCAAAATAACACCCTGTGATCATCTTCTTCCTCATCAAACTCATCCCCATACCCAAATTCAGCATCCCCACGATAACCCGGTTCACTCCCATACCCAGATTCATTCCCATTCGCTTCAGAACACCCATTCACACCAAACCCTAAACCCACATTCTCCTTCTCCTTCTCCTTCTCTCCACTCCCACCATCCCTCGAATTCTTCGCTTCACTAACATCAGAAGACCAATTGGCATCCCCGTTTCCAAAAAGTTCCCCGCTTGAATCAGTTCCCATAGCTACCGGAAAATCAGAACAAGTTCCGTAAGCAGCGGAAGCCCCAACGGAGCAGCATCGCCGCGTGGCGCTACGATCGCTACTACGTCCGGAGACAGATCTGGAACAACGGCGGCGGCGTTTACGAGCGATGAGGCGGTGATTGGCGGTATTGTTAATAGGTCTGTCGTCGTCAGCTAGAGTTAGTTTGGAGAGGTCAAGGGAAAAGGAAGTGGTGGTGCGGTCGGAGAGACAAGGGCGTTTGTTGAGAGAAGGTTTTGTTGGATTGTGGGAGCCATCTAAGGATGGAGTAGTTTGGTGATGGAGGTGGTGAAAGGGTCTCCATGTACGGAGCTGTAAGACGCATGAGTCTATGGTGGGTTTGTGAGACATGGATTGAGTCATCAGAATATCAATTAATTCTTTTGTGATTGGGTTCAGTTGTCAACTCAAATCAACGAGGCGCTGCACCAGATCACGAGAACACTGTTTCGGATTTCAGAGAGCTGGATCAGAATGCAATTAACTCATACTTTGTTTTCACCAGATTCTCCGCACAAACTGTGAGCCACGTAGTAGCTACTCAATGTAATTACGTACCAAATAAAACATCAAAATTATATTTTATTTTTTATTTATTAAACTAAAGTATCAATTTTTAAAAATTCAAAAAATCATTTATACTTTTAAAAAAGATTGACGATTGAAACGATAAGATGGTGATAGGCCACCTTATCATCCGCTCTCGATTTAAAGTTTGATCCTTACTAAATTTTGTTTTGGTATCTCTACTCTACTTATGTATACTATATGATTAGAATAAATTTACATTACATATTTTACTTTAAAAACTTACTAATCACCATCTTTAACACAAATCTATATACTCTATATTCTTCAAGTAAAATATGGATGCTTTTTATATATAAAAATTGAGAAAAAAAATTATTATTATTAACAATAATATTGACGTTCATTTAGATTATTTCATACAAAATTTGAAGATAATCTTTTTAAATTACAATGTCAAACTCAAAAAAATTATATATATATTGCTAACTAAAATGGTTTTTTTTCTATTTTGAAGTAAATAATATTTGTTATTAATAGTAATAATAATAATAATAATAATAAAACATGAATACTTAAAATAGTGAATATATATATCTGGTATCAATATATATACCATATATCTGGTTGTTATTAATAGTACTACATTTTATCTCGTTATTGCGTTGCAAGTAATTGAACACATGTTGACTTATCGAATTTTTATTATGACATTTTGCTGTAAACTGAACAAATTATCTTACCTTTCTAATAAAATTTTACAATTAATATTGATATTTAAAAAAAAAGTTGTAGTTGCCATGTCATGCATTTTTGTTGAATTGTAGTTTGTTAGATGTCAACCCTATAGATAATTATTGCAATCAATTAAGATAAAAAAGTGAATGAACGAAGAAAGTAGATTTAGTCTTGGTCTATAGCTTCTTTAATGCATTAAATACTGATTAGTACATTTTCCCATGCGATGCACCAGATAAAATACATTTCATGCCTTAAATTTTTTTTAAAAAATTTATATCCTGCACCGTATGATCCGGCATCCACACCGATGCATAGAGTGACTTGTGAAGTTTGGATGCATAGAGTGACTTGTGAAATGGCATTATGGTCCAGGTTTTATTTGCTTCAAGGGAAGCTAACTCATCTGCCATGGCATGCTGCCAAATTGGGAATTGAACAACTTTATGATAGTATTAAGGTTCATAAGTGGTAGACATGATGAAACCTTTGTAAGCCGTTGATAGTTGATTGTAACAAATATAAGCTTGTATAAGATAAGTGACAAAACACTCATAATCTTAGAGGTAAGTTGGAGGATGAGTAACTCTCGTGGATTTGCGTAATTCAGAGATGGGAGATGGACCAACACTAGTGTCTTCAAAATCAGAACTGTTTGAATCATAATCATCATTATCAGGGTTTGAACTGTTAAGGCCATGATCAAGTTGAGGATGATGATTGCAGTTGTTATCAGGTAAAGGATTAGGAACAACGAGTTCCTATAGAAAGGAAGGTTCATAGGCAGGTGTAGGTGAAGTGTAAAAAGGAAAAAAAGTTTCATGGGAAATGATATCTTGTGAAATTAAGAATTTTCTAGTGGCGAGGTTGTAAAGTTTGTAGCCTTTGAAACTAGTGGTGTATCCAAGGAAGACACATGGGTCAGCCCTGGAGGAAAATTTGTTTCTATATTGGTGAATAGTTGCAGCGTAGCAAAAACAACCAAAGACTTTGAGGTGATCATAAGTTGGAGGTTTGCAGTAGAGAATGTCATAAGGTGAATGTTTGTTCAAATTGATGGATGGGGTTCTGTTGATGAAATGCACTGCAGTAGTAATACAATATCCTCAGTGCGAATACATTTTATAGTAGAGTGGAATTGGCTTTTAATGAAGGCAAATAATTGAATTATTCTCTTAGATGCTTCAAATTTAGATGTAAGAAAATAAACCCAAGTAAAACGACTGTTATCATTGACAATGGTTAAAAAAAATAAGATTTATTATTATAAGTTGGCTTAACATAGGGACCCAAACATCACAATGTATTAAATCAAAATTAGCATTAGCAAAGTGATTAGATGAAGACAAAGGGGGTCTGTGAAATTTGGCTAAGGGACAAATAAGACAAAAAGAATATGCATAAGGCAAATGAAAATTCACTTTGTTGGCAAGTAATTTGAGTACAGAATTAGAGAGATATGTCATATCCTACTAATGCATTTATTTGTTATATTACAAGTTAAGACAAAAACATTGGTTTGAGAAACACACGTATCCGATTTTCCAAAGAAATAAAGTCCATAATGCATTTCACTCATGCCAATCGTTTTCTTCAGCATTGGCTTGTGAATCACGAAAGAATTGCAATTAAAACTCAAAGAAAAAGAAAAATGTTTTGTCAAGGCACTGACTAAATTGAGATTAACACAAAAGTCAGAAATAAACAAAAATCCATTAATTGAATATGAGGGTTAATATTAACACTCCCAATGGCTATAACCTTGACTTGAGTTTTATTTGGTAAATTTACAAATTTCTTTGCCAAGAAGGTATCTGAAGTAAAAAGATAAAGATTGTAACAAACATGAGGTAGCACCCAAATCTAAAATCCATTTAGTAGGAAAGAAATGTTGAGAATTATTGAAAGCATAACTAAATGAAGGAAAATCAGTTATGGTAGAAGACATAATACCTCTAACATACCAAGAGGTTCTTCTGAATGATCAAGAACAAGAGTAGCTACCTTACCCATTTGAGATTGGAAGAAAGAGATGAGTTGTTGATATTGTTAACTACTCATTTGAGGAAGTTCATTATAAGAGGTTTCAATAACAAGTTTAAATTGAGTAGAGAGTTTCTTGTATCCAAGGGTAGCCATGGAGTTTGAAACACTTCTCTTTAAGGTGACCAAACATATTACAGTGAGAGTATTTTGGCATTTCCTTCTTACCATGAAAGAGCTTACCATTTGGACCTTTAACAACAAAGGCTAAGGTCAAATCAGAAAGAGAATGTTGAGAACCTATTTCTTCCTATAAAGATTTGAATTTGGTGAAGTGTTGACTAACCGTGAGAGATCCTTGAGTGCAGCTAAGAAGATTCTTCCTGAGTTGGAAAACCTTGGGACCGTTGTTTTAGTGAAAATGCATTTACAAATTCTTCCATATTTCAGAGGCGAGAGACGAATAAATTACAGACGCTTTAATTTCTTTGGAGACATAATTGAGGATCCATAATTCTACTATTGTGACGCCACAAGAGGAATTGAGGATCATCCTTTGCGGGAGGTACGATTGAACCGTCATCGAACCCTAATTTGTTTTTTCTGATCAATGACATGATCATGGCACGACACCAAGATCCATAATTATCGTTGGTGAGAGGATGTGCAATAAGTATCATGTCAGGATTGTTAGAACGAGAGGTGAAGAAGAGATTTACATTTTCAGCGATGAGATATTCCATACCGATGAGGAAGAAGTTTGCGGGGAAAAAAAAAAAACTTAAATTCTATGGATACCATATCAAGAATAGAGAAAATAATTTACTTAATATGCATCTTATTAGAATTTCAATGAATCAATGAATTTACAAAGTAGAGTTGTGATTTATAATATCACACTCAAAACGGTTGAAAGTAACAAAATTCCTTAAAACATTATAACTAACTTAACTAAAAAGGAAAAACAGAAAATAGGTTAAGTAAGAATACAATAAGGGTAATTTTGACTATCTTAGTATTGTATTATGAAAGTAGATAGTGTGTCTCATGCTTTTTTGGCAACCCAATAAGTGGAAAGTGAGAAGTTTGTTTTGGAGTGGGGCTTCTATTTTTAAAAAAAAAATTAAAAGAAGTATAGAGAAGGAAGAGTAAAATAATATGGATAGAGTTGGAAGAAAATGCAAAAAACTTCACATTTTATTCAAATACTAGCATCTAAAAAAAACTAAAAACTAGGAAGATAAGTTTGTCTACCAAACATGCTGTAATCAAACAAGCTTATAAATCAACTCCGTAGTCTTACCAAAGAGAGTCCAATCTAAATTCTACCATAAAAAAAAAAAAAGAAGGAGAAGAGTGTAATTGAACCTAATGGAAGAGCTGAAAGTGCAATTAATTTACTCAAAAAGTATCATAATTTAGTAAGTATATTTCTAAAAAATTGATTCATCCGTAAGTTAAAGTATAAGGTGGATGCATGGAGGAAAGATGAGAGAGCAACAACTCTGTTGTGTGATTTGCCACAACACAAGATCAAAATAATGATGGTGCACCACTGCATCCAATTTGAAGGATACGCCACTGATTTTCTGGTCATTTTAATTTTTGATGCAACAAACAAATACTAATGGAAGCTTACTGTAGAACTGCATGAAGTAATTGTCAAGAAAGAACTATAGACATCTACCTAGATCTGCTGTGCCTCCAGAAAAGCTCAAACTTACATTCGATAAGCTCATGATTATATTTTTTGAATTTTATGCAGATGCTTTTTCATAGTAGCAGCATAGTCGCTGAAAAGTTCGTCATTTGGAGGCTGCAGGCTAAAAACATATGAGAAGGACCTTGATACCACCATTGGCCTCCTAGAGGTAACGCAGTCATGTAATATCCCAAAGCTTATTTCGTCAAAAGCAAATGAGTCTCTAAGGGTAAAGAAACAGTCTCTTGCCAACTTCTCTACCTGAAAACACAACATTACATTCAATGTGATTACCTATTGCTATCTATTATCATGCAGTTGCACTTAAGTTTTAGTTAGTTGAAACAAATTTTTGGTTTAGTCAGATATTCCAGCTGTCAGAAGTTTGTTAGGCCAGCTGTGTAGTTAGTTATCTAACTAAGTTAGTTAATCACCCTTCAGTTATCTCTCTTCGTAATTCATTCTAAGTATTGAATACAGAAAATGATCAGAATGGATCTTGTAGATTGAGAATTTCAATCACTATTGCTACCATCTTAATGAATGGTTGTGTGGGGATTTAAATGTAAATTCGTTGACATCTAATTTCTGAGAACATATACTCGTAGATCAATTAGGGGACTTATCAAGTGACTGATGGTCACAGAAATGATAAATAAATATCATTACTTTAAAACGAAAAAATGGTAAGAAATCGTGAGCTCAAGCAATTACCTGAAGTTGGGAAAATCTGATATTATTCATGGTTATGATAACTCGCACATCCTGCAAATCATCAGCCAAAATTCGAATGGCTAGATATTCAAAGAAGTTCTGCAAAACCTGCCTTTTTCCATCCAAATCCTCACCATAGCTATCAAAGCAAGGAAACCACAATACACATTGAACTTCATTCCAAGGAATAAGATTCTTCCCTGCTTTGGCTACAATTGTTTGGTATGGGTGATATAGACCCCATAAAATTCTGACTCCTGTAAGGGATGGTTCTGTTATGGTTGTTTCTGACAAACTTGTAGTTGAAATTATTTTGGATGGAACATAGTGGCAAGCAAGGCATGAGGTGAATTGAAAATCAACGTCGTCCAATATCAGAATTGATCTGTCGGTAGATTTGGGAAACAAATTCAGAAGGGATGCAGAAATCATGGCATTATCTTCTTGCAGGCAGATGTTTCGATGGGCCGACACTGCTGATCGGCCCATATCATGTGAAAATAGACAAGATTCTCCATTTCGGCAACCCTATTACAATCAACATTGAATAATAACCATAATCGTAATGACGGTAACATCATATTGTAGTCAAACTCAAATGATGAATATATTGAATAATAAATTAATAACCATAATCATAATAATGGTAGCATCATATGAAGTCACCTGCAATGAAAACAAGAACTTGCACTGAGGTCTCTTAGCCTGAAATGAGTGTGAAAATGAACATGAACTGCCTCTGCTGCAGGATCCACGAAGGAAATATACACAAGGAGAAACCTCGCCATTGACGTGAAAATTATCAACATCAGCATCTTCTGTTTGATGGCTAGAAGCATCATCTTGGTACTGAGCTCTTGTCTATTTCATGCAAGAAAAACCACCAATTTTTAGAAAACGAAAAATATTTCATAAAGAATATTTTATGTGCAAGATTCAAAAGGATACTACCTCTTTTACAATTGCAGCAAACTTATTTGCCACTTGGTAACTGTTCAAGTGATTCAAAGTAACATATGGTACAGCAACGCATTTATTTGTTTCACTTGATAGTTCGATGTCTTCCTCATCTGCAGCAACTACATCTGAATGTCCATCTTGCTGACTTTTGAACAGGCATGTATGTTTGAATTTATAAGGATCATAATAGGGGGTTAGGTCACGAAAGGAGCTCAAAAATTTTGGCCGGAACCGATGGATTGCATTTAGTATATCATTATCTGTAAAGATCCGAAACAAGGATTATTAGAGATCAAAGTCTTAAGAAACAGTGTGCTAAATTTGCATTCACAAAATTTGATACACTTCCATTTGAAAAATAAAGTGAAAGTGTACATATTCTGACAAATAGTATTGGTACATACAAATTTCTGACACTTGATGCAGAGATGATTGATACAGATTATGGAAAGAACACCAGTCTTCCTCAAGCTTAGGCATCAGCTGTGTGTCAGGATATACATCATCAGTCTTTAAAACCTGCTTTAAATGTTCGAGTCGGTACTTATCCTGCATATGAAAGAACATCTACACCATAAATTCATAAGACCTCTAACACTGAACACTACAGTACAGACCTAAGAGGCAAATCTTAGTTATAGGAGTAGGAACGGTGCAGCTTCTCGTTCCTAGTCTCATTTGGGTGTTTCTCATGTGCAAGTCTCACAAAAACCCATGTGGAATAAGCACTATTTCACAACGAAAAGAATATTGGTAGGTGAGCAAAGCATAAACATTTCAATGAATAAGCACTATTTCACAAATTTATAATAGTCTTCCACCTTTCACTAAAAATTCTAATGCAGATACTGAATAATGCCAATGTATTTGAAAGTACAAACAGCAAAGCAATACAACTTTACCTTGAAAATGTGCTGCCAAAACTGAAATGCACAAAAGTTAGCCATGAATTCCATCTCCTTTCGACCAGCTAAGATTGTTCGGTCACCATAATAGCAATCAATGTACTTCGCAAACTGATGAAAATAAAAAGATTTAATTAGATCAGTTGAGGCTCACAACATTACCAAAGAATCACAGCATTGGGAAATAGTACAGCTGATTCAAATCATAGACATTACCAATTCATCCTCTCCAAATGGATGAATAATGGGTAAAGGCTGTGTATCCATCATTATACCCAGCAAGATGCCCTCGCGTATCATCCCAATGTCTCCAAACTTGAGGACTATAACAGACGCATCGAAAGACAAAGAAAAACTAGCAAGTAAACGACCATAAAATGTAGGTTCATATCGACCCCTTGGGGGTGTCTTTTCTAGTGCACACATCTGAACAAGTAAATTCAATGCATCTTCGACAACTTGAGGATCTGGTGGATCCAGAGCTTTTTGCAACAGAACTGCCATCAGTCAGGATAACATCATCAGAAATGGTATGCATTGTATGACCAAGTATTTTTTCCAGAGTATATCACAGAAGTTAACTTTTTAGCTGAGCCAAAGCACATGAAGTTCTCTTCCCAAACTCTTATTATATTGCCTAACTTACATTTCATAAAAATCCTAAAATCTTGTTATCTTTATTAATAATTTTGTTTTTGTGCAGGATTGAAGCACTACAGAGAAGATTATATCACTTCTCTATACCGTACCAACACATATTATGGCATGCTACTGTTCAATTTCCATAGATTGTTCATCAACGTTTGGGACATCTTAGTTTTCCAAAACTGTCTTACGGTTCTAGCTTGTCAAAGAGTCAACACTAGAGTGTGAGCCTTGTTAGTTAGGATACTATTCCCGTACTTCTTATCCCAATGAAGTCAATAAACAAATTGTGTCTTATTTGGTTCATTTGATATTAGTGGTCCCAGTTGTGTGACTGTGTCACCTCAACTACCTGTTTTTCAACTAGCTGATACGTTGATTCCAAGTCTTTTAGAGGATTTTAGGTTGAATATATTTGTAGCAAGCTTTGTGCATATATACATGCTCTAGTTTGACAGGGATGTTAAAATCAAGCACAGGTAAATAAAGATTGGCCGTTAAGGATTTAGTTGATACTATTTTATTAGCCCTTAGATTTAGCATCACATTTCATTTGTAATAAATGTTGTACAGATAATAAATACCCTCCTGTAGACTGATTGGTCACACAATTCTACCAATTTCTATACCTTATTCACTCATTGAGATGACACTTGGTAGTTGGGTTCTTAAATTACAAAAACAGAAAAGTTAAAACAAGGACATAAGTTTCAAGTCAAATTTAATACTCCCTCCATTTCACAATGAGTATCACTTTAGCAACAAAAAAAATTGTCTCAAAATAAATGTCGTTCACAATTTGCAATGCAACTTTAATTATTTTTTTCCTATACTATCCTTCAATGATTACTATATACACAACTTCCAAAACATTATTATATTTTGTATTGATTATAGTGAAAAATCCACCAATAGTTATGATGGGTAGTTTGGTAAAATGACTTCTCTCTTTCCTATAATTATTGCATTTGTTAACATGTGGGCAAAAACCTTAAACGACACTCATTGTGAAATGGAGGAAGTAGCATCAACCTAAGTTTATCGATGTCCACAATTATTAAGAAACAACGCAGTTACAATTAGTTGGTACACAAATATTCACAATGGGTAGAAAAAATCCTGGAATATGTAATATTTAATGTGTTTGACAGAACAGTATTTTCTGCCAAGAAATCATGATCAGGATGAATTAGCATACCTTTGGGATCATTGATGGCCTTAGATTCAGCACAGCATAAAGAAAGAATTTGCAGCCTCAATGATAATTTAAGAATAACAGGACTCTCATGATCCTCAAGATCATTGTAAAACGATCTAGGAACCAACCTATAAACTTGGCCATCACAAGTTCGACCAGTTCTTCCACTACGTTGGTTCGCCTACAACAACATATATCAAATGAAACTAAGAAAAATGTAAAAAAAAAAAAAAAAACAAAACAATAGGAATGAGATCATTTGTACCTGAGACTTGGAAACCCAAACAAGTGCTGCACATTCCTTTTTCCGAGACTTATCCCAATAGACTTGTAGTGATCGGCACGAATCAATGACGTATGCCACTTTAGGTATTGTCACAGAAGATTCAGCAATATTGGTAGCCAATATTACCTGTAAGACAAAAACCACAATCATATTTGTGAATGACAGTTGGAGAAATTATACTATCTTATAGTAATAATTTTAGAAGAAAAAAATCTTCTGAAAACAAAATTCCACCCAGCAAGAGTTAACAAAAAGAACCATAAAGGAACAAATATGAAACAAAAGACATCTTATACATAAACTAAATTACATAACACTATTGAATATATAGATTACAAAGACAGTAAAAGTACTGAATTTCTGCAGCAAATATTCTAATTTAAAATCCCAACACTCAATTTGCTAAATTATAATTCACCGAATTGGAGAATTTCTTCCAGTAAAATCAAGTTAAATTTCATAAACTATTTTTGTATAATCTTTAAAATACATGAAGTTAGCAACACTACGCTACAAACATGTCCTTCCATTACATAAAAAACTTTCTATTATTAACTAAACTAGTGTATGAAATAACAGACACAAACCTTTCTATGTGACTTCCAAATCTTCATAGTCATGAGAGCTTGTTCAGTATCAATGCTACCATGTAAGATATGAACTCTAAAAGTTGATTCAAGTGGCTTCAAAAGGCGCCATTGCTGCTCGAGTGAATAGTAGGTTGGAAGGAATACCAAAATGCTTTTCTCAATATCTGGCTCATTCTTATGTATATGCAACACCAGCTCATGAATAAGCATGTGCAATTCAGACTTAATGTAAGCATTGTATTCGAGAGGGTTAAGACAAGAGGAATATTTAGACTGCATTATTTCTGAACTCATCCCAAGAGATTCAGCTACCTGTGAATAGATGAATACCACCATAATCATTGTTATCACATGTACGAAATGTGTTTCAGAAACACAATACCGTGATGTGCAAATTGAACAGCATCAACATCATACTTTATAATAATCTACGAAACATTGACAGAAAATGCTCCTATTCTTCCACTTATATGTTTCAGTTAGTTCAATAGCCAATTTTATCAAACATTTCAATTATAATCAACTAGCTTTTCAGCAAAAAGCTAACTTATAACTTATATTTGCCAAACAGAGTCTTCATCACTCTGAATTGCTTTCTGTATTTTCAGTTTGGTCTGCACATGACAATATGAATATGGTCTCCAGTCTTATTAGAAAAAAAGCATGAATATTTTTAATTTATCCAATTAGTTTACCAAAGATCATTAGAATTTACACACATTTTCCTATCAATTAACTCATAAGACACAACTGGTTAACTTACCAATGTCCATTAACTAAGATTGCTATTCACCAATAAAAGCTTAGTACAACTTTAAAGTGCACGCAGCATGGAGATGCTAAAAACTTTTGGTACTTTAGTTTTGCTTATCTAGAGAAAACTTTTGATTAAATACTATGGTCTAATACAATCTTATAGATTCATCAACAGTGTCACAATTCACACAGAAACTCAATCCTCACAAGTTAGTGGGTAATGTTTGCAGAGAACAGCTAACTGTTACGCGCAGGATATAATTGAGCATCTGTAACATGAGTGTTTCAAATGTCCATATGTTCTGAGCCCAAAATAATTCTGAAGGTGAAGCATAAATTTAAAACCACTCAATATGTATAACATAGACAAGATATACACAACTGGGGTTGAGCCATAATTCAATTAAAAAGAAGAAAATCTCAGAGTACATATGCATGCCTGGTCAACATATGAAACTTTTCGCTGAAAAACCATGTTCTGGTTTGAGCTAGGAATGGCAAGCACTTCAACTCGTTCGCCTCTACCAAGATCCCTAAAATAGTCCCTATATCTTGAAATATCAGCGGTAGCAGACATCAAAACCAACCTGCAAAAGCATAACACTTGGTCAACATAACATCTACTTGCCTTGTTGAAATGAAAGATTTTGATTTCAACCAAGAAGCGCCTAGCAGTCCAGGAAACAAAAATAAATAAAGTTCTTGAATGATGGATCCTCTTATTACTTGGATAATTAGAAAGACATAGTGACTAAAGAAACAGATGCTATCATTGTAATTAAACAAACAATTGTATATGCCACTCCTGATTGTCGAACTACAATTTAGTTTCGTAGAAATATGCACATTCAACTATCTTTATTTCACTCTACCAAATATACTCCAAACACTAACAAAACCAAGATGCCAACCTGAAGTCATTGTTCTTTAACAAAAACTGCTTCACACAAACTAGTACGAGATCAGACTCCACTGATCTTTCATGCACTTCGTCAAGAATAATAACCTTGTACTTTAATGCAGTCAAGCCCTTCTCTTGCATTTCATCCAACAATACTCCAGCAGTTTTAAAAACAATCTCTGAACTGCATTTCAGCAATATACATACAAGGTAAGGAAAAAAAGAGATACTGATAAGAAATGAATAAAGAAAAAATAGGTGTCATATGTCTTCCTTAAAATGGATTCCCTGTGACAAAGGACAATGTAGCCAAACTTTAACAAATCATGTAAGGTGTTGATAGATAACGCGCTATAACATGAAACTTGAATTATTGTATGTTAGTATAATAAATGGATAAAAACACCTTTCTCGTGTGAATATTTCTTTTACTTGAAAGAAATACACATTCAAGAAACATGAGTGCCAGATTTCTTCCTTAAAATGGGGTTGATAAGTGAAATAAAAATTAGAGCTACATTATACAAGTGATAATAACTAGAGTACTATTGTCATACGGTGAAGCATGCATGCAAGTAATGATATTTGGGTAATAATATGAACATACTTGCATCCTGGTCAAACAAATATTTCAATCATTTTTAAATAAAATATAAAATCTTCAATTCAATTAATTTTACTCTTAATAAAATATGTCAAGACAAGGATTGTCCAACAGATTCAGGTCAAAATTTACTCTTAATAAAATATGTCAAGACTTTGCATCTACAAAAGCAGTGAGGAAACTAGGACAAAGGATAAGATGAAAGTAGTCATTGAATTACTATCGCATATTTCCAAAGAAAATAAATATCAACCAGTTTAAGTGAATATGTGCTTGGAATACCCAGCTGATAAGTTCCGTGAATGTCCAATGTGATACCCAACTTCTTCCCCCAATTCACAATTTCGAGCTTTTGCAACCATTTTGGCAACAGAAACGACAGCAAATCTTCTAGGCAGTGTGCACAGAATGGGTGTCATGTTTTCTTCAAGAAGAAACTGAGGAATTTGTGAACTTTTCCCTTGAAGTAAAAGCAAGCAAAAATATCAGCAACATTGAAAGATGATGAATAACTACAAAGTGAACTATGCCTTATAAATGGTATTTATAACAAACCAGTGACAATAGCCAAAACAATCGAGGTAGTTTTCATTCTGTAAATGAACAGAAGTGCACAAAAGGAACAAGTAACAACCCTTACTGTCAGTTGCACGCGTCATTTTATTGAATGAAGGGGTGAAAGCATAGAGCATACTTTAAAAGGTAAAAGGTCCATAACATTCCTGTGGCTTTTTCTATTTCTCTAATATATGCATCTAGATTTTATTTAATGTCTATGTCATTTCAAAGATTTTAAATTGCGATCACATCACATCTTTAATATTGTGGAGAATCGCAGTCAAATATGGTTGATGCAACCCCAATCATTGTTGCGGAGACATCAAAGAACTTGATGTCACGAATCAAATCGTGGCCGTTGATCTGTTATTAAATCCCGATCCTATCCAATAATTTGTGTTACTAGTAACCACCTTTTTGATATGGTAACTGCAAAATTTGGTTTTATCCATATTCCGTAGTATTTGGAAACTAATAAATTAGTGTATGTTAAGATTGATGTTGCCAAATAACGGCTATCGCAATATTTAAAAATAGCTTTACCCAATGTTAATTGCAGATGGTGGAAAATAGCAGTTTGTTCAAAGTCCTTTATGTTATAGTGCTATAGCGGCGCAATAACGGCTATTTGACAAGACTTTGTACTGGATAGCTTATCAGGCAGCAATTGCGATTTGTTCAAATTCCTCTATGCTATAACGCCGCTATAGCGGCTATTTGACAAGATTGGCTTTACCTGAATTTATAATAAAAGAAATTGAAAAATAGTTGGACATGGAGTTGATATTTGACTTCTCGTGCAAACATGAAATATATATATATATACACACTAACAAAAGTAAAAAAAATTGCAAAGCAGTTTTGGGAGTTTCATTGACAACTTAAGCTGAATCTCCATTTCACAAATCTGTAAGATTCTCTCCCCAGTAAGACCCGCATTTGGCTCAGCTTAATTCTTAAATTTTCTTCTATTTTATAAAAACCACAAACCAAATAATTTTGAAAACCACAAATGTTATCGCTCTGTTTGTTTGTTTGTTAACAGTGAAAAATGAACGATCACGATTGAGAAGATAAAAAAACTAACTAACACAAAAAGGACAAGAGAGATTGTATTATATGAAGTGATGAACACGCGAAATACGTAACTAGAATTTTTCAGGCAGTATTTATCGGCGATAGTACGATACAGTCAAACACGGTAATGTAATAAAAGAGTTCGGAGATCAAACAAAAAAAAATGAAGAAGAAAAAGATGAGCAGTTGTGGATAATTTACCGCAACCGGTCTCGCCGATGATGAGAGTGACGCGATTTTGTTGAATTTTGTCGACGATTTTTTTCCTCATAGACATGACAGGTAGGTGGGAGAAAGTTGACTGTAATAAGGAAGGAGAAATGGAAGGAGCAGGTGAAGGAGGAGATGAAGGTGGCGACGCCATTCTCAGAAGCAGAAACTGTCGCTGTCACAGTCACAGTCACACTTTCTCTTTCTTTGTCTTTGAGTTTTCTCCTGATGAAGAAAGCAAGTGACTAGGGAATGAGAGAGAGAGAGAGGTGGGAAGTGGTGCAATGCAGCTTTCCAACGCCACAGCCACGTCATCATTTTTTAATTTTAATTAGAATTAGAAGGGAGAGAGGATACGAAAAGGGCGGGTACAGGTGAGCTCGGTGGAGAGGTTGTCTGAAAGTCAATGATTTTTCTTTTTCTACTTGTTGCTCTCAGTTTCTGACCAATCACGGCGCTGGTTCGTGACAGGATACACTACGCGCGAAGTATGCGAGAGCTTTCCTTTCCACATTCTACACTACTTCTTTCGCACGTTAACGGGAGGACATCGCATCGTAGTGAAAATTATGGGGTACAAAATCAGACTCGGATAGCTCTTGCCTCTTACCTTAACGCCAAAGAAAATAAAGACATAAATAGAGGATAACATCGAGAAGTTGAAGTAAGGACTAGGTCTAAGTGGACTCTTAAGTTACATTTCTAGTCTCAAAACTTTTAAATGATAGGAAACGTTATTTTTTATTCACTAACTTATAATGTTACTACATTAATTTTTTCATAACTCACGTTTATAATTTTATATTTATTTAAAGTGTCAATTTTATACCAATTTGTTTATACATTTTAAGAATTTGTGTTATGTTTAAAATAAATTGAAATTAATTATACTCAAACGTTATTCAATATTATGAATTTATTATTCAATTAAATTAATTTTTTCCATACTAAATTGTTTATGTATTACTATTTGATAATTAACTTTTTAACTGTATTATTCGATTAAATTTATTGGTTGATTAATTTTTTTCTAAAAAAATAGTTGTGTATTACTATGATGATTTCTTTTGGAACTAATTTGATCTTATCTTTACATCGTCTTGTTCTTATAGTATTCGCACTACATCGAGTTTAAGTAAAAATATTTGACACAATCTAATGTTAGCGTTCGAGTAAGAGACACACAATTCGTACTAATATGTTTTTTTATCATTCCACATTATCATATTATTATATGTGACATAATTTAAAAACATGTCATATTGTTATTTTTTAATTTGAATAATAAACTAGAGAATTTTAAATTAAGGAAACCAATTTCACGAACGAATTAAAATAACAGATTAAAATTGCAATAAATCTTTCACATTGTAAAGGTTATTAGTCAATTTAATCCCTTAAATTTACGAAATAGTAATATGATCTTTTAAATTTTAAAATATCAACCAATATAATCATTTTTTTAAGTTTTACGCCACAAATTTAAAGATTTTATATTTATTTTGATGCAACAAAATACTATATTGTTCAAATTTAATATGTATGTGTTCTATTGATTTCGATGGATGTTTATTAAACAAATATTTAAAAAAGTGATTAAATTTAATTCATATTTTTTAATTTAAGATATTAAATTATTATTTTATAAATTTTAACAATTTTTACAATTTCAAGAACTTAAATATCTATTTACTAAAAAAGTATATTTTTTTAATATCCATTTTTCTTTATTCGAACACAAAATTTGAAATAAAATGAGACACATACAATACTTTAATATTTCATGAAAACAAAATTCTCAGTATATTTTATAATCCTATTTTGTGTCAAATTTTATTTTTCAATAACTTTGTTTTGTCTTGTAAAAATTGCAAGTTCCTAGATGTCACTATTGGAAATAATTCTAGGACTAGTATTGTAGTGGTTCTTCCTTTTCATTGTATTGCCCTTTGAATCACTCTGCTACTTAGTATACTGTTAGTGTTAGTCTATTATGCACTACATTTTAAACCAATCCTACTAGTTATTTGACATCGTGAAAATAAAGACATATATAGACAGCTCAGCTCTCTTTTGACTCACTTGAAATGATATTGACATCCTCTAATAAATGCAGCATATAGTTAGTGCCAAGTGCCAATACTCCTCCTGAATTGATGATGGAACGAGAAACATTCTTTACCTTAGGTTTCTTAATTCTGATTATTCTCAACTTGGCTGCTGCAAGAGTTGTGAGTACTGTTACCGATTATCAGTATACCAGAAGTGATTTTCCAGTTGATTTTGTTTTTGGTTCAGGAACATCTGCTTATCAGGTGGAAGGTGCTGCTAATGAAGATGGAAGAACTCCTAGCATTTGGGATACCTTTGCCTATGCCGGTAATTCCTTTATTCTTCTTCTGATCATCTGCTTCATTAATTCATTTTAATAAAACAGGGTATGCGCATGGAGAAAATGGAGACGTAGCTTGTGATCAGTACCACAAATATAAGGTAAGTAAATATTACAATGTGCTTAATTAAGTTGATCAAACATTGCATAATTAATTGTTTAATGCAGGAAGATGTGCGGCTCATGGTGGAAACAGGCATTGATGCCTATAGATTTTCAATTTCTTGGTCGAGGCTATTACCAAGTACTTACTCAACTTTAATTACTTTCCTCATCATCATGCACGTGATAAGAATCATTGAATGTTCAGTAGGATCTATATTTTTCTCCAGATGGCAGAGGACCTGTCAATCCCAAAGGATTACAGTACTACAACAATCTCATCAATCAACTCATCATCAATGGTTAGTTAGACTTAAACCTTTATTATAATAATCTGTCACAAGTGTTTTTTAAACATCATTTTGGGACAACTATTGAATTTTACACCTTTCTAAATGGGAGTGATGTTATTCTCTCAATCTCTCTTCTATAATGTGGAGAGGATGAACTAGCTCAAAATAATTGGAACATTTGCAAAAAAAATATTGTCACGAAATAATTGATCATTTCAATTTTTAATACAATTATTTTGCATTGTACCATTTAAAATCTTAAATTGCCTTGAAACCAATGATGGTTGTTTAAAATGAAATAATTGGCTATTTCCTTTGAGCAGGAATTCAAGCACATGTTACACTACATAACTTCGATCTTCCACAGGCTCTTGAAGACGAATACGAAGGATGGGTTAGTCGTGACATCATGTGCGTATATTCTTCAACATCTCTTGCATATCATGCATTATAAATCTATATGAAGGAAATTAAAGAAGTTTGGATATATGTAATAAATGCAGAGGAGACTTCACATACTACGCGGATGTGTGTTTTAGAGAGTTTGGTGACAGAGTATTGTATTGGACCACTGTGAATGAGCCCAATGTATTTGCCTTAGGTGGTTATGATCAGGGAAATGCACCACCTAACAGATGTTCTCCTCCTTTTTGTGCTACTAACAGCACAAGAGGCAATTCTACATTTGAGCCCTACTTAGTACTTCATCATATTTTGTTAGCCCATTCTTCTGCTGTCAGATTATACAAGACAAACTATATGGTACAGTAGTATTCATTTTCTGCATTACTACTTTCTATATTTTTTAATGTCAAAAATTATAATATTTGCAGGACCAACAAGGCGGATTTGTTGGTATATCTGTCTACACACTTGCATACACACCTCAAACAAATTTAGAACAAGACAAGGTAGCAACTCAAAGAGCCCGTGATTTTTTAATTGGTTGGTAAGTTTAGTTCCCCTAGCTAGCATTTGTTTGTTTGTTTGTTGTCTTTGTCTTGGTTTTACATCATTCTTTCCCTTGTGCTTAAATTGCAGGATTGTGGAACCCTTGATCCATGGAGACTATCCCATTTCCATGAAGAGAAATGCAGGTGCAAGAATTCCAACCTTCACAAGTATTGAATCCAAACAAGTTAAGGGTTCATATGACTTTATTGGCATAATTCACTACACCAATGTTAATGTCACTGATAATTCTGGCGCCCTAAACATCAAGCTCAGAGATTACAGTAAAGACATGGCTGCAAATATAATCTGTAAGTATACTAACTTGGTTAACTTTAAGGAATTAAGTCATTTGATAATAGAATATACAAAATATTAATATTAAGCATGAAAAGAGAAAATTAAAAATAAAATTGTATTGATAGTAGTAAACTAATTTTAACAGCATAAATATAACTCATTCCTTTCCTTGTTTTGGCAGATGGACAAGATATGTTTTCAAATGAAGAGGTAACAATAATATTTTAACTTTTAAGGATATTAGTTATTATTTAAATTTATAACTAACTAGTTTTACTTGATTCAGTACTCTGTAACACCATGGGGTTTACAACAAGAACTCGACATATTCAAGCTTCTTTATGGCAATCCTCCAATATTCATTCTTGAAAACGGTCTCTTTCACACACACATTGTTAATAAAAGAACATGTCTCCAAGGATTTTGTTCAATATATAGTTGATGAACCATTTATTTATAATACATGTGAACAAGCTAGTAATTAGTTCTGTTGATCAATATTTTTTGTTTTCATTGTGATTTTAGGTCAACGAACAGCAAGTAATTCGTCATTGCAAGACGTGTCAAGGGTGAAATACTTGCATGGATATATTGGTGCCGTGCTTCATGCCTTGAGGTATATAATATAATATAATTAAACAATTCAAATTAATGTGTTGTCTAATTTTGAATATGTGATCCTAAATTAATTTTGACAGAAATGGTTCAAATGTAAAAGGGTATTTTGCGTGGTCGTTTATGGATGTGTTTGAGTTATTGGATGGATACAGATCAAGTTATGGACTATACTATGTGGATCATAATGATCCGAAGTTGAAGAGATACCCAAAACTCTCTGCGGAATGGTACAAACACTTTTTGATGGGTATTGAACTTGACAAGGATCCATCACTTGTTTCTCTTGGGCGCCACTTGTTTGAGTAGCTTTGCTAGGTTCCTTAATTTTGTTTACATCATTGATTATTTGTAATTAATAAATGTTCCTTACTATATATGCTTGGTTACTCTCCCTCTCCGTACATAATCTATATCTACAATCAACAACAGCATGACACCTATGTGTTCCGTTCCTAAGGCATAACAAATCTCTTAAGATTTTATTGTCTCAGAATTGGATACTCATTTAAGACCTCTCTTGTGGGCATAAAATTGTGATTATCGCTTTGATAAGAAGTCGATCCATATAACTGACATTCTTAATGGCAATTATTTTGTGTTTGATATTCTTTTAATTCATTTTTTGTTGGTTGATATCAAATTTAATTTTCAAGTGTTTAATGATCATGCAATATCAATCGATCTCAAACCGTGTTTAAGTGAGTTTTTTACTTACTCATTGTCAATGTAAAACTAATTTATATCGATAGTGCATGACCTAATTTTTTCAATTTTTAAAGTATTCGAGAGAAATTCAATATACAAAAGATTTTATTGGTTAACTTCAAATTGTTTTAAGTAAAAAATACATCATCAATCTCAATAATAAGTATAAAAATGGCAAGTTACATCGATAAAAGTTTGAATTTTGTTAAATTTTTCCTCATAGATTTATAATTTCTTTAGACAAGCATTGAATGAGAATATAGCTTGCTTCTGTTGTTCGACTCATTTAAAAGTATCAGACTTCTCATAATCTATTTTAGTTTGTGGCAGACTCAAATTCGTGGACTTTCTTCAATGTAAGTACTCTTTTGTTTCTATGGTGATGTAGGCATTCCACTTATCCACTCCTCAACCGTATCTAGAAAACATCTACTATGTCAAACAAGTTATGTTTACGAAAACCTGAACACGTTGTTTTTTAACAAACACATAATTGTAACAGTTTTTATTATAAAAAATTACTAATTATAAAAAATTACTAACTATAAACAATTCAATGGATTATTATAAAAATGTCTAATTATTTTATTGAATGTTGTTTTTTATTTTATTTTTATAAATGTGTGTTTTTAATCAGATTATAGATATGTGTTTGCTCACACAAAATGTATGCATAAGTTTTTAAGCTCATTCAATAATTTATATTGAACGAGAAAATTTACGTTAAAATTTTCTTCACTTATTTTAATAAATTCACTAATTTTAGATAAATATTATATATATGCACAAACATAAAAACATTTCAATCTGTGTCTTATTTTTACCAGTAAATTTTTTTATACAATAATAAATCTCTATTTTTTTTACTTACAAAAAATATTAATTCATTCAAATTGATAGAATATATGGAAGACAACACAAATTTAAAGTAGCTAAAAATTAATAAGAATGAATCTGCAAATAAACTCGCAACATCCAAATTAATAACATATGACGACAAATTATCTATAAATGTTTTGACATAATCAAATAACTAAAATACTCATGCCTCAAGATTTACGGTATTAATGATCAGATTATTGATTAAATTTAAAATACCTCAAACTGATATACCAATATGAATCAAAAACACTACACAGAACAAAAAAATATCATACTCAATAAAACTCTAAACTATGAAAGTGTTATACATACACGTGTGTGTGCATGTGCAAATTAATAAAAAGTTATTTCGATTATTTGGATAATTTTAAAAGGTTTTATTTTAATGTATATTTAAAGTCAATTATTCAAATTAAATTTTGGGTAAAATTAAAAAAAAATGACATAATTCCTTTACCATTTTTTGAGAGAATACATAATTCCTTTACCATTTTTTGAGAGAATACATAATTCCTTTACCATTTTTTGAGAGAATACATAATTCCCTAATGTACTAATACATGCGGTTTAATGTATAATTATATAGATTAATTTATTTAATTCTTATCCATCAAATTATATATGTTACACTCAATTAAAGTTCTTTTTTTGTTGTTGAGAGGGATGTTGATGTAAATAATTATACAAGAAAAAAGTTTATGTCAATGATTGTGTCATAAAATAAATCACAATAAAATGCTAATTAGTCTTTTGACTATAAATGCTAATTAGTCTTTTGACTATAAATGCTAATTAATCTTAATTAAATATTATTTTGTCAAAAAATCTAAATTAAATATACGATCTAAATATAAAAATTCAAAAATAATTTATGTTGAAGATTTTCTTACCCGTGCTTGACATAGCCACCGTACTAATTACATACATATAGATATATGGAATAAGAATTTGTGGTAGTTATAACAAATACAATTGACTTCAATGCTCAAGCCATATGTACAAGATATATAAAGGAAACTTAATCATACCCCTACACTGTATTTGCTTCAGCAGAAAGAAGAAGGAAAAAAAGTATAGAGAAAAATGGGCTTCCATCCTTTGAACGTGTTGGCAAAGAGAAAGAAAAAAGTATGGTTTTAGTGGACTCCACATCCAAAAGAGTTCCCCTTCTAAATTGGGAAGAAAGCTGGAAAAAGAAGTCTAAGTTGATAAAATTACAAATTTGTCGTTGCTCTGAAAAGGCCTCAAAAGTTTTATTTACTTATTAAAAAATATCGTATTTAAATATTTTTAAAATTAAACATATAAAGTTAAACATATAAATTAAACATATAATTAGTATATGATTTCTTTTTCAACCGAGGAGGTGTGAGTGGCGAGCAGAATGGTCTATGGCGGCTGAAGTGACATGTTAAAATTAAAATTAAAATTTAGAATTTTGGTGATTGAAACAAATAATTGAAGTCTAATGATTAATCATCTTCAATTAAAAAATTATTAGCAAAAGTTATAGTTTAAATTAATATTTTTTATTAAATTATTAGTAAAAACTTCTAAATTCATGGAGGTCATAAACAAACTGAGTTTAAGTACTTATGTATATTTCTATATTAAATTTATGTACACAAATTCAGTTCACGTATGTTTGTGAACAGATTTATTTGTATAACCAAAATTAATCGACAAAATAAATTTCATTTTCACCAAAATCAATTTCAATCACATAACTCTAATTAAAATGGTAAAAAATAAGAAAAAGAACAAGATGATACAATTGTAAATATGATGTAAATGAGAGCCAATGAAAATAATTAAAAATGTTGAAGTTATTGAAAATGGATGAAAAAAGATAAGAGGGTGTGAGAAAAAATGATGAATATGAATGTGAGGTAGAAGATGAAAATAGAAAAATAAATTAAGATTAAAGATGAAGATAGAAAGATACGATTTAATAAAAATAATAAATAAACAATAGTATTTTGAGTATTTTTTTTTTTTAAATTTGAGGGTGTTTTTTTATTTATTTCTTAATTAGAACTTTAAATTATTAAATTTTTGTTTTCTACATTAAAAAAAACAAATTGAGGTGGTTGAGTCGGTCAAAAGAAATGGTGTGAAGTGGCATGAATTTTGTCACCACGAATTCAGTGATGTTGACCTTTACTCTCTCACATGTAAAACTGAAATCACACCCTTTGTTATACTTGATGTATAAGTGTATTTATTTGACCCACAGAGATAGAGAATGAAACCACAAAAATGTTTGACCCTTGTTTCTTAATCGAAATACGCTTGTAATAGTAAAAAATTTGATTCATTATTGGGTAGGTAAAAAGAAAATTGATTCTTGATGTTGATTTAGTGGTACAAATTTGACATCAAATCATCTTTGTTTACCTAATCTTAGAATTTTTTCTTTTAAGTAGAAGTAGATTATCAAATACTTTTATTTCAATCATGTTATAATTTTCTTACAATTATTCTTTGAATGAATTTATTTTTAACATAAAAAAAGTAATCTGATCACATTTAATCTACGTATAATATAAATAAATTAATAAATTTAATTTAAATTGCACGTATTTCAAATATACTATCAACAAAAGACTAGATAAGTTTGTGATACATGTATTTATATTTCATTTCTTTCTATGATATTATTTAGTCCCATAATAATCGAACAATTTGAATATTTTATATATATATTAAGAAAAATGTATAAATAAAATAGAAAAAATAATAAATGAATTTAATTAAATATCTTGTGTAAATAATTTTTACGCCGTTAGTCAATCACAATAATGAAATAATTAATAATGTTTGACTTTTAATATAACTACTTATAAAATCATCTACATGATCATGATTTGGTTGTGTAAAATTTTTTACACCAATGAAAATTAAACTTATAATACATTTACTAAATTGTTCTTATAAATTATTAGCTTACTATTATCATAAATACTAAATTGAGAGTATTCCATAAAGCCTAATTCAAATAACAATACCAACATTTTTAGAGATAATATTTTTTTGTGGTAAGCCGAGTTCGAATCCAATATCTCTTAAAGTTTATCGATTGTATTTGTTCCTCCTTTTACATGAAAATGCAAATTATTTAGTATGTGTTTGATAGGAGGTAGATGGAAAAAAATGAGAGAATATTTTAAAACAAAAATCTGTTTAATTAATTTTTAGGAGGGGATGAGAGAGAAACGAAACCTTTTATAAATTGGTTTTTGTTCTCACTTCATCTTTTAGAATTTGCAGAATATAGAAACAAAAAAACTCCTAAAATATTGTTTAAAATATCTTTCCTTATCTTGAAATAAACACAAAACATTAAAAGTACCGCCGGATAAGACAAAATGAATTCAAAATAACTTAATTGTGATTAAGTGGGTCAAAAGAAATGGTGGTAAGTTTATAGCCTTTCTCGATCAGTCTAATTAATGATTTTTCATCCGTATTATCCTCTGGAGCATGGATTTTGTCACCACGAATTCATTGTTGTTGTCCTTTATTAATCTCTCATCTCTTCACACAAAAAACTAAAACACAAACATAGAGAGATAATGAAACCACAAAACTGTTTGATCCTTGCTCTCTTGCTACAAGTACTAGTACTTCTCAACTTGTCTGTGGGGGTGTTGAGTGCTGATAATAATAACTATACCAGAAATGATTTTCCAGTTGATTTTGTTTTTGGTTCAGGAACCTCTGCATATCAGGTTGAAGGTGCTGCTAATGAAGATGGAAGAACTCCTAGCATTTGGGATACCTTTGCCTATGCTGGTTTCTTTTTCTCTTGTTTCTTCTATCTTATGAATTTTGGTGTTTTTTTTTTTGTTATGTGTATCTTCATCTTACTGGATATGTTACTGCTACACAAGGACAACTATGATGAAGTTTTTCAGTTTAAAACATGACTTAAGTCTTGTCATAGTTAGATATAAAATTGTTTTTGTTTAGCACCTCTGTAACTACAATTTTGTATAATTTATGTGTTTTGAGGTATCAAATAACCATCACAATTGAATGAAACTACAATACAACTGTTGATACAAAAACATTGATATGTCTTTACTTGAGTTATGAGCTTTTGGGAATTGGGATAGTTCAAAACCAAATATAGAAGATTCTTTCATCATTTGATTTAGAATTTGATCCATAGTTTCCCTATTTTTTTGAAATAAAAGTTGAAATTTAACACAATTTTGGATGAGCCTTCACTCAATTCTGGATTTTGGAAAATGAAAAAGTTATCATTTTCATCCCAACATAAAATCTAAAATGGTACATCACATATATAATTAGCTTCCAGTTATGGGAGGAACTCAAAGCCTAAAAGTTATCAATTATTGACCATAAAGAGATTTTTTTTCTGAAGCAAGAATCAATGTGAGAAACAAGGAATGCGATTTAGTATGTGCAATTTAACTATGCTTAACACGAAAGTGAACTCAAGAAGAAAACTTAGAGAAAATTGAGATGAATAGATTGAATGTATTGCTTCAATGAATCCGTTATATCAGTTCTTCTACTATTTATACTTCTATACAAGAGATTGTAGCTACAATGATCAGTTAGCAACTGAATAACTGACTGACTTGTTCGGCAAGTAACCGGTTCATAACTAACTAACAGCTTGCATTGCATCTAACTGAAAGCTTGCACTGAAAGATACTAACTAGCTTGCTATATTTTTGACAATGCTATTTTTAGTTTTTCATTCACTTCAACTGAGCATTATAAACCAATTCTCATGCTAGCACTTTTTTACAAAAAGGGTTTGCACATGGAGACAATGGAGACATAGCATGCGATTCGTACCACAAATACAAGGTAAACAATACACAAGGTTTCTTATCTTTCTAATTTTGCCTAGTAATGCATTCTCTATGATTTATCTGTTAATTAATTTAAAGAATTTTAAATAGATAACAACATTAGCTGGTCAAGACAATCCAAGCAGTAACTCACTGTTTTCCCACAAAACCAATAATGCAGGAAGATGTGAAGCTCATGGTTGAAACAGGACTTGATGCCTATAGATTTTCAATTTCTTGGTCGAGATTGATACCAAGTATTCTACTGAACTTAAACTATAGTTTATATCAATAGACAGTGAAATTTAATGTTCTTTATTTCTTTCTGCAGTAAACACATGTCTTTGAAAATGCTTTTATTTCTCCCCAGATGGTATAGGACCCATCAACCCCAAGGGATTGCAGTACTACAACAATCTCATCAATGAACTCGTTAGAAATGGTTAGATATGAGCTTCTTAATTTGTTGCAAGATAAAACATACCTTAATTAAGATTTCATTCATTATTAATAAACAAGAAAAGAATGAAATCAATTTTTTTTCTTCGAGTAATACAATACAAGTCTTTCCCTTCTGCAGGAATTGAACCACATGTCACCCTACATAACTATGATCTCCCACAGGTGCTTGAGGATGAATATGCAGGATGGCTTAGTCGCGATGTCATGTATGTTCCGTGCTCCTATCTATAGCTGCACCAATTTGTTGTTAAAATTAATCCTTGATTCATCAACCTTTCAATTACCATTTTTTTTTTTTTTATATTTCATTCCAAAAGGAGTATAAAATTAGTCACGACGCCCTTAAACCTAGGAAAAACATCCATATTAAAAAAGGCATCAGGAGATTGATACATGTAATAAGACTCTATTCATTAGTTAATATTGTAGTTCTCTTTTAGCTTCTATTGTTCTCGCCTCACTTGCTCATATGATCTTTGGTCAAACACACTTTAATGCTGTGAAGATATCTTATTATAAAAAAAAAATGTATTTCTTGTTCTTAGGGAGAAATGTCCTTATATTGCAACTTTTAACAGAATTGAGAATTATGACTTGAATGTTGATGCAGAAAAGACTTCACAAACTATGCAGATGTGTGTTTCAGAGAGTTTGGGGATAGAGTCAAGTATTGGACTACTGTGAACGAGCCCAATATCTTTGCCGTGGGTAGTTATGATCAGGGAATTTCCCCACCTCATCGATGTTCTCCTCCATTTTGCGTTATAAATAGCACTAAGGGCAACTCAACAATTGAACCTTACTTGGTAGTTCATCATATTTTGCTAGCGCATTCTTCAGCTGTGAGATTGTATAGAAGAAAGTATAAGGTATATAACTTAATATTTTCTCATGCTGTGTACTTTTCTTTGTGGATTATTTTTCTATTCTTACACTCCACTCTCAACATGCTTAGATGGAAAAGGCTTCCAATTATATACTTAATCCTTATTGGGTTCTTAATATTTTCCCACGTATAGAAACTTTGTTGGTAAAGAATGTTCATGATTCCATAGAGACTAATGACTATACAGGAGGAACAACATGGATTTGTCGGTACCTCTCTCTATACATTTGGGTTAGTTCCTCAGACAAATACAGAGAAAGACAAGGCAGCATGTCAACGGATCCGCGATTTTTATTTGGGTTGGTGAGTTACCGACTCTGAAATTAGTTGTAATATTTTCCCTTCTCCTTACTTTAAACATTGAAGTACTCTCAGTTGCTTATCTCCTAAATGTTGTGGCTTCTAGTATTTTTGTTGTTGTTTATGACTATATCGTATGAAGGATATGAAAGTCTTACGTGCCTGTTTATTTTATTGCAGGATTATGGAACCCTTGTTGCATGGAGACTATCCCAATTCCATGAAGGAAAGTGCAGGCGCAAGAATTCCGGCCTTTACAAGTCGTGAATCTGAACAAGTTAAGGGTTCCTACGACTTTATTGGCATAATTCACTACAGCAGCTTTAATGTCACAGACAATTCTGATGCTCTAAGGAAAAAACTGAGAGATTTCTCTGCAGACACGGCTGCACACCTCAGTATGTGATGTATCATAGTGGATTTTAAAGATTAAAGCAATATAAGCTCGTTCTACTAATTGCATTCACCCCTTCTGTTTCATTATGATTATGATCTTTTCAACTAGTTAAACTCTAACATCATTTAGCATCTGATTATCCTTTTCATTATTGCTCACAACCACGCCTATCACTTGTTGAATAATTGGTGGAGCAAAATGAATCATAACCTTGCTTTCCGTGGTTTTGCAGGTATAGTGGATCTACTTACAGCAGAAGAGGTAACTGTTACAAAACTTATTATAATTATCATCTTAATTAATTGTTTCAATCACTAGATTACTTAACTGTATAACTATCTGGCTTTACTTGACGCAGTACCCTGTCACACCATGGGCTTTACAAGAAGTGTTGGATACCTTCAAGATCCATTATGGCAATCCACCTATATTCATTCATGAAAATGGTTTGTTTACTTCTCATTCAAGATTACATTGATTTCAACTAATCTCTTTTAGGAAACCATGTTTGGATGTTTGAGGTTGAATAATAACTTGCGAGGCAAAGGTTTTTCTTTGTCATAGGCAGTCAAATAACATTCAACATTCCATCATGATGATCCTTGCTTATTAGCCCCTCCAATTTCGTTAATACATCTAACCAGCAATATAACTAGGTTAATCCATATTATGATCCATCTTCAATTGTATGGAATTGTAAACTTGAGCTTTGAGGGATTTAACAATGATTTGGTTAACCACTCACAACACTTGCTATTGTCGTTGTTAAATAACAACTAATGTCGCACAAGATGAGTCAATGGATTGAATTATTAATGAAAATTGGACTTGTCTTGTTAGGCCAACGGACAGCTAGCCAATCATCGCTCCACGACGTATCGAGGGTGAAATACTTGCATGCATACATTGGTAGCGTGCTTGATTCCTTAAGGTATGTAGTTGCCACTCCATTTTAGTTGAAAAATTATATCTCAAAAATGTATTTGAAGCAAGTTACTTATCCAATAAATGAAAATAATGTCCTAAACACAAATATGAAAACAAATGCAACTGAAATAGACACATATGCTTTTGATACATTTCTGATCTTTGGTATCATTTTTCTTTTCTTTAGAAATGGATCAAATATTAAGGGGTATTTTGTGTGGTCTTTTATTGATGTGTTCGAGTTGCTGGATGCATACGATTCGAGCTTTGGGTTGTACTATGTTGATAGGAATGATCCAGAGTTGAGAAGATATCCAAAGCTCTCTGCAAAATGGTACAACCAATTTTTGAAGGGTACAAGATCCTCTCTAATTGCTGCTATTGAACTCAAGAATGATTCATCCCTTGTTTCTGTTGGACATTTATTTCAGTAGTATTTTTCTTATAATTTGTATGCATTTAAGTGTTGTTATATAATGGTGTTTTCATTGAGGGTAATTTAGAGTTAGGTTTTGGCCGAAAGTCAATAAATACTACTTGTTGCAGTTAATAAAGGTGTACAATCATTATTTCGTAATTCTATTGAAAACCTCTCTATTTGATTTGTGTATGCAATCATCATGGCGTGAGTGATCTTACATTAAATGGTATCTAGTTCTTCGATTTGGGCCCTGCGCATATGGGAATGTGATTGTGTGTGGTTTTTTGAGGAATCTAATGGTTCTTTTTCGGCCAACCTGTGTGTTCTTAATGGTGAAAACATTGAGAAGTGTTGCATTTAGATGCAAGTCATCTTTAGTTTTCAGGATGTGTTTGAAATTGTGAAATGTTGCACTCAAGAATTGAAGGACAGCTCAACAATAGTACAAAAGTCATCTTACAAGGAGGCGATGAGGGAAGGATTGCAAGACTCTCTTCTTGATCTATCAATGTGTGGACTATGCAAGTTTTGAGAAGAAAGTTGTTCCTATCTAGTCAATGAGGATTGAAACATCTTAAAAAAATCTGATGCCTGTGCAAACAAGGTTGGGAAAGAGAGACTGTAGTTCATAGACAGACAATATGAACTATTATTGATAACTCATCAAGAAGCACTAGTTGAGTATTTTACTTGAGTTTGGACTCTAGTTATTTTGATGACGAAGCGTGAGAAGTTTGTAGATTAGATGATGGTAGAAAAGATATTTTGAACCTTGGCGCTCTGATTTGATCATATTGTTGTACCAATAGAAGATTCTAAGGATCTTGAAATATTAAAACTGGAGGAGTTGCATGGCTCTCTTGAAGCTCATGAACAAAGACTCAATGAAATGAATGGTGAGAAACTTGTCGAGCAAGGCTTGTAGGCACAAATCATTCAAAAGAATGATGGATAAAGTGGCAAGAACAAGAAGAAAGGGGGACAATGGAAGAACAACAAGTGGAAGAGTTTGAGAGCGATGTCTTGGATCCGAATTAACAAAAAAGAGATTCAATAACAATTTTTAGAAGTTGTGGGACAGTGTACTGGTATGGAAAACTAAGAAGATGAAGTTCAACTAGGGTATGATGAAGATTCTGACTCTGACCATGTCTTGCTGATGGTAACTACCAAATATGAAGGCGATTTCCCTAATTGTTGGTATTTGAATACAAGATGTTTGGGAGAAAGGATGGGTTCATTGGTCTCAATGGTAATGTAAAAAATGAAGTCTGATTTGCTGACTACTATATAATCACAATTGAAGCTTTGAAATTGTGATGATCATTTGGTAATATAAATTTTAGCAACTGAATTTCATGTCTTTATTTGTTGCAGAGTAATAAGATGGTACAAGACCTTCCAATTATGAAACAATCAAAATAGTTGTGTGAGGATTGATGTATGAGTAAGCACAGCTTTGAAATGCATATAGAACTATAGCTACTCTTATACCAAATGACAAATTAGACGAGAGGTAAATAAAGTCTTTTCTTTTTATAACTCTCTAATTTCCAGAAGAAAGGGGTCTTAGTAATTCAGAGTTTGGTCGAGAAGTAAATAAAGTTTGGCCAAGAATTGTTCTAGTCAGAATTCGAATTCAGGTTCTCCCGAACGATTCGTCCTTAACTAAAATTCATTATCCACTTGAGCCCAATTAATTGGCTAGAAAAGAGAAATATTAGAACTGAAACATCTCCCTCTCTATTTTACTATCTTTTCCATTCAATTTATTTTATTCAACCAATAACAATTTATTCTTCAAACAGCATAAACAGGAGAAGCCCATTATCACATTCATAAATTATCAAGGCAAAAAACAGTAATTTCAGGAAAAAAAACAATTATTACAGACACAGTAATCTAAGAATTTTTCATATACATCAACAATCCAAACACTTAATATTTTCTATCAAACTACAAAGCCAACATGCCATAGCCCATAGGATAAACTAAGTCACAAACTTTCTGGCTGTCAGCATTGTTATTTTACTTTTGCTGAAAGGATTATATATTTATTTTTGTATGACATGCCAATATAGATCAGTGTTTGGTTTTCGGCTTCTTCACAATCATCACAGTGCAATGAGCATGATGAGCACAATAGTCACTCACACTACCTAAAACCGCCCTGCGAATTAAAAGTGTAAAGTATAACTGAATTAAGAGATTATTAAGTATAACTTAATTTTGTGTTTGTGATGATATTGGTTTAATTTAAAATATTAGAATTAAATGCAGCATATTCATGGCATACCCCATTCACAAGTTTGAGAAAAGTATTTATGATACTTCAATCACAATCACCTATCGATGCAAATCAAGAATGATAAATGCGACCGGAATGAAACCATACCTTTTTATAGCCCCATAACCGTGACTACCCACAACCAATATTGAAGCACGGTACTTCTCCACTGTGTCACACAGAACATTTCTGGCATCACCTTCCACCACCTCCACTATCACATCATTTACCTGAGAAAATTCAGCTATCAGATAATTATTCCACAGGTGACACATCCTATATATAAAACAGTATCTGTTAGGCACCCAGAAATCATAGAACATTTTGCTAAAACCATATAGTATGATCCAAGTCCCACACAAAATATATAAATTCAAGAAAATACAGTTTGCCCTCAGTGGATGGTTAATCAGTTGCGACGGTTGTTAGTTATATTGATTAATCATCCACCAAACATAATTAACAATATATTTAAACTTCAAATTGTGTGTAAAAATATAATATAATATAAATATAAATACCGATTTCTTAATGCAAAGTTGTTTAGCAGCATCAACGACTCTAGCAGCAATCTTTCTCAAATCAGAATCAACAATGGGCAAAACCTCAGCAGCTCCTGTGTACACTAAGAAGAAATGGTTGATTCAATTACGAAAACATGAATGATGAATGAAAGTGAAAAGGGATTAGAGTGTGTAATAGTAATAGCATACCAGGGCCAGCGAGACCAACAGAAGAAGTGGCGGAAGGTCTGGCATGAACAAGAACAAGCCTGAAACCAGAACTATTGTCGTTGAAAAAGTGATCGAGAGTCCATTTCAGAGCGTATGCACTGTGATCACTCTCATCGATTGCAACCAACATCACTGGTTGTGGCTTCTCCTTTGAACTCGCCATTCCAAAAACCCAATTACTCTTTTTTCTCTTTCTCTTTCTTTTTCTCTTTCTCTTTCTACTTCACTTGCTTGAGAGGCAACACAACTCACCCATTTATATATATATATATATATATATATATGTATTTTTTTTTATTTATTTATTATTTTTATATTAAAAGGGAATTAAAACAAGGAAATTAAAACAAGGTGCTGATGAATTAAAACCAATCATTGAATTGAAGCCATCTTAATCTTATCACGAGCTGAAAATGATTTCTCGACTATTCTGGAAAGGGTAAAGATAAAGATGCAAACTCCACACTTATTTATCCACCATGTTTTTGCTTCATCGTCTTCATCAGTCGTCGTTCAATACGAAACCTTTTTTTTTCTTTTTTCCTTTTGGTAACATGAATACGAAACCTTTGTCTATTAGCACAACATGGAATTTCTATTATTTAATTAATTAATATATTCAAATATTTTATTTCTATCAGTATCATTTTTGTCAAAAAAATATATGGATCCAAATCATCCGATCATAGATATTGATAGAGATATTTAAAAAAAATAGCAGCTTGGCATAATTGATTTAAGAGTTAAGTAAATTTTTTATTCTTATAAAATTTTATTTTTAGTTTTAGCAACAAAAAGTTACAGGATTTAGTCATTAAAAAATTTATCTACAAATATCTTAACTCCGGTTGAAATGAAACGTAATTGCTATAATTATATTTAATTTATAAATTATAATTTATTGAATAAAATTCTTTGATGTAACTTGTTATATATTTTATAAAAACTGTTATAAGTAAAATATAAATAAACTTATACGATCCCAAGTATTACCTCAAGTTATTATAATACTAATAAACTCAAGAATCGGAGTAAAATAAATTGACTAGATTGAGGATTCAGATCACCTGTTATAATAAATACACGCAGTTAGACATAGTTTTCGATCTCGACCATCCATCTAATATTGAATGGTTTAAGTTAAACCTTGTGTCTTTTAATTAAAACAATCTTGGCTATTAATTTGAAGTTGGATGGTCAGGATTGGTTACAACATTCTACTATAATTGGAGAAAATCAAACTCCCTAAATTGACTAGGCTTCACAAGATATGAGTCTAACTTATTTGGAAAATATTATGATATATTATCTAACATATATGGTCGTATTTAAGGTTTGGTTGGACTTTTTTTTTAAAGTCTAACAAAACTTAAAATTTTGTTTAAAACTTTATTTAACTATTTCTTTACTAACAATGTCTACATCATTCAACTGGTGAATGGTTTAGACTAGATTAACAATATAATATTTTAATTTGAAGTTATATTTAAGTGAAGTTATATTTAAGATGACATTTTTAAAGAATATAACATTATATTATATGATATTTTATTTAATTTATATCTTATAATAATGTCACAACAGAGGTCAATATATAACATCTCGATTAATTGAAAAAAAGGTAAATATAAATATTATTCCGTAAATCTTAACATCATTTCTATCTTGAATTGAGGATCTATCCTCTCACCCAAAAATTTATTTAGCAAAGGAAATAAAATACAGAATATCAGATACGTTTATTATAATCTATTTTGAATAATCAATTGAAATTTTTTATTTATATATTACACTTTACAAAAATAAAAATTTTAAAAATAATCCAAAAACCACTTATAATGAAAAATTATTATTAATAATTTTTTTAAGAACATTTATTTTTTATAATTGAATTTTTAAAAATATATATATATATATTCATTATAAAAGATAAACACAGAATAACTTATACTTTTAAAAAAAATCTCTTCAACTAATCTCTAAATTATTAAATAATAAAATTTGACCATAAACCTTGTTTCGAGTTTAAAATTTTACTTTAAATAAATGAAAATAATTAAAATTTCTCTTCTGTCATATTTTTTTTTTAAAAAAAAATAGTCAAAATCGAAGCATCCTACTCCGGTATTTTGACTTTTTCATCGCGAGACGGAAGTCGCATGTACTTTACAATTATACCCTTTGTATATTTGATTTGACACACGAAACCGTTAACAAGTAGCGAACAGCAAGCATTTGAGATTACTACGGGGAAAGTATAATACCACAAAGTGTAACTTCAAATTGAATCCAATTACTGTTTTTATCTTTCTTTCTATTAACCTCGCTTGAGTTGAGCGATATCAAATCGTACGAAATTGTTTTGGTTGTTAATCCATGTTAATTTTTTGTACGAAAAGATGAAATTCTGCAAGACTTATCAAGAGTACATGCGTGGACATGAGCAGAAGATGCTCCCTGTTGTTGGCTTCAAGAAGCTCAAAAAGATCATGAAAAAGTGCAGACGTTCATCCCAATCCCATAAATCCTGCCCTGATCAATGTCCAGGTCTTCAATAATTTTACTTTTTATTTTACCTATCGGAAATCAATTCTTTTCATAATTTAACCTTTTTCTATGAATGAAATTCTAAATTGTCTTCAAAGGTTTCTTTCAATCCATTCTGAATATTATAATACCTTATAATATATTCACGATCCAATTCAGGTCCATTGACTTTTGATTCATATCTAATAATCTCTCTTCGGATCTGATTTGAACATTTGAGAATTTGCAAGAATTTCGCTGGCGATTCATGATGGATATCTAAAATGTGTGTCCTAGGACATCAAATATGAATAGTGAAGACAAATGAAATATATATCTAGAGAATCACCAATTTAGTTCATGATTTTGTAAAGGTTGAGCGATTTTATCTCTAAAATTAATGAAACTGGGAAATAATCTCTCACATTTACAATCTTTGTTTACATTAGTCCTTTTGTTCAGACAATTTAGTCCCTTAAATTGTCCTGAAAGGACCCATGAAATTTTGTTAGTTTCAGAAACCAAAATGACCGATCCTACCCACTAAATTGATGATTCACTAGGAGTCTATTATAAGAATTTTTAGGTTGTATGATAAATTATGTTATGATATAATGAGGATTTAGGGCTATGTTTAAACTTTTCAATGTTCATGCTTTTCCCACTACCCCTAAGATAATTTAGTTTAATTATTTTATTCAGTGTGCGACGGGACCTTTTTCCCTTCCCTTCTCAATGAAATGTCAGATATAGTGGGATGCTTTAATCAACGTGCACAAAAGTTGCTGGAGATACATCTTGCTTCTGGATTTAGAAAGTACATTCTCATGTTCAGAGGTCAATCAAAAAGGAATCATACTACTTTAATTCATGAAGGCAAAGATCTAGTTACATATGCACTGATAAACGCTGTTGCAATCCGCAAAATACTAAAGAAATATGATAAGGTGTGCAAAATCCTCCTTATTTCTTTGGCGTGCTGATTTAAGTATTGACAATACATATTGAAATTATAAGTTATATTCTTTATATATGCCCATACTATTATGACTGCAGATTCATTATTCCAAGCAAGGGCAATTATTCAAGTCACAAGTCCAGACTATGCACAAGGAAATTCTTCAGAGTCCCTGGCTTATTGAGCTTATGGCATTACATATCAACTTAAGGGAAACTAATGTCAAGTCAAGGACGCCTGCATTATTCGATGGATGTTATCTTGCATTTAAGGATGGAAAACCATCACTTACTTGTGAGCTCTTTGATAACATCAAAATTGATATTGACTTAACTTGCTCTATATGCTTGGTAAGTTAGTTGGTTTCACTTGTTGGATGAATTTCTCTTTTCTGTGCATCACTCTCATTTTGGATATTTTCATTTGGATTGCACATATGCATGACCAAATCAACTTACAGATCTTGCATTGAAATTTGCATCTCAATCTTGTTTTATGTTTCCACCAAAAATTATATTTACTCTCAAACTATTTTATTTTTAAAAGGTTACGAATATTTTGTATATGGTTAGAGTCCATTCCGGATCTCCTTATGTTGTCCAAAATTTTCCTAACCAATTGTCCCATAGCACTTAACTTTTGGTTTTGGATTGCAATGACAATATCTCCTTAGTTTCCACAATAGCAATATACTTTTCCGTGTGAAAGCATCTCTCTCATACGGTCCTTCACTGTCTTTTTTGGTTTTTCAATTGATAACTTTCATCTGGATCTTCCATGACAGGACACGGTGTTTGATCCAGTTTCTCTGACTTGTGGCCACGTATTCTGCTTTAGTTGTGCATGCGCAGCTGCATCTGTTACTATTGTTGATGGACTTAAGGCAGCACATCCTAAAGAGAAATGTCCTTTATGCCGAGAGGTAAACTACCACATATAGCAAGCTCTCCTACAACTTTATTAATTTTAATAGGAATGTAAATAAATGTGGATTTCTGTTTACTAATATTAATGTACATTATACATGTTAAAACTAGTACTTTCATCCTTTACTGGTCATTCAAGCCAATGGATAGTCATTTAGTCGTGACTGACATTGTCATATTTGAATTTGGGTGTTACTTAATTTTGATTGCAAATGCAAGGACCAAACAAAATTCTAATGTCTAAATAACTGCTAAAATTTAAATAACCATATCTGCGCATGAGACCAGGAACCAGGATCCTGTACTAAGCTTCACTGGTCTTTCAATTGCTGACTACATTGTATGTAAAATTTGCTTGACTTTCACTAAAGGCCTACTATTTTTAACCGGTAAAACTTTAAATCTTCTGAAGTAGCTAAGTAGCCCTTCTGTAGCTGTGTAGCTTCTATATTTTAATATTGTGATAATTGATAAATTGTAGTTTCCAGAAAGAACTGTTTACGTATTTTAGGCATCTTATAATGCTGAATAAGTATGATTGGCCAGTTATTCTCTTTCACTACCAAGACTGGGGCTGCTGCTGATTTGGCAAATGATTTTTTAAGTTTATTACTATAAAAATGGCTTGCAACTTATACTTTTTTATATTTGTTGATTACAGGCAGGAGTTTATGAAGATGCTGTGCACTTGGAAGAATTAAACATTCTGTTAGGCCAAAGGTATGAATGATATAGTTTATTCCATTTGCAAATGAATGAAATTAAAATGAAGAAATGCTGTAAAGATGTGGTGAAGGCAGAGATGGCAGCAGAAGTCCAGTAAAACCCCATTTTCGATCATCTGATATGTGGTGTTATATAGTACTACCTCTGGTCCTATATATATATATATATAAAGAAGTTAGGTCAACAAAGGTTTGATATATTTGATTCAAATTTTAGACCAAATACATTCATATTTGTTGACCCTACTTTATCTAATCATTAATATATTATATCCAAGTATCTTAACCTAATAATTTCAATATATTTACAGCTGCAAAGAGTACTGGGAAGAAAGACTTCAGATGGAAAGGGTAGAGAGGGTCAAGCAAGCCAAGGAGCATTGGGAAACACAATGTAGAGCGTTCATGGGCATCTAAGCAGAGAAACAACAATTCGGGTTCAATTATGTAGTTGTAGGTTGAAAATATCGTTATTCACTTTGTTTAATAGTATTAGCATTTCAGAAGATTGTTAATGGTAGTGTTCTTTTTTGACTCTGATCAATGTAAGAGGCTTCAACTTTGGCATCTGTATCTACTGAAGGCCATTTATTTGCTGTAGGTTAAGTTCTACGTTATCTAGAGAGACTGCAAAACCGTAGTTTAGGTAGAAAAAATATTATAAATCTATAAGTTTAAATGCTAAATTTGGTCTTTTCTCATACAACTAAAGGCGCATTTCCATCATCATTGTTTAGAGAACAGACCAAAAAGCTTCATAGGAGCAATTGATGATCCTGACATGAACCATAACAAGTAAAAACCACAAGACAAAACGTTCTAATACATTATCATCACAAAATATCACCTCTAAACAGTTCCAAACACATTCCATTCAAAATTACTTTCACGTATTGATTTTTTTTTTCAACAGCAGGTTATAGAAAGACCAGAATGCTTCATCTTACCCATCAAAAGTCATACAAAAAATCCAAAACAAATTATCTGAACAGTTCCAAACACATTCCATTCAAAATCACTTTCATCTATTAATTTTTTTTTGGAAACAGCAGGTTAGGAAGACCAGAATACTTCATCTTCCAAAACAAAAATCCATACAAAAAATTCAAAAGCATCAACAAAATTAGTTAATGATATTACACAGTAACATCCAAAGTGTCAAAAACAAAACACATCCTCATGGTGACAACATTTGACCCAATTAACATGAGTAATCCGTCTATGGATCTGGATCATTCGTCGCACCTAGTTTATATAATTTTGACAACTCTGCACTTCTTGGAATGCGAAACATTTCATTTTCTGGCAACAATGAGCGGATTCTTGTTTTTATATAAGTAATAGCTCAAGCACAATTTCTGTAAAGTTGCAACCGAATGCTGCATAGGATTTAGCTTTATATCCATCATCATACTCTGCCAAAAACAATCACAAAAACATTAAAAGTGAAATAAACAGAAAATAAAAACGAATTTTACGAAACAAAAAGGAAAAGGTAGAAGAAAAAGCAAAAACCGAACCTGAAAATCATCTCCATATTTATCTACTAGCCGACTAATATGAAGACGTTGAATTGTGGTCAAAGGCTGAGGAGGTGCACTATTACCATCTCTTCGCTGCTTTCCCAATGCAGATTTCAAGTCTACACCACAAAACGAGATTCAAGTTATTTAAACAAGTTTGGTTCCTTCAAAATTTACAAATTCAATACTTCTTTCAACAAAATATTAACAATTTGTTACAGTACTATTAATAAAGTTAATGAATGGAAGGGAACATACCGTCTTCTTCAAGATCGCTGCCGGAATCGTTGAGTTCTTCAGGAAATTGAAAGGAATTGGTGAGGGAGTTAGGGTCAGGAAGGAGACCGAAAGAGGAATAGTTTTGGGTGACGGTGCCTTTGTCGTCCCATTTAGGGTCCTTGAGAAGGGATTGTAAGAGTTTGGGAGGGATAGTGAAAGCGGGTTTCAAAACCTTAGGGTTCTTCTTTGGAAGACCCACGCGTACCTTTGGTCGAGATTGCTTGTATTTTCTTCGTGAACCTCCCATTTTCCTTCTCGCTTCTCTCTCTGCGTCTTCAACACCAACACAGAGGGTTTATCGATTATTGTTTAGGATTTAGGGTTACGTGACTCTCACACAGTACTCCAAACCTCAACACTGTCGTTTTGTTTCTTTTGAAATTTATGAAACGGGATTTATTCATCAGGCCCATTTAGTATTTTAAAAGGTGAACAGTGATCCAACTTTCAATTTTTCTTCTTTTGTTGGATTTTAATTTTTGATATTATAAAATCAATTTTGCCTCCCACACCCCTCAATTTTTATAAAAAAATCAAAATACCCAAAATGCCCTTCCCTCTCTATTAACTCAATCCCATCATCTTCATCTTCATTAATCTAACCTTCATCTTCATTAACCTAACCTTCAATCTTCATATTTTCCTTCTTCAATCATCTTCAACATTCTTGAATCATCTTCAACACCTTCATCATCTTCAACACCTTAATCACTTTCATCACTTCAATCAAGTAAGCATCATTTTTGTTGTTGCTGTTTCAATGGTGTTGGCGTTGTTGTTGAATCTTTATCACCTTCATCTGTTTTTGAATCTTTATCAATGGTGTTGTTGTTTTTGCAATATCATCCTTCGTTTAACGTTCGCGACGTTTCTGGGTTCACGTACGTGTACGTAAACTGAGTTCACGTAAACTCAATTGACGTACACGTACGTGAACTGAATTCAAGTAAACGTACGTGAACGTTTACTTGAATTCAGTTCACGTAGGTGATATGTGAATTGAGTTTACGGACACTTACGTCAACTCAGTTCACGTATCTTATGTGAATTCATAAACTCCATTTATGTACGCAATATTAAATCACGTATATTTACGTAAACTTAAATCACGTAATATCTGAGATTTTTAAAAAATTTCACATACGTGAATTTAGTTCACGTAAACGTACCTGAACTGAGTTTGTGTACAAAACTCAGATTTTGAAAAAAAAAACGAAACTCAAAAACAGAACATCATACATACCTAGTTGGATAACTTTAAACACAATGTGAATACGATGAAGATGTTGAAGATGATTCAAGATTTTTGAAGATGGAATGTATGAACATGATTGAAGAAGATTGAAAAGGTTAGGTTAATGAAGATGAAGATGATGAAGATAGAAATGATGGAGTTGAGTTAATAGAGAGGAAGGGCAATTTGAGTATTTTGGTTTTAAAAAAAATTGAGAGGTGTGGGAAGCAAAATTGTTATAAAATACATGAATGCTCATCTTTTTAAATATGAGGAAATACTTATTTCAGTTAACGTGAAAAACTGAGATTACTAATTCTAAAAAAAGTAAAAGTAAATTTAATTTAACTTAGTATTCATGCATTAACATGCTTAACAAAAGTACAGATTAAGTTGTCTTAATATATTTGAAGGATTAAAAATATATTTATTTTTTTTGCAGAAATTAAATTGAGTCTCTTAATTTCTTTTAGAGTCTAAAATATGTTTCCACTTTTTCAAAATTAAAAGTTAATCGTTCACATCATATAAAGTAAGAAACATAAGTATTCCTTCCTTAATCATAAAGAATTGTCGAAACCATTATTGATTTAAGGCAAAAAATTGTTAGGAGAAGATAGTATCTTGATTCATAAAAAATGCTAGGAAAAATTGAAGAAATTGAGTCGTATAGATGAGTTCTTCTTCCATAAAATAAAATAACTTTGCTCTTATTTTTTTTTTATCAAGAAAAGTATTTATTTATTTAAATCATTAGAAGTTACGTGATCGACAATATAATTTAAATTTGTTAAAATTAAAAATGATGAATGTACAAATAATTTTATAGCATTCAGGTTAATAACATTAAACAACAAAATATTTACAATTGTGACAAAGTCTACTAATATGATAAAACTGAAGTATCCAAAATACACATGTCTCTAGAGGTGAAACGTTATCATTGATTGAATTTGTATTGGATTAAAGTTATTTTGTCAATTTGAACCAAATAAACATTGTAACAAGACGATAAATTAAAATAATATAATTTATTCTTTTATTTTATTAATAATATTCAATTTATCTTTATTTTTTATCAATAATTTAAATCAAGCATCGCAAACTGAATTTCGTCCATTTCAGATGTCAATTACTTTGCTCTTTCAAACTAATCCAATCCAAGGTACAAATTCCCTCACTCAAAATTGTTGTTGTTGGTCTTGTAGTAATTAGCAATTAGCAATGATTGATGTAACCTACACACATTTAATTACACAAATACGGCAATACTCACACAAAGTGGTCTGCGTCCGCGCTTGGCCGACTGAGTTACGTGGGCATCTCGTAAATTATTAACTTATTATTAAATACTACTATACATCAATAATAATAATAATAATAATAATAATAATAATAATAATAATATGAGTAAAAAAAAATATTAATAATAATAGTATTTTCTTTGTGTTTGAAAGCCTAAAAATCTTTAACAAATGTGTTTTATTGGAGACTAAAAGCAAGTGTTTGGCCGCCTTTACTTGGGTCGGTGTCAATCATAATTGACCTACATGATACATTTTCAAAAAAAGCAGCTCTTTTCTTATCAACAACAATTCCTGATCAATTAATACAATGGTAAAATGAACATTAACAAACTCCAAGTTTTCATCTATTTTCTCACTTTGAATATAAATGAGGGTCCATAAAAGTCAATGTCTGGTTTTGAAAGGAAGGTGTGTTGAGATTTTGAAAGGAAAAATAATATTCAAAAATTGTCAAATTTGCTTGTTATCCAATCACAAACTCACTCAAAACTTGCTACGAAAACAAAATCTCACTCAAGACTTTCTATTTTACCTACACAAATTTGAAACTTTGTGTTAGCACTATACAGTATTTCATTTTGTTTGTCTGTCAACTACAATTTAGAATATAAGATTTTGGTACGATAAAAGAACTATAACATCTTATAATATTTTATCTATTTTAATATATTAATAAAACTACATTTTTCTTAACTTGCATGATTAATAGAATCATCAAAATTAATTGAAAAGAGTTCTACATTGTAAATTCTAAGCTTGAAATCAATTGAAAGGAACTGCAGTCGCTATGGAGTTAGAGACATAAGTATAATTGGCCGAGCTTTCTGATCAAATCTCATATATTCTTTGTTCGTAGTTTTTGTATCTATTTTCTTCCGAACTAGGGTTGCTGATATAATAGTATACTTGCTGATGGTGCATCACTCAAATTATTAAATATCATTCAAAGGTAAATTTGCAATTTATCAGTCACTACACATGGATGAAGTGCTTATATATATATAAAATAAAATAAAATAAAGACACATGGATGAAGTGCAGTATAATTAAAATCAGGACCTACTATTGCAAAATTATTGAACTACTAACACTACTTTAGCCAAATATACTTAGAATACCATCCATAAGCGTTGTTCATGTTCACCCTTCATAGTAAAAAAGTACACCGGCAATAAATCAGCTCATCTATAAATGATTTTGCAATGGTAGGTGAACTGAATCTCTCAACGGAAGAAAATTGTGTCCATTTTCTGCAAGAAATAACCATCTTACTCCACACATGTAAATATGTAATATTAATCAAAATGTCTAGCCTTGAGGAACATGTGTTCTTTTTTTTTCTTTTCTGTTATTGTCTTGTCATAAATATGGATGGTGGAGGCAAACAGATATGTGGAAAGGAGCTGAAATTTTGTTATAGGTCATTGGAACGATTCGCATACTCTTGAACCAAAGCTGCAAACAGTGACTGCCTCTGGAGCAAGTTGGAAGGTGTGTCGAATTCTTTTGCGCGCCCTATTCAAATGAAACAAACAAATAAAATTTAGCCGACTATACATGACCAAAATAGCATTGACAGTGTAAAAGAATTTTAGACATGTGGTTCAAGTATATTTCACCGTGCAGATCTTACAATGAGACAACAAGCAATGTAGTGAATAGCATATTGATTGATACCTGCGTCTACGACTAACACTCGATTGCAGTCCATGACAGTTGGTATCCTATGAGCAATGCTGATGATGGTACGCGCTGCAAAGTCCTCTCTGATGATCTTCTGAATTACAGCGTCGGTTTGAGAATCGACAGAAGCTGTAGCCTCGTCCATAAATAGCAGCCTGCTTTGCTTAAGCATAACACGTCCTAAACAAAGCAACTGCCTCTGCCCCACACTCCAGTTATCTCCATTGTCAACCACTATAAATAACATTGGCATGCCATTAGTATCATGAAAAAAGAGAATAATGGAAGTGAAAATTTCAAGCAGTTCAAAGAAAATACCTAATGAGTCAAGTTTCTCAGGCTTAGAAGCCACTGCATCTTTTAGTTGACAACGATCCAAACTCTATAACAATACAAAGCTTATAATTAAGATTATTTTCCAATTATAGCAAAAACTACATTTGTTATATATATATATGAATGAAGTTAAGCAATGTTTTAGACCTTACAAAGACAGTGATGGAATATTTACCTTCCATATCTCATCATCTGTATACTGTCCAGTTGGATCAATGTTACTTCTGACGGTTCCTTCGAAAAGGACAGGCTCTTGAGGGATGATACCGAATCGAGACCTGAGATCATGAAGTCCTAAGGCGCATATGTCAATGCCATCGATGATTATTTTCCCTCCGGTAGGTTCCACCAGCCTGAAGAAAACTTGAATTAAAGTTGATTTTCCACTCCCCGTTCGACCAACAACACCGATCTTTTCTCCTCCGTTAATGCTTAAAGTAATGCCTTTAAGAACCAAAGGAGTGTTCGGACGATATCTGACCTGTTTACCAGAAGGTTAATTTATTACCATAATAAGGAAAAAGAGTGTGTCTATTGACAAAATATATAACTGTCACTAGAATGTACATTTTTATCACAGGAAATAATCAGTTTAATTCTAATGTATATACCTGCAAGTCTTTAATATCAACATGGCCTTGACCAGGCCAATTTGCAGGAGGCATGCGATCCTTAATGTTCCATGCTGCTTCTGATGGAATATTTGAGAACTGTTTTATCCTCTCAACTGATACCATTTTGTTTTCAATGAAACAGCTCATGTATATAGCCCAGAACAGCACCGAATTCAATGACAATCCATAAGAGAGAGATAAACCAACATTTTCTACATCAAGCAGAACATCCCGGTTACTTGATTGTCTCAATAAATATTTATTTCCATGGTTAATCTTAATCTTAATAATATACACAAAGAACACACTTTCAAGGCAACTTTTGACAAGTGCGAATCAACAAATGCATTGTTGCAACATCACCTTAGAATATCAATATATCATTTTATTTCTACCCATTTATGTCTACACCTACATCAACCACACTAATTAAAATACATTACTTTTGTCACCACTAGAGAGTTAGGCATTGTTTGGTTTATGAAAGAAAGACGGAGGAGAAAAAGTAAAAGAAAAGAGAGTAAGAAGAAGAGTAGAAAATAGAAAGAAAATGTTAGAGGAAAGAACTAAAGATATATATTTATGAAAGGACATAAATATCCTTAGATAAGTATAAATGTATAAGCATTGTTGTTGTTCAATAACTCAACACAACGAATTGTAAATTTAATTAACATAATTCTTTCGACGAATATTCTCAATACTACGATAAATACCATTCCAAGATGTTTGTCATTATGTAAGTTTTTACTACCATATAAATTTTTTACTTCACTTTAAGACATGGCAGTCATCATTATCCAAGATACATTATATTATATACTTCATATTGAAAGATACTTGTATTTTGGACATGTATCTACAAACAGACAATGCATTTAATAGTTGAGCGATTTAAAGGAGCACCATCCTAGAACTACTTTTCTTAACATTATATCCTGTTTTACCTACTATTTCATACTTGCATTCTTAGGGGAGGGCATGTCAAATGTGACTACACCAATAGAATTTGGTGAAAAATTTGGCAAGAGGAAGAAAGTAGGTTGGGGGGTTTGGCCACTTTTTTACTTTTTTTGTTGGGAAACAGGTGGAAGTGGAACCATTTTGTCTTTAGAAAAGGTATTGTGATTTAAATGTTTTGTGGACTTTTGCTTTGTGCTTTTTGCATTATGTTGCAATGTTATTATTTATGTATAACTTTTGCTTACTTTACTCGTTAATCATCAACACAACTTCCAAGTAAAAGAAAAAAGCAATGTCATTCATGAACATATTTTAGTGCTACTTAGCTTGTGGAAAAAGTAAGCTTACCTGGCTTTATGACACTGCTGGGTAACATGATCATGAACAAAGCAGAAGTGCAGAAAACTAAACTTCCAAGCAGTTCTAAGCGGAAACCCAACCACGCGTTGGAACTGTAGTTGTGGAAATCCATTCGCAAATTAGAATTCACTCGTTTAATGTTTTCAACACCAAACTCCTTCTGCTTTCTGAACGCACGTATTGTCATGACCCCGGAAATGCTTTCGGAGAAATGAACAATGACAGGTGCTTTTGTAATTGAATCTAGGCGAGTTAACTCGCGAGATGTAGCTAGAAAATAACCCTGCAAAACCAAAAGGAAAAAAAAAATTACTGTTAGCATAATGTGCATAAGATATATTTAGTTTATGAACAAATTAAGTTCTGACTATAATGGATTTAATCTGTCAAACAAATTCATATTTCATACCCGGTACCAAATGTTCAACCAAAAAAGAGGAATCAGCAAGAAAACAGTTGGCCAAGAATTCTGGCATGTGACTATGAAGATGCTGACCACTGTAATATACATAGCCACCACAAAATTGAAAAACAAAGGGATGAAGATATCAACATTGGTCTGATCAGTGGATGCCTGTGGAAGTTCAAGAAAAAATAAAAAGTTACAATTATATATATGTGCATACTTGAAATATGAAAATAATGTAAAAGTTTATATTAATATGAATTAATTTATTCCATGTAATGTAACATTAAGCACAGCATACTTGAGAGCTTTAAATCCTTACCCTGCTTAGAATCCTCCCTGATGGAGTAGTGTCAAAGAAAGACATGGGAGCATGCAAGATGCTATTAAGAATTTGAGAGAAGAAAATCTGTGCTGTCTTTAACCCCAAGATTGTAATTGAGTAGGTTCTTAGCACTATAAAAACAACTGATACTACACTAATAATTCCATAGATGGAAATAAACACAGAAGGATCGAAAAGTTCAGCACGATCAATCGAGGTTTCATATGCTAGCCAATAATCACTTGCCATCATAGTTGCTTGCCACAACACAGAAAGAATAAGTACTGTTGAAATTCCCCACCACCCAAAAGCCTCAGTGCAGTAGAGTTTATAGATGTTTAAGCTAACTTTTCCGGTTTCTCTTTCCTCCTCTTTGACAAGTTTAGAACTTCCATTGGCAGATTTTGGCTGGTCAAGTGAATTACTTTCGCCGTTGGTTTCTTCTCTGTTGCCCTTCGGAGATACCATCGGCTTGTCTGAATTTTCACTGGGTTTCCCCGCGCCTTGTTCTACTAGTTCCATAGAGGTTTCATGTGCAGCTACCAGAACACCGAAATCTAATCCGGAATCAAGTAGGTCATTGTATCTCCCTGATTGGACTATCACTCCATCCCTCATCACCTTTTTACAACCAATTATACACATTAGAAACATAGAATAACTCACCAAAGATTGCAGGATTGGAAAAACTGAAAAAGAGACTTACCACTATACGATCGACATTATGCAGGAAGTCTACTTGATGTGTTACAAGAACAATGGTCTTGCCTTTTAGAGCTCCCCTTACACATTCCTGTATAAAAGAAATCAAAACATAAATATTTGCTTAAACTAACAAAGAATAGTTCCCTGCAAATATGTGCATCAAAGAACAAACTATTACTTAACAAAGAAGATAACCAACCTTAAATATTTCAGAGCCAGTATGTGCATCAACCGCACTGAAGACATCATCAAGAAGATATATATCACTCTCTTGGTACACAGCCCTGGCGAGTTGTATACGCTGCTTCTGACCACCACTGAGGTTGATGCCACGCTCTCCGATCTCTGTCTGATCTCCAAATTCCATCATTTCTAAGTCTTTCTCCAAGCAACAAACCCTGATAATTTCATTGTACTTCTGTCTGTTCATTGGTAAACCAAAGAGAATGTTGTCTTCAATTGTTCCATTTTGAATCCAAGACGTTTGCGCAACATAAGCAGTAGTCCCACAAACTTGAACCTGTTAACAAAACAAATAATCTTAAGAAAATAAAGGCCTAATTATGTGTATAGCACTTATTTCTAAAAAAAATTGTAAACTTGAAATAATGATACCTTTCCAGAAATTCTGTGCATTTCGCCAAGAATTGATGCGAGAAGAGAAGACTTTCCAGACCCAACAGTACCAACAATAGCTGTGAGTTCCCCCTTATTAACCTTCAAATTAATATTTTTCAAGTCTGGTTCTTGGCCATCATCATCCCAACTAAAGGTACCATCTTTAACATCCACAGCAATTACACCATCACACCCTTCATTTCTCTCGACCGAATCATCATGCAATTCCCTGCTAGACATGTACCTATCCAACCTCCCAAGTGATACCAATGCTTGTGAAAGAGATATCATTGACTGAGGAAAAGTCCTAATAGGCTCCTGCAGGATCTTAAACACAGTTGTTGTAGTGAAAACAGTTCCTGCATCAAGTTTAACTCCAAAGAAAAGCGCGGTAGCGAAAGTTAGAGTCGATATCAATAAAGGAGAGCTCCACAACACAATAACATTGCCACAAATTGAGTACATAAACTTGGAAAGCCACCCGAATTCCGACCCGCGGAAACTCAAGATTCTTTTATTGAAATGCTCTTCCCATGCCTGAAACTTGATGACACGCATGTAATTAAGCATCTCATTCACAGCTTTCATCCTCGAATCACGGTTGACCATCGCTTTAAACTGGTAACCTTTGTTCTGTCGAGTTGTCACCACGATAAACACGAGGACAAGAAGAAGGCAAATCAGTGCCGTGATCACTGAACCACCGAGACAATTGTAAAGCAAAAACAAACCGATAGCAACTTGAAATGGCATCATCCAAATGGCGTGTAGCTGAAGCATCATATCAGACAGTTGCTGTGTATCAACAGCCATGTAATTCACAATAGCCCCAACACCATGATCCTGCCTTGCAGAACAAGATAGTCTCAACCCCTTCTTATACAAAGAAGTAATGAGTGTGCATCTTATAAGCATTCCAAGCTTCTGAGAGTTGAAGTTGAAATGATGAGTTGTCAAAACTTCAATAAATTTTGCTACAAGAAGAATCAACACCAGATAGTAACCTTCATACGGCGAGCTACCTTTCCCAGAAGTGAAATCAACAAAATCTTGAATGAGAACTGGTCCAACAAACATAACAGATAGTTTAATAACAGCAAGAAAAGCAGTGAAGATTATCTCCTTCCAGAAACACCGAATCAACGTGGTTCTAACCGGATGCTTTGATCTTTCATCAGATTTAGGCCATTTTGATTCAAAGATAACAGACATTCTCTCAGCTCTATGCTCTGGAGAAAGGAATGGAACTTCATCAAGAGTAAGAGGTGACCCATACCCTTTATTCAACAAAGGGTTTAACCAAATCCAAAAGGTCTTAGAAAATTGAGAAGCTGAAGCAAAAGCAGTAGTAACATTTGGTTTATTCAAAGCTGGATCATCAACATAATCATATAGTTTTGTTTCGTGGTCATTATCAACAACCACTTGAGTTCCATCTCTTGACTTAACAACACCAGTGGATCCATTCACAGCAACAAAAACCAGAAAAAGCGAAATCGGTAGAGAAATGAAAGACACAATGTCATCAACCATAAAGCTGAACAAGTAATTTCCCTCCACAGAAACAAAACGTATGACACCAGAAGCAGCCAACAAAGAAACAACAACAAAATTCGCAATCCAATAAATTCGAAGCGACAAAGGGTGAACAACAGCTTCAAATTTTTTCACATGGATAATCAAGATTACAAGGACTAATTGAGTTATTGCTTGAACAACCCAAAATAGTCCATCAACTAGTTTCCATGGTGATTCAATTGAACTACTAAACACTAAAATGCAAGCTACTGTATACAATAGAGTTAAAACAGCAGTAGCAATTAGAGTTAGCTTGAACCATATAGTTGTTTTTGTTCTCAAATCCCTAGTGTTACTTATAAGGGGTTTGTTAATTTCAGTGTTGGTTCCATTGGAAGAACTGAACCTAGAATAGAGTTTTATGATTGCAAACACAAATAAAGTCAACAAGAGTAAACCATCAACAGCTGAGAGAAGAGCTCTCTGAGGACATGGTGAGAGGAAAATGAATCTCAACCATTGAACTAATCCATATGCATGTTCATGTTCCTTTGAAGAAGATGAACATGATAGAGATGTAATCCAAATTGAATCTAGAGAAGAAGACATGTTTGTGTTTATGCAGTTTGCAATAACTAACTCAAAGTTTCATCAATCTTCTTTCAAAGCATCCCCTGAAAAGAATCAACATAAAAAACATGGTTTGAGAAAAAAATTAACAAGATCCAAATGAATTGTAGCAATAATAATAATAATGATTAACATAAGCCAAAAGAAAAAGTGATGAATGAATAAATACAAAGTAGTACAAAGTTGTGAAAGCAAAAGGTACTAACTAGTTATTGATTAAAATGATGATGATGATAAAGAATGAAAAGTTAATAGACCAAACGGCTAAAAACACGTTTGGACCTTTATGACATAACTCAAAAAATTGTTTACCTTTGTAGATTTTGTTTTTTCAGTCCTAGCTAGAAAAACACACCAAATCCAGCAAAACGAATCTTTAAAGTTCACGGACATAGGTTATTGGAACGATGTGTCATTCCTAAGGCCTCTTGTTACTTTAGAGGCTCAAGTTCCTTACCAGTTTTTGCTATCTAAACTGCATAATACAGATTAAGATATCTTTAAATATAGAGATTATTAGCTTTTATTCAAATATTATATGTTTAATATTTGATGACATTATTGATGTTTTTGTCTTTAAAAAGGATAGAAAGTGAAATATTATAACTACTACCTATCTACTAAAATATAATTAAATTAAGAATAATATATATATATATATATAATTAAAATTCAACCAAATTTATTATTTAAATTAGACTCAATTGCACATTTGATAATTTATTTTATCACACTCACAAAAATGATTTTTTTTTTAAATTAACTTTTGGTTCCTCAAGTTTTAAGATTGTTGTAATTTTAATCTCCACGTGTATTTTTAACTCAAATAGCGACGTTATATACTTTTAAATGGTGTGATATATTATACAAATTGACGTAATAAAATACATGTGAATTTATATTTATCAATCTCATCAAATATTACAATAATATATTCATGAAATAATAAAAATATTTTTAGTCTAAAAATTAAAATAACTTACAAAAATATTTATTGATTTTTGTAATTTCATACCTTTCATTTTTTTTAGTTCAATTTTAATTTCTAAAAATATTTTTTTTATTTTTTAAATATATTATTTTAATATCAATGAAGTGATTTGTGTTTATCTACATAAATTGTTTAATGTCATTTCATTTAAAATCATGTTACATTTTGTCTAAAATAAATCATGCTGTATCATTATTTTTGGGTTAAAAATGTATATCGGAAACAAAACTGCAATAAATGCCACATATGAAGACAATAAAAAATTAATTTAGAAAAAGGAAAATTACAAAGAAAAAATCAATTAAGATATGATGAGACAAAAATGTCAAATCTTTAAGAAGGTGATCAAAGTATTAATGTGCAATAATTAACACATCTATTATGAAAGATCCGCATCTTGATGGTTTTAAAGCAATTCCAATTTTTTTTTTTAAAAAACATCTTAAAGGTTGGAAAAAGTTAATCCACAATAGTAATTTAATATTATTGCTTTCCACGGGAATAACGAGATATTCGGGATCCAAAATAGAAAATCACGTTTGTTCGTAAAGTTTAAAAAAATAGATAGACTATAATTAACGAGTATAAGAGTTCCACCTACTTCTTCAAAAATAAAAGCTCCACCTACCCATTCCCCGTGTGCTAGTATTGAGGTTAGGTACTGCAAATCTAACTATTCACTGCTTTGACAAAAATAAATAAAAATCGTGATGCAACGTGGGTTGCCTTTACCATATTTAAGGAGGGAAAACGTTACTTTTCATTTTTAAATTAATCTATTTACATTTTCAATATGATAAAATAATGTTCTCGTTGGATACAGGCTCTTAAAATATTTTTGTCAAACTCATTTCCCAATTCTCCTTCTTTTTCAAACTAGTTCTAATCAAATTCTTCACTCATAACTAAACCCCAGACTCCAAGTGTTTGTTTTCTTGTGGCTGGAGCTTGAATACTGCATATAGTAGGTCGGCTAAAAACTCGTGTCTTAATTTGGACCGGTGAAATAATAATATATTTTTTTAAATAAATTAAAATACATTATAATTAAAATAAAAAATAAGATAATCTTAACTAATAATCGTTTCATACATTGAATATGGTCATATATCTATTAATTTACTTATTCGAAAATAGAATAAATAAATTATAAATGATAAAAATGAGTTTTAATTTTTTTTTCTTAAAAGAGTCAAATAATATTATAGAAACCATTAATTTCGTCTAAAAAAAAAAGCAATGTCACACAATATAATTACATCATAGTCAGAGTTTAAAAATTAAAGGTACAAAAAATTACATTTATGTAGTCTGTCAGCTATAAAATCTCACATCAAACATAATAAAAACTATGAAAGACTAATATAAACAAATGAGCTGTTTCTGTAGAAAAAAAAAATGAAAATTTATAATTAATTATAAAATCAAAAATGATTGAAGTAGTTTATTTAAAAAATAAACTAACGAAAGAAAACTATAAATTCGCGACAAAGTAACTGTCATGAAATATGTCTTTTTTGTTACATGAGTTTAGAAGTCTAAATTATTTTCTCTTCAAAAGAACTCTTAACTCTAAAAAAAATCTCTAATCTAAACATACCATTAGTCAACGAGAAAAACATGACAATTGCCATCGTATATGGAGAAACTGAGATAGATAAAACAAACCAGAAATTAAAATAAAATAAAATAATAAAGTTTCTATATGTATCATGTGAGTTAACCAGATATTAGTGAGAAAATCAGCGTCTAAGATAATAGTCAAAGGAAACCCGAAGGAAATTGCTCTTTGTTGACGATGAAGTAATAAAATTTAATTATTAATCCTATAATTACAACGACCTTGACCGAAGACGAATTCTTCGATGGAATAAAATAAGAGTATCCCCAAATGCTAAGTAGTGCACAATATTACTATCATGGAAAACATAACATAATGACGTTCGTGAATGAATTGATTTTTGATAGAGTTTATTAAAATTTAAAAGTAAAATGTGTGATAGGCAAAATAAGAAAAAAGGTAGAAAACGGTGCCTTGAAAGGGAGAGATTAGCCGAATGAATGCAAAAGACAAAAGAGAGTTGCTCCAAAATCAACCGGCTTTTGTCAAAGTGGGTTTAGTTTACACAATTTTTGGAGTATAGTGTAGTATTCAATTATTAAATGATATCAGGTATTTATTGATACACCCAATCGTTGGTTGTCTGCATCCATAACTACAATCTTACTATGGAAAAATATATGAACCGTCCATTGCCTTGCATTTATTTTTCTTTCTTATTGGTACAAACCATATCATTATTATCATCTGGGCACTGCTCGAAGTTTTACACCCATTCATACAATGGGACCATGAAATTTAATTTTGTTTGTACAAATACTAGCCGTGGTGGTATACTTGCAGATGAGCACACACTAATAGCTGCTCTCTCTAAATTCGTATATTAAATTGATTGAGTTTGTAGGTAAAAGATAAAAATTGTAATACTTTGATTTGCTGTTCATACAAAAATAAAATAAAATAAAATAACGTTTTTGTAAAATAAATGTCAAAAAATTAAAATTAAACAATATTGCATCTAAAAAAATTATTATTGTTTATTAACTTTATTTTATATTATAAGTACTAGGTAAGAAAAAAGACACAATTAATATTTAAAAAGAATTTTAATAATCGAGATGTATATCAAGAGTATAACAAAAAATTGTGATAGAATACAATTTAGGCTTAGTCCCCATATTTTTATCAATTTATAAAATTAGTTCTCTTATTTTAAAATCTAATATTTTAGTGAATTTTTTGGATTTTTAACTAAATAATAGTGATTTAACATATTTTAAATAACGTGATATACGATATTATGATGTAGAATCATCTAAATGTATTAATTATTTATATGTTATTAGTTAAATTACAAAAATGAATGTTGAAACTGAATTACCATATCACAAATATTAATCATTCAACATCACTTAATCATATGTCACGTGGTTTTAAAATAAATCATATCATTATTTATTTTTTAGTTAAAAAAATCAATAGAAAGACCAAAATTATTGAATTGTAAAATAAATAGATTAATTTCGTGAATTGATAAAAATAAAGAAATCAAAAGTACAATTAAACACAATTTATGTCATAACATTAATGTGTAAAATAAGAAAAAAAAATTGTTTAGAACTTAAGTGAAATACATACATAATTAGTCATCCATGGATTGAGCAGCAAAATAACTATATTAATAAATTGGTAAAAGATAAATTCATTATAATTTTTTTCACCGCTGAATGATTATGAAGATCAGTTATTTCAGTCATATCAATATTTTCTTTTGTTAATTTTCCGGTTCACGGAGAAATAGATACTTCAAATAATTAAAAAGTTTAACTAAAAAGAAAATAAAATCTAATCAAATATTATTTAGAATTTAAATTCTCATGAACTCTTAATTATAATTTATTAACCAGTTGAGCCAAATTAGTTGGCTTTATCAACATCAATTTATTAAGTAGTGCGTTGTATTATTAATTTGTTACATATTCAAATATAAATTTACCATTTATATGTGAATCTGATCTATTGACTACAATTCCTTAATATTTTACTAATTTATATAAGTTATAAAGATAGATTGCGTGTATCAGCATCAAAGTGTATCCTCGATTTATTTTTAATAAATGTTTCCATAATTTATTTATGCTAAGATATCAATCTATTTAAATTATTAGGAATTTTTTCAACCACTATTGTATGCATGCATTATTATGAGTTCGTCACTCACGCCACGGAAGAAAACACCACAGTGGGGTGGGTTGCTGTCTAGCAAGTGTCGTTTTTTCCATCAAAAACTTTTTTTTGTAAGAAATTGATGTCTAGTGTGTCTACTCCAAACAACAACCATTCCTAGAAAACACGATGGTTGACTGGTTGTATTAATTTTGAATTGCTTTTTCCTATTTTTGCACAACTTGTGCTTGTGGGTTTAATTTGTTGAATGGAACATTCCTACTTAAGTTTGGCAAAATAAAAATAATAGACATGCACGCCGTAAGGCATGACGTCACGTCATCCTCTTGCAAATGTCAAAATTTGTTAAATTGAAAAATTAATATGGTATGATACTGTCAAAATTAAATCAATAAAATTGAAAGATATGTCATTTATGTAGAAAAAAAAATTAATTTAGTCGGTTTTAATAAATATTATAGTAATTAATATGTGGATAAATTAAAAAAAATTATTGATCACCAAATTTGTTATCGATACATACTCTGTTTTAGATTGTATCGTAAAATTTATCGATCATAATATATTTGCATTCTTGTATGCGTGTCAAATTCGTCTTTTATGTTTATAAATATTTGCACCAATGATTATAATTTCAAATGAGCAAAATTGAAACTCCAAACTCTCTCAAACTTTTCAATTAACTCGTATAATTTTTAAGGGATTTTGATTGCAGTAATTTTAAAAACAAGAGAGAATTCGAGGGAGATATCTATTACGGTTCTTGAAATTAAACACGAAACTCTCTTAATCAAGACGATGAAATCACATGAAAATTTATTTTATTGTTCTTTATATGATCGATACAAAAATTCAAAGTAAAATTTTAAAAATCTCTAACTACAAATGATGAAATGAACTTAAAATTAAAAATAATTCAATATTGTAACGATTAAAAACATAAACAACTGTTAAAAAAAATCTAACATTTTTATTATGTAACTTAAATACTACATGATATTCTTTTACCAATATAATATGAGCAATGTTATTTCAACATCAAAGCTAAATAGTGTACCTCAAACACAGTATAAAATACATACAAAATTAATATTAATTTGATTTAAGAAGAGTAAAACTAGTAATATAAAAATTTAAATAATGTATAAATACAGTGTTAAGTGTCCAATTTTAATTCATATAAAAATAACTATTCTCATATATGAACTACTACTACATATACTAATACACTAGTATCTTTTTCACAACAGTACTATACTAGTATTATTGAGCCACTTTATATTATATATTGTTAGATTAGATTATTAGAAAAAGTTATTGTCATAATTTTTTTTATTAGAATACCATATTTTTTTAAAAGGCCAAAATATATTAAAAAATTATTGATAGTACAAAGTGTACTAAAAATTAAAATTACAAACTAGTTTCAATCACAAAACCTGACTCTAAACTCCCTTCACATAAAATCTCTAGTGAATTATGCAACAACAATTACATGAAGAAAAACCTCATAAATCTCAAGGACGATAAATACTGAGAAGTTACTGAAATTCACACCTTTAACTTCATATCATGTCCAAGACAATAATTTGATGGGATTATGCTATTCACTCCAACACTTAAACCTTACACCCTTACATTAATAATAAAATCCATTTATGCCCTTCAATTATTTAATTAAAATATTCAATAAGAAAACATAGAAATTTCAAAAAGAAAACAATTTTGAATTTTTCGCACTTATAAACTTCTGAACAAAAAAAAAAAAAGAACCAACAAAAACCCATAACATATTTCAAACTACCGACATTAATTATAAAAAAAAATGCTTAAAATAATATTTCAAATTTTACACTTTTCAAATCATAAATCAAAATTCCAATTGAAAAATTAAATAATATAAAAGTATGTCGAATTTTTTCAATTTTGCGTGAGCTGATCGACGCAGATATGTTTTTTCTTTGTAGTACTACATTAAAAATTGTTCTGGATTTTCTTTTACTAAAAGTCCAAGACTTGCAAAAAATTTCATTTTTATTTTAAATATATCTAATAAAATAGTAAAAAGATTGTTTTTGTAATTTCAATAGATGTGTAGGGGTGAGAGGACTTGGTGTTGGAATGTGTAGCAGATTTTTCTAATTTGATCTTCTCAAGAATGGTTGTTGCACTAAATACTACTTGTTGTCTCTCAAAGTGTAACACAATGGTAAGGGATGAGACATTGAAGAAGTTTAAAGCAAGAGGTCCAGGTTCGATTCCTAAAACCGACAATTTTCCCCGATTAATTACTAACCACTAACATTTGCTTATAACAAAAAAAAAAAAAAAACCTTCCACTTAAAAGTAATTGATTTACACATTTTCCATAAGGACCAGTCACATGTCATCCAAATAACACCCACCACCTGATGAATGACTCTAACCAGAAGATTATCTTTCGTAGGTAAACGATTATTAAAAAGTTTCCAAGCGAACATGCGGAACCACCTTATTCAAAATTAACTTATCAAAAATTGAATCGTCATAATGTGAAAGATCTGATAAGAAGTTGTAAGCATCCTTCACCATGTAAGTGCCTTGGTGTCCTAAACGACAGTGCCACTTATCTCCCTACATTCCTTAACCACCTCTTTTTCCAATTCGAACATTTCCCTCTGCTAAACCCAGTTAACAACCACACCTCCCACACCCCCTACTCACCATCTTCGCCACCACTGAAATTTTTTTTAGTAGCCAAATTAAAAATCCTCCTAAAGTGAGTATATAATGCCCAGCCATCAACCCATGGCTCTATCCAGAACAAAGTATTCCTACCGTTCCCTACCACCTTAACCAAATTCTCCTTGAACCAACACCATAACCCTCAGACAAAAAATTAATATCCTTTCATCAAGAGGAACTCTTAGAAGATCCTTCATGTCCTACCCCATTAGACACACCATGTTTATGACTAACACTTTAAACTACAAACCATCTCTATCACATTTCAACCTCCAACACCATTTACCACAAACCAAATTAAAAGCCTTTAAATTTCAAACTCCAAGCCCACCTTTTTCCTTACTTAGACATACCTTATCCCATTTAATCCAATATATTTTCCTCACATCCTCCCCATAAACAAATTTAAATAATGATTCAAGTTTAAAAATGTTATATGTAGGAGTCCGATTGAGAGAAAGTAGATCGACAAAAGCAGTCAAATTGTGTTAATGAGAACAAACCTCCCCCCGTTGATAAGTTTCGCTTTTTCCAACTAGACAAACGATCTCAAACTCTATCAATCATACGTTTCCATAACGCTAACCTCCATGGATTATCTCAAATGGGCATTCATAAGAATAAAAAGGGGCATGGCTCACCTTACAATGTAAAACATTCACGTCCATTGCCAACCAAGAGTCATTCATGTTGAAACCCACAAAAAGACTCTTGTGAAAATCCACCTTCAAACCATAAATCAACTCAAACAATAAAATAATAAAATTTATTGCTCGAACGTTTTCCCAACTTTAAGCCTCCACGATCACAATATCGTCCACAAATTGTAAATGAGAAACTCAACACTCATGATTCGAACCGATACAATAACCAACAGATAAGCCATTCCTGGCAGCGGAGCACATCAACAAATTAAAAATCATACTGTATACGATCTCTTCATCTATATGAATGAGATGCTGACCTGATTGATGTTGATTAAATACGAGATATAAAACTACTTTTGTAATAAAATCATACATATTTTTTTTAATAATAATTATTAATATTTTCTTTAAAATTTAATATCAAAATCTATTGTTTTTTTTATTTATATTTATATTTTAGTAAATATCAATTTTTTATAATTTAAATTATATTTTATTAGGGTAACAAAGTAAATTATTGTTCTTATTTTATCCTGTCGATTTTAACCCAACTCACATTCAAAATAAGAATTTCGACTAGAGAGGTATGACAAGACAATATTCTGAATTAACTTATAATATTATGTTGGTTCATAAACACTAGATTCATACATGATATGATAATTTATTCTCATTCTGTCTCTTAACGTGTTGACCAAACGACCCTAATAGTCTGTCAGATTCAAACGTATCAATCTAGGAAAATATAATTGTCCACGGTCATGGCTTGTCACGAATTAAAAATTATCATGGTGTCGATGAGTAGTAACCGACATCGATAGAAGACTAAAAAGTTTGTTGAATTCAAGAGTATCCAATATTTGACTAAGAGGACAAATGGTTAGATATTTACATTTTCAAACTTTTAAATAGATCAAGAGTCTAAATTTGAACTTTCAAAAAGACATGTAACATGACTTGTGCCTTCATTTTTTAAAATAGGTCAAATATATTTAAATAATCATGTGAACTTAGTTTGTTCTTAAGCAACTTTATTGTATTTGACGGACCAATCCATTTAACCATTATTTTAGATGGAGTAACCTGAAATTTTAAATATTTACTACTCAAGTTGTCCTGCTTAGACATAAAAGAGCCTTATGACAGGGCAATAAAAATATAATTGGTGTACGTAGCTGGGGTGGGGGGTGGGGGGGTGTAGGTAGTATTCATCCTTAATGAAATGGGCCGCATAATGATAGGATTAGTGTGCTTCCATTCCATTGCAAGTTCCAACAAAACGAAGCACATTCTAGAAGCAACAGGATTTGTATGTATATCATCAAAAACAAAATCAAAATCCGAAACGAGTTACACCTGTGCTGCTACTGAGAGTGGTGTTTCTGTTTCTATTGACAGTTAGAAATCTAGGGTTTTAGAGCTGCTTCTCTCAACAAATATGAGGTATACATCATCATTGTTTCTCCTATCTTTTTAAATTTCATAACTTTTTCATTTTCATTTTCATTTTGTGGTTTTTTTACAATCCTTGACGCTGCTTTTCATTTTGTAGTGCATTCAATTTTTTTTTTCTTGAATAAATTTCTTATTTCACGTTCGATGATTGGTTGCATTGGATGTTTCATATGGTGGAACTGAAAACAGTGTTTCATATGATTTCTATAGGTATAGTTATTAATAAATCCTAATTGTGAATAGTTTAATTGCAATGGTTATTTGTTTTAGCCACAGTGCTACACTGCGACTGTGAAGAATTGGGATGTTGAATAGATGACATAACATGGGCATTCTGATATCACTATTTTCCAGTGCATATTCAAAGGCGCCCTTTACTTAATTGAATGCGGTTTGATTGTCATTGCTAACTGAACTGTCATGGAAATGTTTTTTTGTTGGTGAAAATTGTTGGTTATTAAGTTTTTTTCGTCTTAACCTTGTGGTTCCCATGGAAAATTGGCCTTGATAATCAAGAGTTCGCCCAAGAGATAAGTAATGCCTGACAAAAAATATTCTAGTCAGGGTTTGGACTTGAGTGTTCTCTGGAAAGGTTTGCTCTTTACTGAAGGTGATTAACCACTTGAATACATGTCAGAATCCTCATTATTTATTTGTTTATTTCATTGTAATGCAGTCGTCATCCAGAAGTCAAGTGGGCTCAAAGGGCTGACAAAGTCTATATCACCATTCAATTGCCAGATTCCAAAAATGCAAAAGTGGACCTTACTCCAGACGGCATTTTAACTTTTTCTGCCAGTGCTGGTGCTGAAAACCACTTGTACGAGCTCCAGTTGCCGCTCTTTGACAAGGTTAATGTAGAGGTGAGAGGACATTTCCAATTCATGGATGGCATGGGCACATAGTTAACAATGTCTGTCTTCCTTTTTCTATGAGTTTAATAATGGCATTGTCTGATAAATGCATGCACTTTTGGGCATTGTTTAACAGCCCTCAGCTTCATATGCATTCTAAATCTATAATTTCAATGACTCTGTGCCTAAGTTTCGTGTTAATTGTTCACTGTTTTTGTCTTAAGTAATGTTTTCTGTTATGCTTCATTTGCACTGTAATGTTTTTCTTCTTTGATCTTTTTTCAATGTATTTTATTTATCAATATCTGTTGTTGTTTCAGGAGAGCAAAATTAATGTTGGGGTGAGAAGTATATTCTGTGTAGTGCAGAAGGCGGAGAACGAATGGTGGAAAAGGTTACTGAAAGCAGAAGGGAAGCCTCCACATTATGTGAAAGTAGATTGGGATAAATGGATGGATGAAGATGAAGATGAGGGTATGCACACGTTTAAACCATACTGTTGTACTTAGTTTTTCAAGTTATAGAGGGAACTTTTATTTATGTATTAACTGATTGTCTGTGTTTATTAGGTCTCGGTGACCTGGATTTGGGAGGGATGGATTTCTCGGTATGTAATGTGTTAATGTGATTCTCATTTCTCAGTTTCAACCCCCTCTCTTATTGATGTTGTTTATCCTAATTATGTTTTGTGCTGCAGCAATTTGGTGGGATGGGCGGTGATGATGCAGTGGGTGATGATTTTGATGCCAGTGACGATGAAGGTAAAGTATACTGCAAAAGTTGTGTCTTAAGTACTTAACTATTATAAAGCATTCTTGATGGTGTTTGCATAAGTTGTGGTATGTACTTTTTGCATTTTAAAATTACATTGGTACTTCTTGCATTTGTATCTAATGGTTTTAGGGGTGGCTGTAGCGTATTAATTTATTATTATTGGTGGAAAAGTAAATATTTCATTTCGGTTGATAAGATGATTTTTGGTGAACATTTTGAGAGTTGAAGTTGACTGTAGGGCAACTATGTCTTATGCTAGAGTTCGTGGCTTTTTTTATTACTTACCCTACACAGGTTGCTCCATTTTGGATCCCCGAGTGATACAATAGTTGTAACTTGTAAGCTAGCCCGCCAAACCTCACCCTGATGAGTTTCTACTGAAAAAAGCTCTAAAATGATGTACCGTGGAATCAGTTTTTTTAAGCTTAAACAAATGGCCCTTCAGCATGTATTACTCTTGAAGTAACTATTACAACTAATATCCCAAGTCACTCACACTGATGCAGCAATGCATGATTAAGTAATAGTACAAAATTTTACAGTGACAATACATCAAAATAAATTATATCCAATCCAATATAGTGCCTCAAGTTGTAGTCCTCTGAAACCTAATTTTGTTATTGTTGGCCTAATTAAATATGTTTGTTTTCTAATTGTATAGGGCAAGAAGTGTCGAAGCCTGAAACACAAGAGGGTAATGATGAGGAGGGAGGTTCTGCGGTTGGAGAACAAGCTGGCAAGAGCACAGTTGAGGAAGCTGCTCCAAGCACATAATTTCGTTGCAGTTCAAGATTTGATATACTTGGAAAACGCTTTTAGATGTGCCGTGAAAATTCAGTCTGAGTGTACTGTCAATTGGTAGCCTGCTTAAGTAGAGATATCAGTGTTCTTATGTCTAAACATTAGCTTCGTATTGTGTGCCAGCAAAAGCTCCTTCAAGTTGAAGTAGGATATTGTACAATTGAGATTTTTATTCATCGAAGGAAAGGCGGCTTCTACATTTCTATATTTTTTGGACCTTGTATTTGCTACCCAAGAAAACCCCCGCAGGTTGCTTCTGATATTCCTTTATATCCAGACTAGATCGTGCTTCATTTTAAGAAGTGATATTGGTAAAATGACTTTTATTGCTCAAATTCTCAGTTACTCAATTTATGAAATGAATTTTCATTTAATAGAGTGGATAATTGGGGGGATACTACTATCCTTTACCAATACTCTCCTTTACCATCACTACTACCACCTTACACCCTCCATTTTTGCCAGACATTCTCTGTTTTTAGAACAAAATTCAAGCAATTTTTTTATCACCTCTAGAAAGTTTTTAATATTAAAAAATTATTTTATAGAACAAATTTCTAAAAATTATTTTATAGAACAAATTTCCAAAAATTATTTTATAGACCCTAAAATTATGTTTCTGTGATTTGTTTTGACTAGAGTTGGAAAGTGAGAACACTAATAATTATTTTATCTCCTTTTTTGCTCATTGAGTAGGAAGGAGGAATGGAAGAAAAATAAGTTAATTACTATACACCTTTCAAATCTAACCGTAGAAGATAAATAAACTTTTATAAAAAACATTTTTTATCTCAATTTCCTTCCATTCTCTTCTAAACTTATGATTTCCAAATGGATTTATATTTAATTCTCCCATCTTCAACTTACTTCCCTCAATCAAACAATTAGTTGGCTATTTTTCAAAAAATATCCATGAAAATTTACAGTGACCATCTGAACGATACTTCCTAATTCCAATAACCAGCTACGAAAACAGAATTGATTTGGTTACTCAATTTTTTGAGAAAAGAATGTCAAAAGAGAGATTGATATTCTCTTATAACTTTTTTGAGTCATGATATTCTTATATAACTGTAGCATAAAGGATTGATAAACATGACTTTGAGCACAGCCAAAAATTCATCATCCCAATCCACATGGAAAAATGTAAATTTGTAACATAATGGTCATTTTAATTACTAGTGCTGGACTAAAATAAGGGAAGAATGCAACAAAAACAAAATGACTTCAGAGTGTAATCCAATATAAAATTAACGATATGATTTCTTTCATGGAACTACCACCAGAATGTTTTGATGAGAAAAAACATAAATTTATTAGTGAATCCAGTAAATGCATTTGCACTATTTTCTCTGAAACATTTTTCTTCTTGCAAGAACAAATCAAAATTCTAAAACTAAACAGTTGAAACTACCAAAAGCATATGCATTTAGGATGTAATTCATTAGGGGCAATTAGTAAAAAGCTCAAGCAACCATCCACCAATCCCTTCCAACCCCCAATAAAAATATAAACAAAGAACTAAATATATAGTTTCATGCTTACCAGCCTTTAGCAATCACCAGACAATCATCAAAATTCAACATTAGTTGCATGACATCAAATTTAAACACATCAAGGTTGGGAGGTATTTACCATTAAACAAAGAACATGTACCACCACTAATGCTTTTCATTGAGGAGGAAAAGGAGTACAAATAGACAAGGCATTAGAAAATGATGTAAAGCTTTGTTAAGATCTATAATATTTTGGTGAATATAAAAGCAAAATAATTGGAAACCTAAAATCCATTAATGCACAGGAAACAAACAATAAATCTTCTGAACAGGCACCAATGCCTCTAAAAGCAGCAACTGGCCCATTTGTGTACTGGTAGTTCCATATCTCATTTATTCCAATCAACCTCTACCTCGCCCTGCACCTACCACAAGAAGAAAAACCATTGGATAGTGATATGATTCAATCACAACATCTATGCTACTTAGTAAGTTGATTGTAAAGTAAAAATGAGGAAGCTTCTGATTAGGAGATTTAGGCGGAGCAAAGTCACCTCCCTCTTCTGGGGCCACCATACGGGCTATCATTTATTTTAAATTACATGTACTACCCGACGGATTACGACATGGACTATATTGGAAATTTAATTTCACAATTTATTACTTCTCTCTCTTTTTTAATAGGCAAATGTTAATAATTAGTGGTCATGTTAGTTTCCCGAGTTTGAACCCAAGACCTCCTTCGGTACCTACACGGAACATTTATTACTTCTCTTTAATATAAATTGAACTGCCACATTCTTCTTTTCCTTAAATCCCAACTAGTGTAAGATCAGTTCCTTCAATAATAATTTACTTTTTACGTCGATATTTTTTGGACCAACAGGAGATAACCTAGGTGAAAATAAAAGCATAAATATAATAGTAGTAACCTCTTTCGGGACGAGTTTGAAACAAAAGAATAGACGGAGCAAATGTTACGGTGCAATACTTGCAATTTAGAATGATGTAAGATGATTTACCTCTGTTTCCACCAGGTTTTCCACCTGGGCCGCTTCTGCCTCGGCCTCCTCCTGGCCCTTTAGCTCCACCTTCTTCAAAGCCACGCCCAATTCCTTTTACTTGACGTCCAGGAGCACCATCCTCCCTACCTCTTCCTCTTCCGCGTCCCACACCAGGTGGTTTGCGATCTGAAAACGGTAACATTAATCAAACAGCATTCTAGTTTATGTAACTGTTCTTTCATTTATTTGCTGATTCAGAAAAGTAAAAATTCCAACTTTTGTTCCCTCTTCCTTTACATCATTTTCCCCTTCTTAAGTCACCAAGTCAATTTAAATATCAACACTAATAACCAGCTAAATGTTGAAACAGCTTACCAGTTCGAGTCTTGGATTCTTCCTGGACTTTGTCAATAACCTAAATCAACAGGCAGCAAAGCTAAATTAGTAAACAAATAAATACAAATATGTCCAAGAGTTTATGATGTTCACTACAAAGTTATCAATCTTTTCACTGAGGAGTCAAAAAACTGAACCACCACTACACACCTCATCAGGAACTCGAAGGTACTTAATAGTATTCCCACGAATGTAACATTCAGGCATACGCCAAAATCTATCTCCGTCCTACATTGCCATTTACAATCAAACATTGTAAGTTGTAACAAACAACAAATGACATAATGAGAAATAAAGAGTGATGATATGATTATGAATGAAACAAAGAGAGCTGTAAAAAAAATCATTACTTTAGATGTACAGATGACTTCTCTGAGATGGATGTTCATCCATGTATCACAATTAACCAAATGGCCGTTATATGTCTCCCCATTTTTCAGTTCAACCAGCTGTTACAGTATATCACAAAAACAAAACCATAAGTTACGAATCAAACAGACTCAGTAGTAGCAACACAAGTTGAATTATATTTATATTTATATAAATAAGGTAAATTAAAGTAAAAGGCTTCACATACCATAGGGTGCCCTTGAGCAGTCTTGAGAAGGGAAAGTGGCAACTGCAAAGAAAAAGTGAATTGTCAGAGATTTGGGGGTAAAATTAACATTGAAGGGAACCCTAACCCTAATTCTAACCTATTGGTATGATTAGTGGGTAAAAAAATTAAATTATATATTTGACAAAAAGGAATGAAGTTGATGAGATCGATCTAGGAATCCATTCCATGCAATCGTTGTTTGTGGCGGAAGATTAAAAGAGAGAGGCGGTGACTTACCATGTCGTGAATCGGTGGTAGTTACGGTTGTAATTGATTTAAGTAGAGAAAGCGACGAGGGAGAGGTTGATAGTGAATGATGATGATGATGTCTCATACACTGTTTGGGACTTTCGGTTTATTTATATATGCCTCTAGTCTACACTGTTCAGAGAATCGAGTTCGGTTCTATTTATTTTATAGCTTAAATATTAGATTAAGTTCACTTCTTTTTTATTTTGGTTGATGTAAGTGTCTTTGTTTTAAATTAAAATTATGTTAAATTTAGTTTTAAAATCATTCTTAGTTGTTGTTTAAATAAACTTATCTATTAGATGAAGAGTGACATGTTATAAATCAGTTTTGGGATTAGATTTTCTCCTTCTTTCTCTACTGTTGCATCACCTTTATCAAATCAACATTGAATTACTGTCTTCGAAACACGTTTGAAGAAAAGAAGGTTACGAAGGAGAAGTTAAAGGTATGATTTTGATACATTTTTGTCCTTTTTTTTTTGTTTCTGTTTGTGAGGAAGGGTGGAGTTTCTATTTTTAAAGTTTTTGTTTCGATATCGTTGATGTTATTTGTTCCTTTTGATACCCTTTTGTCCCTCATTTTCCATTTCATTGTTTTTTTTTCTTCTATTGGGAATGAGTTTATTTATTTGTTGTTAATATTGTGTGTGAGAGTTGTGGAGACCAGATGCATGTTTTACTGTCCATGTCGTTTATTTAATGGTTTAAGGTTTACTATTTTGTTTTTTGGTGAGAGAAAAATGAATGTGGTGTTGACATGTGTGTTTTGGATGCATATTTTAGAGTTTTTCTGTTTGTTTTCACTATGGGGTCAATTTGTCAATGATTGTGTATTGTATTATAAAGGGGTAGTGTTCATGTGGTTCATGGTATCGATAACGATAAGTGGAGTTTCTTTGAAGTTACTGATATTCTGAGTGAACTAGGGTACAAATATCATTCTAAGTATAGGTTGTGGTGGTTGGTGCATGAAGTTGACAACTACAAGAGAATTGTCAACAATAAAGATGTTGTGGAGGTTGCTGTTCATGCTTAAAGGATGAATTATGAAGCTATTTTTTTTTTAGCATAATGTAAGTGGAATGATAGGTTAAGGGAATGCGCCTACAAGTATCGAAGTTGAGATTCTTGAAGATGAAAATGTTTGTGAGGAAAATAAAGCTGGAGAGATGAATGAGAATGATGAGGAAGTTGATATTGAGAGTGAAAGTGAAAGGGATAATGGTGTTGGTATTACCTTCGATGATAGTGAGGATGAGAGAACACTTAGGTTGCAAGAAAACTTGATCTTAAAAATGTCAGAAGAAGTGGTAGGATGACAAATGTGAAACCATCAATCACAAAAGGACTTGAAAGTGAGGCAACAAAACCACTAACTATTGATGATGATGGAGATGAAGCTATGGAAGAAGTTGGCACATCGTCACAATCAAACTTGATTGATCCTAAACTTGGAAGATGCTTCAGTGCTTTGAGATCATGAGATGATATTTCGAAAAGAATGACACAATGATTTGATGACATGTATTGTGTTGAGATCTTCATGTTGTATTTTTTTGGTAATATGTTAGGATATGTAACTTGATGACATATATTTAGGATATGTAGTTTGTTGTTTTGGGATATGGTTATGAACCTTTGATGTAGCATTTAATGGATATGGTTATAAAACTTTCATATGGATATGATAACATATATTTTGGTTATCATTATAAATATTTGTTGTACAGTGCTACACAAATTCTGATTTAAATATTTCAAACTTAATTTTTGCACAAGTTTTTTTGAAAATTTTCATTTTGGAGGGACTAAAACGAAATTTGTTATATTTTACATGGACTATTTTAAAATTAAATAAACAGTTATAACAAGTTTTTAAAACATGTATGTCAATTTGAGTCAACCATTTAAGAGTTATGAACGGCTCGTGTATCATTCATACAATGATAATCAAGTAATACAATTATAAAATATATAACAACTCACAAGTTCTCTATTACAGTCAAACAAACATCTTAAAAACCATAAAAAATCACCCAAGACAAGAACAAAAGAACCATCAACCATTTTCCTTTCTTCCTTTCCCTCTGTCCAACTTCATCTTCATCTTCATATTTTGATGTGTGCCAACCTCTTTCGTAGCATCCACATGAATGTGAAATTGGTAATGCATCTAGTCCCCACAACCCTCACGCGCAATATAAACAACACGTAAATAAACTCATTCCCAAAAGAAGAAAAAGACAACGAAATGAAATAATACATCATACACAAACACAAACAAGTAAATAAACCTTTAAAAAAAACATAAACCCCACCATTCCCCTCAAACAGAAACGAAAAAGGAGAGAAAAAGTATCGAAATCATAGCCTCAGTCTCTCCTTCGGTTAGTCGTGTTTCGAAGATGGTGATTTCATGTTGAACGTGCAGATTTAACTTGAAAAAACAAAAAACTTACAGATTCAAAGTGAAAAAAACGCAAAACAAATCAAATATTTAAACTTTATTTTATTTTATAATTTTGTGAGAAATATCGAACTCCCGTGCTATTAGAGCTAAATATAAAATTGCAACTTCTTGCGACTTAAATAACATAAATGCTTGCAAGAAATATACTAAAAACAAATTTAAAAATTTTGTTTTGAAAATAGAATTTAAGTTTTTTCCGTTTTTGCAAAGTGTTGCAATGGCTTCATCACGTTTTTTCTATGTTCAGTTTTATAAGTTTTATAGAGAGAATAAGCAATTTTTATTCAGTTTTGTTATTTTATAAATTGAACATAATTATAATTATACCATTAATGAAAAGTAACATTTTTCGTGTTTTTTTTTTTTAAATTTAAAATTGAAAAATGAAATGTAAAATACTATTTACTTGTTTTACTTGTTCAAGTTTTAAAAAATATTAAAAATAATTTTACAACA
>JBBPBQ010020324.1:7873410-7911936 GCA_037974755.1 Cicer yamashitae
ATCTTTATTTTTGTAAAATAAAAAACAAATAAACATTTATTTGTTATATTTGCTCAAAAAAAAAATATTTCTCAAGTTGTTTAGTGTATATGATTTATTATTCTTTAGTTTTACTCTCTACAAAAAATTTCCTTTAGATTTTAGTATCAAAATTAAGTTTTGTTTGAATATCAGAGATGTTAAAATAATTGTTTTTTTTTTTTTATAGGAAAATAACTTTTTTTTGACTCTTTATTTTAGTCAATATAATATTTAAGCCTTGTTGAGCTAATCAGCGTAAAATAAATTTGATGTTATATTTTAGACTAAAATTAATATCATCCACATATTACATTTTGATTAAGTATTAATAATTAATAACAATAGGAGGTATGGTGTGCTCAAAGAATATGAGTACTTTTTTTGTTTTCACATGAGAAAATCATCTTCATTTCATCTCCCTCTATTTATTGTGTATTTAAAAAGATAGACACAAAAAGTCGTTAATAGATCTCACCACTAAGTAGGTTCGACTGTCATTAAATTTTTGAATTTTTTCTAACATTTTTCTAACTATCTATCTCCAAATGTTCCATGAATGAAGAGAAAGAAATAGAGATAAACTTATCTCATGGTGAACACCTCATCTAGGCGTGTATAACTTAATTTTTTTTTTAATTTTGTATTTTGATGAATATTTTTTGTTCTTAAAAAAATTAAGAGATATCTTAATATAAGATTAGAAAGAACTATGGATTATCTTATTTTATGTTTAAAATGATTTTTCCATTAAAAGTTTACATATAGGCTTTTTTTACGTCACATATAACTTTTTAGAATAAAAGAATTTAAAGGTATACTTGGCTGCAATCATATGATTCGATTCACAGACCTTGGGATGTAACCTTACTTTGAATTTTATTGTAAAGAAGCTTCCATCTATATCATCTTTGCTTAGATCTAGAAGGACCTTATCAATGTTTGCTTTGTTAGATCTTGTCCTCTGTGGATGTACATGTACATTAAGTTCACTAACGAGTCCTATAAAATAAAGTTCACTAAACCTAGACAAAGTAGCCTCACCAAACAAAATTAAGTTTTGATGCTTGTAGAGCTAAAATTGGAGGTTGAAGCTTGGAAATTTAGACAATAGAGAGGTTGTAAAGGGGTTGGTTGCAACTTATTTTTTAAAAACTGAATCCCGTTTTGGTTGCAACTACTTTGTCCAAATTCCATCCCGTTTTGTTGTTTTGAATCATTCCCATCCTTTTCTGAACTTTCAGTAAGAGGTAAATTGAAAGAACAAAAAAATGATAAAACTTTTTTTTTGAGTGGAAAAAATGTTAAAACTTGAGGAATCACGTACCAATGAGAGAGCTATCAACGACCAGAGAATTTTGTAGAGACCATTGGTAATGTAACACAACCTCAAGCAGAAAAATTGTCAGATAAGAAGCCCAGTACATCAAGCACGCTTGTGCAAAGCCACTCAAGACACCCCTCAATTAAGTTTAAAAATTTAGAACAAATAATATACATGAATGTACAAAATAATTTACATGATCACTTAACTTCCAATATGAAATATGACACTTGGAGCAAAGGTCAATAATTAATTACATCTGCATTGTTAATTCTGACCTCTTGTGAATTTTTGTCATGTCAACTAAATGGCGCATGGTCGGCCTGCCATGAGGACAATTCCATGGAGATTTCAGCTCAGCCAAATGCTCAAGTATCTGAAACAAATAGAGAAAGCTAAAAACTCAGTCTGTAGGGCTGAAAATTTAAAATTCAATTTCCTTACATTTAGTGTCCACTAAATCAGATACTTAGTAAAGGTGTGTACGTGTTTTTAATTAAGGCTGAAGGGCGGTGCTAAAAGTAATGTGTTTTAATACCTTGTGCATTTCATTTCTTCCAAGTGCATCACCGATCATAATTGATGATCGACATGCCCGAGATGCCAACATTGCACGAACTCTTGGAGGGCAAATTGAATCCGAGGAATCTTGTTTATAACTACCAATTATGGAACATTCCCCATGACCATCACCATCGGATAGGGTAGAGATCAGCTCCTTAACATCTGTTGGGAGAACAATGCTTATCATTAATCACTCAACATTTTTTATTTCATAATGATAATCTTCATTTCAATACATCATTCTATGCACAAGTGATTCAGTGATTAAACAGAATCTCTAAAAATAATGTTTAAACAAAAGAAGTGCCCTAGCCATTCGCAAGATTCCAATATGCACACGTCAATCTTTAGATCCAAGCTAAGGACCAGGAGTTTATTTGAGAAAACAAAAACAAAATTTTGGTATCATGGACCTTTACGGGGGGGAAACGGCTTTACTAGAGTTTAATCACAATGTGAGTGTCATATAACATCCTAAAAGCATGTTCGTACATGACACAGTGAATTTAACAATTAGCAAAAGTTAGTTGAGGATGTTAGCAATCATTTAGTTTCTGTTTCGAAGTGCCAAAGCCATCAAAAAACCTAGATAATTGTTAAGAACCTTAATTGTCCTCTTGATAGTATCCCCGTCCGGGTGAATGGCATGCCAGATTAACCAAAGCCATGCAAGTCAAATAGACTTTCCAGCTTGGCCTGAACCATCTTCCAAAAATTTGAAAAATTAAAAGAGAATCATGCAGAGAATTAACTACATTTGCAATGCCCACAAGATGCTTTCCCTTGACCAATCGTGAATTTGTGATTATATAAACTGACAGAATCCTTAAATTAGTCATAGATAAAATCCACAAAATTCAAAGATTCTACCTTCAACTCCAAACATAATGTTTTTACTGTAGGGGACAGACTTTAATTTATAACGGCATCCAGGTGGTGCATTTTGATCCTCTTCCAAAGTAAATCCATTCTTCCTGAAAACGGATATAATGCAAATGCATGTTACTAACATTAGACCTTAAAGATGCAAATAAGAAGACAAAAATAACGCATGAAATATTTCATCGAGAAAATTTAACTCAATTTCAATGATAAGCTCCACAGAAAAAAAAAGTAACTCACTATAAGAGTGTCTAGATCAAACATAATGGCGTTTCTAAAACAAACTTCCATAAATTATGCAAAAGTTTTAATTTCTAATGTGCATCCGGCAATTATAGAAGACACACCACACAACCATTGTTAAAGACTAGCTTACGGGAAACAACTAGTTGAATAATTTGGGGATTCTCAAGTTCAAAGTTCGCTGCTTTGATTTTTGTTTCTAAGCCCGTGAAGTGTTGCCAACTTGACAATTTTACACATTCTCTTTTCTCAGCAGTCAGCACATCACAAGTGCATCTTACTATTAGCGAGCATCATATTTTCCAAATATATCATATGAAATCAACTTCTATAAGTAATTGATGGTTTGAATATATTAAATTTTATATGTGCATTTTAACGCGATTAAGGATCCGAGTAATGATATCAAACATAATAAATTCAATATACATATGCCTGAGTTTTTTAAATATCAATATATCATTGAACAATTATTAAAATTATCTATTCATTATCAATTAAGGCAGCAAAGGTTGGCCATTGAATTGACTTTAGCATTGACACAATGGGATGTTCTGAGAAAATCTGTCAAGTCATCATGAGTGATACCCACATGTTGAGCTTTATGTGGTAGAGAAATTCATGACTAATGCATTAGGAAATGATTTTTTAAGGTGACATTATGGTCATTTTTCACAAGGAAAAATAATCAATATGGTAATATTTTAAAGCTTGCCATCTGATGTAACTCATTATGACTACCATACATACTAATTAAATGAGAAAATGAATAAGATATCATGGTGCAGCATCATTTATGCAGTGGGCAATAGTAAACAAGAAACACAAACAATCTGACTGATGCAGGGTTGATATTTTTGAATCCTGTTAATGAAATCTAGTTTCTGACAATAACCCAAAATACGGAAAATTAACATATTACCACTTGTTCAATATAGCTCTAGGTATACCTGATTATGTCCATGTGAATTGAAGCAACTATTTCTTCTTCAGGGGATAACTCCAATCTTATTGGCCTACATATGCACCTTTATTGGTTAAATTTAGATCATGAACAAATAAAGAGAGGAGAAAAACTACTTTACATGCCATCTAAATATATTGTCTGTTTACAATAAGTGATTGTGCTTTTACAATTAAAATTTATACTCTAAGCATGATATGTAACTTCATGTTTTTTACCAATCAAAATTTATCTTCGTCACAAGTAATTTCATTTTACCATGTTATTATTGACCGACAGTCCCCTCAAGTCCAGAGGGAAAAAAGATTGCTTATCAATAATGATCGTAAGAGAACAATGATGTAAACTTCTCACCTAAGCAAAGGTTGCTGGTTCAATATGGTTGATTGGGAGAGACACTCAAAATTGTATTTCTCGTCAGCAGCATGCTGAAAATAGATTATTATCCATCACAAATTGTGATACAAAATTAAGCAATTAATGCATTTATACGGATTAATCATTCAAGGGGATGGTGGCAGAAACTGCAGAATAATTCTTGACCCACAATGAATAAACTGCATAATAACTTCCAAAAACATAGTGGAAGTTACCTGATCCACAATGAATAAATCTTGGTCTAATTTACCAATGATAAATCCAAGATTGAATTGTCCAACCACCTGTTAAATCATAATTTCAAAGTAATCAGCTAATAAATACATGATACATTTAATCTGAAAATGTAGCATTAATCAAGCAGCTAAAGATTCAAATATAACTTTAGTATGATCGATTAGATATGCAGATTTTGTATTTCAAAAACATTGATTTGGGCTTTATAATGGAAAAAAACATAGAAAAGCTTATCTTAGTTTCACTTTCCCCACTTAGTAAGTTAGCAAACAACCAATCAGCATAGCGACATCCAATTTACAAAAATAGCAAACCTTCCACATGGACAAACCAAACCTTGCATAATGAAGAGATTAAAGACCTTCCATAATAAAGAGATTAACGAACTAGTATTGCTATTTCAAGTTTATAAAATTACAATATGAATCATACTAACAACCTTCATTCTGCTGAAGTCTTCCTTCTTGAACAATCTTTCAAGTTCGGTGGCCGCCGCTGCTAACACCCTTTCTTTCTGCTGTTCAATTTCTGGCTGTGAAAGTTCCATAGTTGCAGCCATATAGTGCCTATAAATAATTATGAGAAAGAATAAGCATGTATATGATTTCCTATTTTATAAAGAGACTTCTGAAATAAAAACCTTTTGCCAATAGCTTTTCCATATCTGTATTGGCTGGATTGCATCAAAGAAAGTATCTTCTCTCTCCTACTCTTAAGGTCTTGAAAAGAAAATTGCATGTTGGAGAATATCGTCTGACCAGAAGACTTAGGAGAATCTAATCGTACAGGCAATGAACGAATCGGAGAGTCTGAGACCAAAACATGCTCTGTAGTATTGATCAGATCATTTCTAGATGGTGTAGTTGATGCTGTATCAGCTAGATGTGTTTTATCCTCTTGATGTAGTTTCTGCAAAACATTATATTGAAATGTGAAACTAAGAGAAAGTGGCAATTTTTTCCCCCCCTTAATTTTTTGATAAAGAAGAAATTTTGTTGGAAAGAAAAAGACAGTACCAAGGAAAGGAGGATTGGTCTTCTCCTTTTGACAAAGCAATATAAAAATGCTCAGTGAATACGGGGTAAAGAAATTAAATGATTAATGATCTAAAACAAATTTCTAAAAATATCAATTATAATGACAAAATGTCAAATAATTCTATAAATCAACAGCTGTCAATTGCAAATTGCAAAAAATAGTGGTTTGTTTGAATTCCGCTACACTACTGTGACACTGTGCTACTGCTATAGCGCATGATGTTAAACAACATTTTGTACTAAATAGCATATTGTGGAACAATGACGATTTGTTTGAATTCCGCTAAGCTATGGCACTGTTATAGCCGCTATTTGACAACACATTCAACAAAGAGCAAAATAGCATGCTTAGCTATGCTTAGAGAACTATAAGTGTAGGCTATATCAAAGTTTAGCAAATCAAACTAATCTTTGAAATGCTTGGCTGCAAACCAACATACCGTGTTGGGTTCCCTGTCAGTAGAGTCATCACTAAAAGACACCGAATTTTCACTCTTGTGGGTGATGCTATCAGGATCAAGTTGCTGCAAATATTCAATCTCACTCGGCTTAGAAGTTTCATTAATTTGGTCCAAATGAAGTGATGATCTTGTTATCAAGTCATTTGTTTCAGTATTTGCAGTCTTCAATTGACAATGAGAAGCTTGATTTCTAAGGACGGGCACTTCAGATAAGGCTGTAATGATGTCATCACGTTTTCTTTTACTCACTGCAACAAAATTGTTAAGAGTTAACTGAACATGTTTTGATGGTTGAGATGAATATTTATTAGAAGAACCCCTGCTCTCAGTTGTCCTTGATGCACTATGAGTACATGTTGGCTGTCTTCCACTCTTATCACCCTTTAAAGTGTTGTGCGCTCTGAGTGTAAACTCCTGGCCCATTAAATCCTCGCCACTCTCCCGAATCAACTCTTCTTCAACATGTGAGAATAGACCATCATCAGCAGATTCAGAAGCATTTTTGGAATCAGTAATACATGTCTCATTATTCTTATCGTGAGATATACTATCGTTATTGCAGTCAATATTATTTTCATCCTGAGAAATACTACCAATGTTGCACTCAGTATAATGCTCTTCCTGAGGAATCACACCGTTCAGGGATGCTGTTTTCTTTATGATAGGAGACTTCTTCTGAGAGGAACTTAACTCAAAACAGTCTTCTTTTACAGCAGGCTGCATAAATTCATTGACAGCATAACATGCACCATTGGGAGAATAAATTTGTTGTAAGCCCTCTCTCAGGGATTGCAACAAGGAAGTTTCTTCAGAAAAAAATATTTTCCTCTTATCAGGAGTCACATTGACATCATACACTTTCGTTGGAACTGTAAAATTAAAGATTGCAATGGGATATTGTTTAGAGTTTGCACTTCTATATAACTCATTCACAAGTTTGCTGACTTTCGGCATATCCACTGGTCTACCATTGACAAAAAAATACTGTCTATCTCCCAAATTCCTTCCGTTGCCCTGTCCTGGTTTTGAAAGAAAACCATCAACTTTGCAACTCTCAGATATGCATAACGCCATCGGCTCCAAGCAGTTGAAAGTGTTCATGCCAAGCACTGTTATGATGTTATCTTTTAGAGAATCACTGCCTTGTGTTTTAAGTACCACAGACCTTGCATTTTTGCCAGTCGTGTTAGTGCAGCCAAATCGAACACCTTTTGCTATAAGTGCATATGCCTAAAGAATACGAATACTCATCAGAAAATATATCACATTAACAAACTCATCGAAACAACCAAAAAACAAAATGCAACAATTTCAGAGTATAACACACAATTACTCACATTCAAGAGAGAAACCAACTTGCCATATTCCTTACGTATGTTACGCTTAAACTCTTTGCTTCGTACAGGAAGATTGGAGAACAACTTTTTAACTGTGACAGTTGTTCCAATTTGCCGCGCCGTTTTCTTTTCAGCCACAAGAACACCAGAATGATCAAATGACAAGTGCGTAGCGACCGGTTCGTTGACCGTTCTCGTTTCAACCGTCAAGTTTCCAAGAGCACAAAGAGAACTCAGTGCCTCTCCTCTAAATCCAAAAGTAGTCAGAGACTGAAGATCATGAAATTCAGATAATTTTGATGTATGGTGCTTGAGTGCAAGAACCTGCAATAACAACAAGTTAATAAACTCAAACCCTAACACAGTAACACTACTTTTATTTTGTAAGGTTTTCACGTTTGAGTGATGATGATATTACAATACCTTGAAACTGTTTGGAGAAATGCCGCAACCGTTATCGATGACCTGAAACCATTCTTCGCCGAAATCTTTAAGAGCGATTTCTATGCTGGTTGCGCCGGCGTCTAAGCTATTTTCGACTAGTTCTTTAATAGCGGAGGAGAGGTCGAGGATAACTTGACCGGCACAGATTCTGTGAACGATTCCCTTAGCAATAGGTTTGATAACTTGCGATTCAACCGGCATTGCTGCTACTTACACTCGATTAACCGAGCAAGCGAATACACGTGAAAACTGTGAAGAAAACCTGCTAAATTTTGGCGCCAAAATTGGAGCGGGAACGAAACAGAAATTGTGAAGAAAAAGGAAATAGAATAACGTTTGGGGTTTCTCTCTTCCGAATACGGTCTACGGTTTTGCCCTTCAATGTCCCTCAACCAATCCAATTAATCAGTTTCATAATGCTGTATTCACTAACAAAATGAGTCATTTTTTTTAATGATTTGTGTCTAGATTTAATTTTATTAGTCCTTTCCAATGAAACATAATAATTATGTTGCATCAAATGTTCAATACTATTCAAATGTCCAATGAAGTACCATTGCAACAATAACAATTCTTCATAGCAGTTTTATTAGACTGATTGTCATTAAGAATCGATTATTTTGTATCTTAGTGATATTATTATGTTTTCTTCTTATCCATTTTGTCTTCTACTTCCATTTGTTTTTACTTCCTATTTGTTGTGGGATTTGTCAAATAAAGGAGATTATGGTTTGTATTTTATTCTAATTTTTTTTTTTTATTTCTTCAGATGTCTCTATAGGTGGTCAGACAAAGGGATTTCCCATCTCTATGATTTACTTTCTAATTTCCTTTATTTGGCTGTGTGAATGTGGAGAAGAGGATGAAGAGTTGGACTTCCTCATTGAAGGTATTTTAGGATTATCACATTTTCTTCTTACTTTGAACCTCTACTTCGATTTAACCAGTTGCATTGTATTATATCAAGCCTCTCTAATATTTGTATTATTTGTTGTAGATTGATATAGGGTGGAAGCATTCATACATAAATATAAATTTTGGTTAAGATGACTTTGTACCCACATGCTATTTCAAGTTGCCAACAAAATATGTAATTCAAGTTATATTTTAAGCAGTAAGTTTTTTTTGTTCCGCTTTAAAATTATATTTTGTTGGGAATTATTCTTTTAGATTTGAGTTGAAACCTTAAAGAAAAGATTACTCAATTCGAATGAAATTTTTTTTAATGAGTGAAGTTGAATATTTTGGTATATGTTCTTTCTTAGATAATCTTTTTATTATGTTGATATTCTTTTTAAAGTAGAATGGTCAAATGAGGCTACATCTTTGAAATTTTAAATTTGTCTTCTGAAGTTTTAACCATAATGTGATCACTTATTTTAGTTTCAAATACTTGTAATCTTTTAAACTGATTGTGCTTAATTGGTTTTAGGATGATATAGTTGGAGACATTCTTGAGTGGATAATGATTATCACAAGGGTCATTGTCATTCTTAGGTACCTTTTCATGATGACAATTGGTTGTTAAATATTTATCAATCCATTTCATTAAGATTCAAGTACCTCACGTTGAATTAAAAAAAAAAGTACCTCGTGTCTCGTATGGAATATTTCAATGCGATTGCATGGGCACTACTACGTACTGAAACTCTTGAGGGTACTATTGATTAGAATCAAATTACATGAATATGATTATAATGTATATATTCTTGTAGAAATCTTAATTTTGGTTTTTAACAACCAACTTTATAGTTTTAGTTTAAAGTCTATTTTTACTTGGTCTATTTATTTCGTAGATAACAGTGTATCTACCATCGGATTACCCCATTGACTATAGAGAAAAATTCATAATTTTACGTTAATATGAATATTAAATTATTAATCTTTTGATATTGTAACATAAACGATAAATCATTTAACTAAATAAGTAAATAATTTTCACATATATATGTTACCTATGCATCGCACAGTTCAAGAGCTAGATAAATAAAACATTACTTTAGTCCAAATATATCATATAAAATTATTACTTTTCATACATTTATTATTACAAAACCACATGTGTCTAATATAAAGCAAGTAATAGACCACGAACTCAATCCTCAGATAACATCCCAGGTGCATTTTAACATAAACACTCCACAAAAATATTTGCAGTCAATATTAAACCGAATTGAACATTGACAAGTTAGAATAATCACATTCCATAATGGATTTGCAGTTAGCACCAGTACCACATCAAACATAATTACGATGTCTAATTTTCCATATGGAAATTAGAAATACAGTACCATAAAATATATCTAGGAAATTAGCAAAATAAAAACTATTTTATTTTGTATGTACTGATTTAGTATTTACAAAAGGGCATCTCACAATGCCAAGGGAAGAGGGAAAGAGTTGGATCAGCAGGGTCACTAAAAATAACCTTTTATCTTAAAAGATGGTTAGGAAAGGAAAAAAGGGAACCCTTATGCTATAATACATTTAAGGCAGGACAAATGATGGAATATATTCTAAGTAATAAATTCTAAACAGATAGCTTTACATGAAATAGCTCAAAGATGTCTTTTTTCTCGAACCACCTTCTCCATAGAGGTCATTCCATTGGAGTAGTTCGTTCATATTTGTTGACTCGGACGACACACTCGCACACACCTGTGTACACGTCATGACACATTACACTTTACAGACCACAAAAAGGACTCAAACTCAATCATGTAATATGCAACAATCAAGAAGAGCAAATAACTGTTTTTGTAATCAAAGAACTTGTAGTAGGCTTCATGTTCAAATAAGTAGCTCCTTCAATTTAAATTGAAAAGCCTTAAACAACAGAATGAAATGAACATACCTGCTCATGTGCATATCTAAAATCTTCCATCTTTAAGGGACGAATGTCGGCACTGCCACACAGTTCAGGTAAAGGTTTGTTCTCAGCCAACGCTAAGCTTCTCTCCTGAAAGATATTTCACGTAAAGGTGAGGAAGAGATTACATGGGTAATTGGGTATACATTTGCTATCTTAAAAAGGAGGTCTTCTACATTACACCTTCAATATTAAAGTGAAGTAATCCATGCATTAGAATTTCAACCAGTCCCAAAGAAACAGCAGTAAAGAATGACAAAGTCACAAAACACATTCAACAATAAAGTGGCATCTGAAGTTGACCTCCAAATGAGCTCAATGACTGTAATAGTTAGTGTATACCCTTCTTGGCCCAAATAAGTCCCTCGTTGAGTGAATGATTTGGGTCTTTTTTGTTGAACAATTTGAAATTCAAAGGGACTAATTTGGCCCAAGTGAGCGAGGGACTGATGTTGGTCTTTTTTGTTGAATAATTCAAAAGGAGTGATGATTTGTCTCAAAAAACTTATAAGTCAGCATCTTTCGTTCTTGTATTAAATTTGGGTATAGCGACTAAATTGGGTTGAATTGAAATTGTGAGAAACTAAATTGTTGCGTCTTTAGTTCTGGTGATAATCGTAATGCAAAATTGGAGTTTTATCAATCACTTCTCCATTATATATAATACTTTTCACATTTCAGACTAACTTCGATGAGCCATAGCAATGTTGAGCGCACCCTCCCCGAAAAAAAATTATCCAGGCAGAACAAATTACTCAAAAAAAACTAGGTTACTTGTTATTTATAGATGTAACATTAAAACTTTCATTGCATCAACATAATTATTCGATCAGCAGTCAAACTGACAAAGATTTCCAACTTCAAGCACATACTCATACAACATGTAATGAAACTTAATGCAATCCCTGAGCACAACGAAGGCAAAACAATGACGGGAAATCATGCAGACTTCAACCACGAAAATTATATATGAACTAACCTTCTTTTCCTCCTCCAAGATCTCTCTTATTGGACAGTGCGCTGCTGTGACACACAGATTCTGCAATCAAAATATAACAATAAGAATATTGTCTAGAATTATGTGCAACCTTCTCGGGCAAGCAAGATTTGATAACCAATATATATTGAAATACAACCTTTAGGTCACTTCCGGAATATCCATCAGTCATATTTGCTAATGCTTCTAAATCAACATCAGGCGCCAAATCTTCCTTTGCTAAAATGACTCTCATAATTTTTTCTCTGTTTGTTGCATCTGGCAAATTAACCATCAATCTAAAAAAATATTTATGGAAGATCATGTGTTAGAATAAATCTTATCTACAAAATATAAAAATACACGAAATCAAACATAACATGTTTACCTTCGTGGAAGCCTCCTAATAACAGCCTCATCAAGATCAAAAGGCCTGTTTGTGGCAGCAAGAACAAGTACACGCTCTCTATCTTTTGTACGCAGACCATCCCAATTGACCATAAACTCATTCTTCATTTTACGCATAGCCTCATGCTCACCAGGATTTTCGCGTCTCCCTAACATACTATCAACCTGCGACGAATACCAGAACAATAAAACTCAGATTACCGAAACTAATAAAACAGTACTAGCAACCATAACAAATTGGAAATTTTGAGCAGATTTAAAGAATATACAACTGAGGTGTTCAGTAAAAGAATATGCTAAACTTTAGAACTTTTGGTTCAAATCAGTTTGGAGTTCATCACAACCCCCAGCTCTTCAAACCAATGTATCAGTGCCTACACAAACACTGAAGGACGTCTAACTTCCGCTCTACTGCAGCTTCACAACTTCCAAGCAGCTTAGCCTTTCTTTTGACCACAAAATCTTTTTGACCAATGACCGACTTAGAACTTCGAAGCCTACTATAATTGTCCAATAAAGATACCTACTTTCCCCCCCATTTCACGAGCATAAATATCCTGTCAAACCAATCCAGTAATGGCTTGAAAACCATTGACCCTTTGATAAAATACAATCTATTTGGATTCTCTTAATCAATAATGGATCTTTTAGGTAAGGTAGATGAGAAAATGGAAACTCTAGCGTGAATTCAGCCTAACCAAATAGCCCTTACAGGATATTTGGAAGGTCAAGGAAACCAGACATGATTTCAGGACTTCGAGGTATTTTTAAATCATGCAAACAGTTGAATTTTATCAGTTTTGGGTAAAACAATAAGAAATAATGAACTTCAAGCAGTTACATTTTGTCAACTGACACCACTAAGATTCCAGTTGTGTATCTTGAACAGGAACTCAATTGATTTCTGTAGCAAGATATTTTTGTATGGTAAGCTACTTTTTTTAGAGGCACAAAGAAAAAGGCAATCAAATAAAGGAAAATTGTGAAAAGGGCATCATGTACACTCTGAGCCTCCTCAGCTTTTGTATGTTTCCAAGCCACAAAAGTGACATAAGCATAACAATACCCTCTAAATTGTAAAAATAATAAAAAAAAAAAAATAGAACTAAGGAGACGATATAAATGACAAGTTATACCAACCTCATCAACAAAAATAACGCTTGGAGCAATTTTGCTAGCCAGAGAAAAGACAGCTTTGACATATTTTTCTCCTTCACCAAACCACTGCAACAAACAAAATAATAGCTGCCTGTCATTGAAGTATAAAAGAATATCAACAGTAGAATAAAAGTATTTGAAGTTGCAACATTACCTTTGAAGTAATGCTGGACATGGAGATGTTAATAAAATTTGCTCCAGCTTCAGTTGCTACAGCCTTTGCAAGCATTGTTTTTCCCGTGCCAGGGGGCCCAAAAAGCAATATTCCCTTGCAAGGCTATATAAGAAGTAATTGCAATGAGGTACAGACACAGTGGGATCTACTTAAAATGTGCTCCATAAATCATTTAAAGTAAATATATATATCATTATTAGTAACTAGAATGAAAATATTTCCACCTTAGTTAGTTGCCCTTTGCAAAACAATTCAGGCCTTTGAAGAGGAAGCATAACCAATTCCTTTAAGGTGTCCTTTACATTTTCTAAAGCTCCAATATCATCAAATGAGACCCCAATATCAGTTGGTGGAATAACATCAGCAAGCAGTTTTTTCTCAAATTCATTCTCAGTGACTACATCCTGGATAAACAATTCAATAGATATGGGTATTAATCTCGTGATTAAAACAGTGACAGCGAAAAAGAACCAGATGTAAATCAGTACTGCAAAATACATACTCAACAAAATAGGGTAGGAAAAGGTATAAAATTGTAGTTGTCTAAGTTAAATTACCTTCAGTGATTTTTTTACGCTCTTGTTCTCATTTAGAATGCCCTGTAGAATGTTAAACCCATATTGAATGCTGCACAATTGAAAAGTAAAATAGTATTAAAAAAATATAGAAAACTTTATTTTATTGTTTTTGCTCAATTAGTTAGGGGTTACATTATTAAAATGACCATGTTGATGAGAATAACCTCTCAGCAGATATCACAGGCTTTGAATCATTGAAAGAAGGTTCAGATGAATGCATAAAATGGTAACTTATAGCCCAGCCAATAATCTTCTCCGCATCTAGTAAAAGGAGTTGACAAGATATTATCAGTAATGTGGTACCAAATCTAAATATTTTAATATTAGCAGGAAACATAACTTCAAACATTAAAAAAAAAACTGACTTTCAGTTGTCAGAGTTTGATCTTTGATGCAGAGAGTGTCAAGGTCAGGGCAATCCAGTTCAAACCTTTTGAGAACCTGAACCATTAGAAGAATCTCATTAGAAGTTTGAAAAATGGCAAGGCCAAAAAAAAAAATTTGAGTAAAGCCAAAGCTAAGTTTTCATTCGAGCTGTTCATATTATTTGAAAAACCAACATCAAGTGGATCATTTTATTGTTTGCAGAAAAGGTTAAGGTATGTTTAATTGTAGGCCTAAAGGGTGTCAAGAAGAGCTTATTTATAATTTATTACTTGTGTAAGTGTTAGGAAGAGCTTCTAAAGATAGCTTAAGACGTGTCTATTAGCTATTTTGAGCTTATTTTGTGAACTCCTCCTCAGTATAGCATATAGAAATAGCTTATATAGAGCATATGGATAATTTATCCTCATTTCCTCTTCAATTGTAGAAACAACTTGTACATAAACTCTTAGCCCTATAAGGAAAAATGCAAACTAAACAACAACTGATATGGATGACGAAGATGAGTAGCCATAAAAAAAGCAGGAAGCAAAAAAAAAGGAAAATTTATCTACAGAAGCAATGATTAAAATGATATTCAGAATTGTTAAGCCCACAAGAGGAAATTTCACAAAGCAAGAGAATGTGATGCTGCATACTCCAAAGGCACCCCGCACCCCATAGACAATCTCATTCTCATCCACGAACAAGCACAAAAGTTGAAAACATAATAACAGCAACAAGAGGAAGCATAGTGATAAAAAGAGTAAAAGGAATATTAAAAATTGTCAGGAGGTATAACAAGACTCACTGAGCGAATGCTGACAACGTTGGACTGAGCTTTCATAGTTTCTATGTCACGTTCTAGCTGCTGCTTCCAATCAGAAAGCAAAGCCTCATCCTGTATAAGGTTGCAAGTAAAACAGATACATGAACCGTCAGTACACATCAATACCATTAATTGTATAGTAAAATTAAATTAAGATACCTGAGGCAGCTGCATCAATACCATTAATTGTATAGTAAAATTAAATTAAGATACCTGAGGCAGCTGTATTGTAACTCTGTTTGGGAAAAGCCTATTGAGTTGCTTCATTACTTTGGGGGTTTCTTTGCTCCTATCATGCAGTCTAGTAAAGTTATCCTAAACAAACCAAATTGTAGTATAGATTGATAATTAATTTCATGAAAGAACCAGAAACAACCCATCTACAATATTGTATATTGATATTAACCAATATTCAAAAGTCCATCCATCTCAAAGCCATAAAAAAGAGAGGGTGTAGACAAAGATAAGCACTCTAACTTTCATATTAGAACTACAACGATCAAGGTATGAGGAGCAGTGCCTATGATTATTATACCGGAAAAGCAAGATCAAGTAGTGCTGTCTGATTGCCTCCAAATTTTGTAAACAGAAGGCTGCCAGGTTGGGTCTGCAAGCATAAATATGCAATCATCAGATGCAGCAGCAAAAACTTCCCTCTCATCATGATATATCATATCATTACACTCAAATGCTTGCTAACAAATATAATAAACACTACCTTCTCCTTACGATTGTCCGGTTGGATATGTGAACCAATTACTACAACATTCTGTGGCAAGTTACCGAGTCTACTTTTCAAAACTTCTGAGTTCCCAGCCACACCCTTCTCTATATCTTTAATGAACACCACTAGTGCTCCAGTTTTACTCAGATTAGAGGCAATCTATGTTCACAACAATAAAAAGGGTGTTATGTGTAGTACTTCAGGAATGGATAGATACAATACAACACTTTTGGACAAGTATAGAACTGGGACCACCTCAAAGATTTCATTAACAGCAATTTTGCTAGATTCGTCCCCTCCACAACCATCTACCAGTACTAAATGATTGGCTGTAGAACAAATCGTGAAGTTTTAAATGCATTGCAAATTATAGCATACAATATACTAGTATGCAGCTAATGGAACAGTAGCTCAATCAAATACTGTGAATTACCAGAACAAAAGAAGCCACGGTCATCTTCACAAAGGCCACCAAGATCGTTTCCATCTGGAATTGATTTCTCAAATCTAACCCCAATTTTTGAAGACCCATTATTTTCAAAAGCGAGGAGAACTTTGCCCCGGCAGCCATAACTCGGTCCCCTGCTCAATATAGCAGACAAAAAAAAAACATAAATTCCATCAAGAACAAAAACAAACTAAAATGGAGGTAAAAAACAGATAAATAAATAAACAACAACAACAACCAAACCTTATCTTACAAAGTAGAGTCGGCTAAATGGATTAAACGACGTCATAATGTTCTATTATATAGCATATCTCTTTCCAGCTCATTTATCTCTAGGTCTTTCTTAATAGTTTCTCATCGTTTTTCTAGGTCTTCCTCTACCTAAACCCTTCATTTGATCTACTCTCCTGACTACAAAATCTACTAGTCTCCTCTCCACATACCCAAACCACCTGAGTCGGGTTTCTACAATCTTTTCTAACTATAGGTGCTACCCCAACTCTCTCTCTAATGTTGCATTCCTAATCTTATCTCGTCTAGTCTTTCTACACATCCAACGCAACATTTGCATCTCTGCTATACTTATTTTATCCTCATGTTGGTAAACAGAAAAGCCTGTAAATTGAAACTCTCTTGAAACAGCCATGACGAATGCACGAGAGAAAAGCCAATGCAAGAATTTTAACCCAAGTAAACCAAGAACTTAAATCATACGCATTCTCAACTCCGAATAAATTAGTTGGAAAAAATACACATAATGACAACATCTGAGCTGAACAAAGTGCACTCCAAAGTGAAAATTTTCAAAAGTTGTAACATTTGCAAATGAGGGGCCTACTATTCATGAAAATTTTCCCAATGCATTATAAAACCATTAGACTACAAAATTATTATCATCTCTACAATTAGATCAAGCTCTTCTACTAGCTAAGCGTAAAATGTTACGAAGTATGACTTTTCCATTAAAAAATTACCTTGAAGGAAAATCTTGCGGTGATGAGACAGCAGAAGGGAAATCACCAACAAATTTTACCCGATCACCTGCAAATAATGTAAGCATCATATCATTGAAGGCATCAATAGATTATAGAATGACATCTAGCATATAGAAAACAATAAGATAATAGGATGTAAGTTTTCAAATAGGTGACATCTAGCATATAGAAAAGAATAACACACCAGCTTACCTGTTTTAAGAGTATTGCCTTTCGACGATGCCGTAGAAACTTCTTGCTTCACAATAGCCGGTGAACTTAATGAGGAACCACCTATAATTTGGGCATCAACACTAGAAGATGGTCTCTTAAGCGGTAATGTAATAGCTTGAGTACTTCTCTTAGTAAACACGGATGGTCTTTCAGGCCTTGAACTTTCTTTGGTAGAATCAACATCCTTCAGTGGTGCTCGCTGAAAAATCAATTGCACAATCAATACAATTGTGTAGAATATTGCTCATTTTAACACGAAAGAATCCCAACAGAACCACACAGACAAGAAAGCCAATAAAGACCGTGGTCAAGGAATGAATTTTATAAAATTCTTAGACTAATATGGAATAATCCTACAAAACCTCCATAAACATAACAAAAGAAGGATATCTTAGAAAACATACCCCGGGAGGAGAGAGATAATTCACAATTAATAGCCTCGCACCAAAATATTTTGCAAGTGCCTTGGACAGAGTCTCTTGATATATTTCTGAACCTACAAAAGAATCATATATGATGAAAGCACTCCTAATTTAGGGAGAAAAAAAAATTATTATATAAACAATAATGATGGAATTACCTGCAGGACCAGATAACAATATCCGAGGGGACAACGACGGAAGGTCTGAAACAAATTTTCCAGAGCCATTGCACTTCAAATGAATGTACACAGAAGCAATCAAAACATTCTTTGTTGTATCACTGTAATAATGCAAGTCATCATAACCAGTAGAATAAATTTTATCTATCTCAAGGCAGTAAGTACAAGCAATCCTACCCAGCATTATAGCAACAAAGAATATCAAACTGTGACCACACAATAGGTATGTAAAGCCAAGGTATCATACAACAGGAAATCAAATAAGAAAAAGTTATTAACAAGAAGCAAATATTTGCACCTTAGATAATATGGGAAACTTTCAAATGAAACATCGATATTCTCAGCACAGAGAATTCTCAACCGTAAATTATCCGTCGAAACTTGTTTCCTGGGCGGTGCCAATACTGTTGGGGTATCAACATCTTTAAGGAGTTCCCCTAATTCCTTACGTTCTCCCAGTATCCTGGCAATGTTGCCACTTAAATCAAATGCAGGACATGATCCAGAAACCTTGTGCAATAATGATCTCAAGTTGCTGGCAGGAGCAGTCGTCTTCCCAACATCTGCATCCACACCAGCATTGACATCTACAGAGTCAACCTTAGGATCTTCGTTAACAGTAGCAGAGGACGGAAGACCAGTTTCCTCAGAAGAAAAAACTCCATCCGGTTCTTTATGATCGGTGCTCTGCTTCATTTCAGTGTTTGGCGTTTCATCCCCATTACTGGCAGGTAGTGATGAAACGTCAGTGTTCTGTTGCAAGTTCATGCTAGTGTTACCAGGAGGGGGAGTGATAGATAATTCTTTATCAAGATTAGGAAAAGAAGCTAATATTGAAGCTCCAGCAACAGCCGATAGGTCTCCAGATCTAGCATCAACTTGCGTTCCAGTTATTGGAGCACCCTGGGCTTCCAAAATACTCACAGGAGAAGGTACATTGGCACTGGCGGTAGTGATATTATTATTATTGAGCTGCTGAAAGATCTAATCCAAGCTAAGGAACCCATTAAATATCAATGAAACAAATTTAAGAATGAAAAACGCGGCAGTTTGTAATATAAATACATAAACACATTACTTACTGGTTTTTTTGCAAAGGTGACCACAGACACGTGCAAAAAAAATGAAGAAAGGAGCAAGAAGAAACGAAAGAAAAAAAAAAAGATAAATCTTCCCATGGAACCATATCTAAAGGATACATAAGCTTCCTTTCCGCTAGAGCCAAAGACAACCTCATCACCTCCACTTAAAATTAGACGGGATTTCTTACCATATGACTTCCCGTTAACTTGCACAGCACCTTTACTCCCTACGATTTCAAGCAATGCAACAGATGAACTTCCATGCTGTGCAAACTTATAATACAAATAACAACCGTGGTTAGTAATCTATAAAACATATCAATGGTTAACAGTAGTTTTCTTATGTTAGGACAATTTTAGGAACATCTACCATAAAAGAGTTGTAATTCATTCTTTTCAGTGATATCTTTCACAAAACATCTATAGCAGATCTGAATTTTGTTCGAAAAATGACTTATTTGTCAAAAATCATAACAAAGCCGTAAAGATCTTAGCTCTTTGGTTGATTGTTTTAACTTTAAACAGATAAAGGAAGAAACTCTACCTCTATGTGGCTCAATTTGCACAAAACATGACTAAGAGCAGGATCTTTAAGCCATAAATTACATTGTCGACCTTGACCAACTGTGTAAATAGGATCGCACATGGACAGGTGAGGATTCTGGAGAAGCATGAACAACAAAAGGATTAATTTCAAACCCATAAAAGCCCAATCTGAAATAAAAGATTAAATGAAAAGATAGAGCCATAAATTAGCTAAAAGCTTTCCCCGTTTTACGCTTTACAATAAATTGCGGATTCATACTTAAATGTAAATATTACTTTCATGAATCATGTCAAACACCAATCTTATACATTTTTAGAAAAAACCAAAGACAATGTTTTCAACAAGCACAATGAAAATAATCGGAATGCAAGTTGATGCAAGATCTAGAGATCTGTCGATTTCTGGTGCAGCTTCAATATTGGCTTCTTTTTCAAATCTTAATAAAGATTTATCTCTCATTCCACCTCCTGCTAACATTGGCATGAAAATGCATAAAAACAGACGTTTCGCCACTAACTGCCGGTAATGGGGATGATACGCCAAACATTGAAATGAAGCACAGCACCAGTTTTTTCTGTTGAGAAAACTGATTCTTCGGTTTTTTCGGCAAGCAAGGTTATGTATCCTTCAGGTATGGAGATGTGCAACAGCGACGAGTAGGCTGCGCCTCTGCGGGAGAAGGAGATATGAGGTTGAACACAAAGGACACTTGTTTACGGATTCATCTATAATGGACTTTTTAGGGTTTGGCACATTGTGCTTCTTAAAAAGATCAATGATGGGATTAAGTCACATGAATGAAGAATTGTTGCTCTCTTTGGGTCTTCCCTCTGTGACCTCTTTTTCCTTATTTGTTAGTTATATGAAAATAAATAAATCTTCCATATATAGTGTTAATTATTAATAGTTATATATACATAAATATTAGCATTAACATATACAAACATAGTATTAATTATTAAATAAAGATAAAATACATTAGAATAGTGGTCATCCTGCTGCATGCTATAGTGGTTATCCTGGTTTCAGGGTCAATGCCTGTGTCGCTATTCGAGATTAACAGCATATTCCCTTTAAATGAAATATTGTACAAGTCTTGTGAAAAAGGGGAGAAAAAAAATAGGCGTTGGGAGAGCTTTTCCCTCTTAAATGGGTCCATCTGGCTAACTCAAATTAATCAAAATTCAAGATCTAGTGTGACTTTTACATATTGAGTCCTAGGCTAGATAAAAATTAAGCATCACTAAATCACCAACATATAGATGATGACATAACCTAGAATCTGAAATCGTGATTAATTTCTATGTGTGATATAGTACAAAACATGATCTTCTCTTGTTGGTAATGCACAAATAAGAAATTGAAATTTCCCAAAACCTTAAACATTAAAATGAAATAGAGGGAGTAAATTACAAATCCTGTCCCGTTTGCATCTCACTGTTTCTGAAGTCCAAGATGAAGATAATATGCAAATTTTCAAAATCTATGTTTTCTCCTGGGTAATAACATAAGCAAGTGGTGGCGAGGTGTGCAATATTAATACAGACTCAGCTTTGTGGCTCACGATAGGTGGCTCCATCTCCCTTGTGGCCCCTCTCTCTAGGCATGTCAAAGGAAACCGACTCATAAAACACATTACTTGCCATGTAGTGGCACAATGGAGACGCATAGAAGAGGAAGAGAATGGAGTAACTGAGAAGAGAAAGCGACTGGAGTATCAAGAGAACGGGAGACCAAAAAGGGAGGAGAAAAAAGAGGATGTGTTGCATTTTGACCTGGAAAAGTTGTTTTGTAAAAGCTTGGTGGGGTCTGAAGTCAAATTGAAAAAGGCTCTCTATTCCACTTTTTTGTGAATTTCAGCGGTGATTAATAAAAAACCAATTCTGTATAGAATCAAAATCACATAGCACTGCAAACAGTTTTTGTTGACCTCATTCCCAAATAAAATAAATTAAAAGGGAGAATTATTGGAGTCAGTCCAAAATTTGTGTTCCCCGTTCACTGAAAATTGATACTCTCTTGGAATTCAAAGTTGACTCCAAGGGTATGTAATATTGGATTGGAGGTATGTAATGGAATAGGATAAAATGGAATGAAGCAGAGTGGAGTCGAATGGAAAAAAGGTTTGGTTCCATTGTTTGAATAAGGAGACTTCAAGTTTGATAGACCGTGAAAATGTGAGGAACAATTAATTTACACTTATACATTTTGGGAAGAAGTAACTCACCACCTCTACGTCAAGCGAGTTTTATGAAGAGTGAAGGCTACCCAAGTGCAAGAGAAGTGAATCCCCAAGAAAATGTGAGCGATCACTGGCGTAGTGAGTATTTATTACAGGTGAATAGATTAGATATGCTATTTGAACTGAGTTTTTACATTTTCACAAAACCTTTAATCTTGTCAAGATAGTGATACTATTGTAAAATGCATAGAAAATTATCTGATATTGAACCACAACAATTCTACATTTTACGGTTGTGTTCCGTATGTTTTCACATCTTCCATCTTTATCTTTGGTGTATGGGACTTTTTCCAACGTAGGTAATCCATAATATACACTAAGTTGAGGCTGTAATTAACCTCCACTATAAAATGCAACATGATGCATATAGAAAATGTGAAACACGTTGAACGAATTCAAAGTCCTGAATTGTGAGTCTATCAATCAATACTATATGAGTCTTGCTAACAAGTGTCCTAAGTGCATTTGTTAAAGAATCAAAAAGTAGGAATTTGTCATTGAAAAGATTAAAAATTAAGCTTTCCAAAGGTTGAATGCACAATTTCCAATACATTTTTAGAGCACTTGTTAGCATTTCTCATACTATACTATATTAATAAAATAAAGGACAATGATTTCTAGATTGTCAAAATCACTAGTCTCAGCTCCAAGCATTTAAATAAGAGTACATAAGTATACCTCGGAAGATTGAGAAATGAGCTTTCCCCAAGCATCCTCAGCCTTAGGACACAGTTTGATGCCGCATTTCTTCGGCCGAGCTATCGGTGGCAAACCCTTTGATTTCTCCGCAATGTCACCTGTGTCTGCCACAAAATCCAAAAATATCACCCATAAAAAAAACCACATTCATGTTTTAGATTAAATATAAATTATATAAATACAATAATATAATACAATACAACTCCACAATGAAAAAGATTGTGAGTTTGATACCTAAACACCGAAGAGGAGACATTAAAGCCTCGGTTTTGACAGCCACAGAAGAAGACTTATCGTTATCACAATCAACAGCATTCAACGACGACGTTTCTTGCAGATCAGATGACCGTATCTCTCCTTTGGCGGATTCGTTAACCGACGGCGAGGGATTTGCAGCGGATGAGCCATCCTCTGAAACCTATTTCATAAAAAACAAATCTGAGAATTAAGAGAAAATTGAATTTACAAACCCTGGTGAGGAATTAGGGGATTTGGTTTGAATGAAAACCTTGGATCGTTTAGTGTTTGAAGGAGGAGATGAAGGAGAAGAGAGAGAACGCTTGGAAGATGAGGAACTGCGTCTAGTTTCAACCATGGTGATGTGATGGGTCAGCCCTTTGGAGGAAGATGAGATATGTGTTGTTGCGAGTTTCGACCAAAAAACAAAGATGATGTTGAAACTGGTCAAGAAGGTTTGTGTTGTGTTGTGTGTCGCTCGTTTTATACAGAGGTTAATAATATAATAATATTGCAATTTTAAATTTTTAAAAAGACGGGTTTACGATCAGAATTTACACTTGGGATTTTTTTTTTTATTTAGAGATCTAATGGATTTATAGTACATAATTTTAAGATTTTAAAATATTTTAATGTACCTCATAGTAAATAACCAAACATAAAAAGGTTAAAAAAAATTAAAAAATAATATTAATGATGGATATAGAAAACTAAAATGTAAAAAAAAAAAAAAGCACACAATAACTTGAAAAATAAATTGATCACTAGTATTGCTTATGACATATAAATGAATAGTGTGACGTGAATGAATAATAATAAATAAATAACCTTCAAGAAAAATATATTGAAATATAAGTGTAGTTAAAAAAATAACAAGTAGAAATCTCGATAGTTTGAGTGAGATCATTGAATGTATTATTTTGACCTAAAAAGTTGTTATACTCGACGAAACAATTTTTTAAAATCTATAACATTTTTAATATAAAAAACATTTTTTAAATTAAATCTTAATTGAATATCATCGGCATTACACGAATCTTGATTGAATATCACAATTATTTTTCAACAAATTTTTTTTTAAATTGTTAGAATTTCTAATCAAACTCTATGTATGAGATGTATTATAAATAATTGAGGGTAGAGGGAGGATCCGGAGCAAACCATTGTCATGCTATAAACTTGTCCATAATTCATTCTTAACTCACAAATAACATTATCCGCTTATAAAAAAAAATAAAAATAAAAATAAAAAAAAAAAAAAAAACAAATATTATCATCAACCACATTCAAGTATATATCATCAACACATCATAAAAATCTTTTCAATTCAACAAATTCATCGCAAGATATTCTTTGTCTACTTCACAATGTAGACAAATCCACTAATAAGTCGTAAAAACTCAATCATCAACATCATATGATCAGGCATGGCATGTAATACTACAATATTCACATTCACAAATTGACTCATTGTTCATATGGGGATGCAATGCATCAAAATAGTAGCCAACTAAATGATTTCCCTTGCCTCTCCAAAATCAATATCCGCATATATTCACGAGTATCTTATTTAAAAAAATGTAACATTAGAGAAGACATTATTATATTATTATAGAAGTTATGGAAATTTTTGAAAAAAAAACATTAGAGAAGACATGACATAAATTTTCGAAAAATCATTTTATAAAGTAGACTAAATATTTCTAAAAATTATATAAAAATGTCAAAGATCATTTTAATATTTTCGAAAATGGTTATCTCTAGTTAACTTTCATCTTCTTAATAAAATAAAAAATGGGCCCTAAAACACCTCATTTTTTATACAGTAATACACAATTACACATATCGTGCGTATATCATCGCACACAAAATTTCTTGCATTTACGTTACAAATAGACACACATAAATATTTTGGAGGCAAGGAGAGGTTGTTACCACAAATCACAAATACAATGTCATACAATTAATATTAATGAAATTAGCAACAACAAAAATGATTTTATTTTTATTGTTAAAAAAACTAGGTATTTACAAAAAGAAACCCCACAAAACAATGGGGAATAATAATAAGGGGAAAGATTGGATCATCTGGGGTAGTACTAGAATAAGCTTTTATCCCCCAGTGAAATTGCCAAATTCTTCTATGTATGAAAAAATATGAAGGGAGAAAAGCAGAAGAGGAAGAAGGCCGGAGAAAGAAGAAAAAAGGCAAAATCTATGATATAATACAATAGAGAAAAAAAACCACATATGGAATTTCCATATCAATTGGTGGCTGACCTTGTTACACATTTTAGGTGATAGAAGGAAGAATAATAGCCTAAGCAAGAAATGCTATACAGAAAGCTTTTACATGAAGTAGCTTAAAGATCTCATTTTTCTCGATCCACCTTCTCCATATAGGTCATTCCATTGTTGTAGCTCATTCATATTTGTTGACTCCGACGATACGCTTGCGCACACCTGCATAATGAAATATTATGTGATTATGTAATTTTTTCAACGCAGCGTAATTAGACACTCATGCAAGAAGTTCAGTCTATATAATACAAATGTTGCTTGTTGTTCAATTAAATAACATACTCAATTTTAATACCACTTTGTCCTTTTTTAGGCTGACATATCACTGAATTATACACATCATTTTGTATAGCTTCAGCATCATACTCACATCTAACAATTCAAAATCATTTCACATTACACTTCCATTTCCTAACATATCTTGCTAACAAAAAATGGTTGAAGATTTGAAAACAACCTTGAATCACAAAAAGATTTGAGGAAGTCAAAGGAGAAGCGGAAGAGGGATTTACATCACACTATGTGACAAGGAGAATGACTACATCGAGGAGTAGGAGGGATTTACTTTCATCTTTGCTGTGTTGTGTAAATTTTTGTTACATAATAGCTTCAATTTTCTACTGACATCTTGTTTCGAGGCTTATGAGTTATTATATCATCTCCCTCTAGTCTACGATACTCTAGGTGAATTTTATTTCCTACAATGTTTCTAATTTTTTCATGAAATGCCACAAGTTTTTCTTTCAATTATATTTGGTACTTCTTTAGCAGAAATATTGTATTATATAGCTAGCATCTTCATCCATAGGTTTGCCACCGCCTGCCATCAATAACATCTTCTACCAAAATCAGTAAAAGATGTAAGACGGCGCACGAGGCTGCAATTTTATAGTTGTTCTGTGCTAAGCCACCCTCACCACCAAAGTGAACACACTCGAGAAAATAACATGGAAAAATAAAATGAATATACCTGTTCATGTGCATATCTAAAATCTTCCATCTTTAAGGGGCGAATGTCTGCACTGCTACACAATCCGGGTAAAGGTTTGTTCTCAGCCAATGCTAAGCTTCTCTCCTGAAAGATATTTTATTTCAGCGTGAGGAAGCTTAAACCAAGCACTGAACTGTTGTGCGGGCATAATAAATTACTATGATCAAAAGTCTTGTTTAGCACTTGACTAAGAGAATTTTGCATGACATTCCATCAAAACACACTAATATATATAAATATAGATAACATTATAACTAACCTTCTTTTCCTTCTCCAAGATTTCCCTTATTGGGCAGTGAGCTGCTGTGACACACAGATTCTGCAATCACAGTGAAAATATTTTACAAAAAATCAGATTCACTCTTCTCTAGCAGCCAAACAAGATAAAGTCTTAAAAGATATATAGAATAACTACCTTTAGGTCACTTCCTGAGTATCCATCACTCATATTTGCTATTGCTTCCAAATCAACGTCAGGTGCCAAATCCTCTTTCGCTAAAATTACTCTCAAGATTTTTCCTCTATTCGGAGCATCTGGCAAATCAACCATCAATCTACACAATTTTTTAAAAGACTCCGAATTAGAATATGCCTCATTAGTAAAGCATGAAATAAAAGAAGCTTTCATCAAACATAATATGTTTACCTTCGCGGAAGCCTCCTAATAACAGCCTCATCAAGATCAAAAGGCCTATTTGTAGCAGCAAGAACAAGTATACGCTCTTTTTCTTTTGTACGTAGACCATCCCAATTAACCATAAACTCATTCTTCATTTTACGCATTGCCTCATGCTCACCGGGATTTTCACGTCTCCCTAACATACTATCGACCTGCCACAGGTTCCAGCAAATAAATCAAACACATATAATTGAAAAACAAAACAAAATCCACAGTACCCAGTAGCTATCATAAAGAAAGACAAGGTTTAAATATGTTTACACCTTCATTTCAGCCAGTGAATCATGTCCTAGGCATGGAAATGAAAATTTGCTTTTTAGCAATTAATCACAACACTATATAACTGAGGTGTTGAGTAAAAAAACTGCTAAACTTCTGAACTTTGGCTAAAATCTGTTAAAAGATATATTCCAAATCACAACCCGCCAGCTATTCAACCCAATGTATCAGCTCATTCTTTTAATCACGATCTATTAACAAATGCTAAATCCAAATGAGAAATTCAAATCTTTCTACCTGTTAGAATATTAGAAAATATCTTTTATATTATATTAGAGTATCTTGAGTTATTTCCTATGATCAATTTATAATCATAGAGATATTTTAGAATATCTCTCATTATTATTATGATTTGTTCCTGATTTAGGATTAAGTCTATGTTTCTCTATAAATAGATATTAGTATTGAGTCTTTTGTAATCAAGTTATCATAAAGCTATTATCAATAATATTCAAACCCTAATTATTTTCTCTCCTCTTTTTCTCTAAAATCCCACAACTTCAACATGGTATCTAGAGCCTATTTCGATCCTCCTTGAACGATCCCGCCTCTATTCCGCTGCCGAGTTCCCAACAGTTTGGGAATATAATCTTAGTTTCTCTTTTCTAGCATGATCATTCCTTTTCTGATTGCTGTCACTTCCGTCCACAAATGTCGCTGCTGCCCCGTCTGCCACTGCCGCCGTCTGCTGCAGCCTGCCGCTGCTGCTGGAAAAGTTTTCTGACACAACCACTTCCATTGTGTGCGGAATCTCCCAATCTAGACAACCCAGATTTTTTATGCCAAAAAATGCTCCACGCGCGCTCATGTGCCTTCAAGATCCTCCGTGTTCATTCCACGCGCCACCGCCAACAACCTCGAGCTTAGGCGCGTCTGTCCGCCTTCCGGCACAATGTTTCAGTCGTCTAGATTGGGTTTTCCTTCCTGTTTCCAGATCTGCCCTTACTTTCCAATTTTGATCAACGAAAAATATGCGTCTTTGTTCAAACAACCATTATCTCTCCTGTTTTGGATGCATTTTCTCACTCCGTTGATCGATCATGGCTTCGTTTCATTAGAGTCGTGTTGCTTCTTCTTTGGTGTTTGTCATGCAATTTAATTGTTACTAATAGATTATAACAGTGGCTTCTATTCCCACCAACAATCATTTTGGTGGTGTCCCTTTTCCCACATACGAATCATATTAATGATGACTTCTTCTTCCGTTGATGGTTATTCTGACAATGTCTTTTATTTTCATGACTCGCTTTATCTTGGCAATTTGTCCCAGATTCACTGGCCCCATCTTTGTCCCAGATGTACTGGCCTTACCTTTCTCTCCCTGAAGCATGCCGCTTTCTCCTTGAAGTATTTTCAAGTTTAATATTTTGAGTCTCCGATATTATTGGTTTGAAGCTTCCAAATGCAGTTTTTTAGAAGAACGGGCCTTGCTTTGTTCAATTACTTGCCATGAATTTCTCTCATGCTGATGATCATTCCGGCTATCTAGCTAGGCTATATTTATAGCAATTCTCTCCGACTTCACCTGCATCCCTGAGTTGCCTTTCCATCCAATTTTATTCTTTTGCAGAGCAATACATTGTTTTCTTGTAACAAGCTAAAGCTTAGTAAACTTTAACTTGAGGGGGAGTGTTAGAATATTAGAAAATATCTTATAATATCTTTTATATTATATTAGAGTATCTTGAGTTATTTCCTATGATCAATTTATAATCATAGAGATATTTTAGAATATCTCTCATTATTATTATGATTTGTTCCTGATTTAGGATTAAGTCTATGTTTCTCTATAAATAGATATTAGTATTGAGTCTTTTGTAATCAAGTTATCATAAAGCTATTATCAATAATATTCAAACCCTAATTATTTTCTCTCCTCTTTTTCTCTAAAATCCCACAACTTCAACACTACCATTGTCCCCATCCCACATTGCATGCCATGAATGCCTTCTGCTTCTGCATGTCTTTTTAACGTCATCTTATGCCCCACTACTTGGCTTTCCCCCATTTGATGGGTACGCATAACCACTCAAACAAAACCATCAATATGACATGAAATATGTGAACCCCTTGGTGAAAAGGCAATCTATTGTGTAGATGGTTAAGAGTTTCGGTATGATGGAACGAAAGAAGTAAAAAAGTTTATGCTTATTAATGGTCTAGCCTTTACAATTAATTAATTCTTTTAATTTGGAAGGCCTAAAACCACTCTTGAATTTGGAACCTTGAGAAAGTTGTGAATGTGCAGGAACAGCTGAATTCATCGGTGTTTGAGAAAACATTTTTCCAAAATCACAAACCTTGACAACTTACATTTGCTAATTAACACCAGCAACAATCACAGTTGCGCATTTAAGATCAGGAATTTATTGGCTTCTGGTTCTGTACCAAGATATGTTGTATAACGAACTACCCTTTTTAAAGGCAGAATGTAGACAGCAGACAAGGGAAATTCAGGTCATGTGAACATCATCTAAACCATTGAGCCTCCTCAATAATTACATGTTTCATAATCACTAGTTACATAACAAAATGCCACCTTTTAAATGGTGGAAAGTAGACTGAAGGACAAAATCGAACATTCATTTTCAAAAATATGGTAAAAAGGTAACGGAATTTAAATTTAAAATATTTAAAGCAAAAGAAAAGAAAATTTAAAGCTATATTAAAAAAAAGATATAAATATGACATGTTATACCAACCTCATCAACAAAAATAACACTTGGAGCAATTTTGCTGGCTAGGGAGAAGACTGCTTTGACATATTTTTCTCCTTCACCAAACCACTGCAATAAAAGCATATTTATCATGTGGCTAAAATATACAGGGAAACCGGCAACACAAAAAATCCATTTACAATGCTGATACCTTGGAAGTAATGCTAGACATTGAAATATTGATGAAATTTGCTCCAGCTTCAGTTGCTACAGCCTTTGCGAGCATTGTTTTTCCTGTGCCAGGGGGTCCGAAAAGCAATATTCCCTTGCAAGGCTACATCCAAATAAATTACACAATAAGGTGCTGCACACATTGCATGATTGCATTGCACCATCTACTAAAAATGTGTCTCACTAGTCATTTCAAGTAACTAGAAATGTTTCTACCTTAGTCAGTTGTCCTTTACAAAACAATTCAGGCCTTTTAAGAGGAAGCATGACCAGTTCCTTCAAAGTTTCTTTCACATTTTCTAAAGCTCCAATATCATCAAATGTGACCCCAATATCAGTTGGTGGAATAACATCACCAAGCAGCTTTTTCTCAAATTCATTCTCAGTAACCACATCCTGGAGAAACGATAAAATAAATATCAGTATTAATTCACGACTCATACAATGACAGTGTAAAGAAACCAAATGGAAGTCAGTACCGCAAAATGCATACTCCACAAAATAGGGTGGGAAAAGGTATAAATTACCTTCAATGACTTTTTTCCGTTCTTGTTCTCATTTTGGATGCCTTGAAGAATGTTAAACCCATACTTAATGCTGAACAAATGAAATGTAAAACAATGTTAAAGATACAAATTGAAAATTAGAAAAGTTTGTTTTATTTTTTCGCTCAATCTATTAAGATTGACAACTTGACATTATGAAAATATCCAGAAATGATGAGAACAACCTCTCTGCAGATATCGCAAGCTTAGAATCTTTGGCAGAAACATCAGATGAATGCATAAAATGGTAACTTATAGCCCAGCCAATGATCTTCTCCACATCTAGTAAAAGGAGTTGACAAGATATTATCAGTACTATTGCAGCAAATCTCAATATTTCATGCATACACATAATTGCTAAACACTGACTTTCAGTAGTTAGAGTTTGATCTTTGATGCAGATAGTCTCAAGGTCAGAACAATCCAATCCTATTCTGTTGAGAACCTGAACCATTAGAAAAAATCTCATCAGAAGATTGTCAAATAGCAAGACAAAAATAAATTTTAATATTGAATAAACTAGAACTAGAGACATGACAAATGGAGCTCTGCATATTGTTCCAAGCAACAAAGGATATATGGATGGCTAGGATGGAACAATAAAAAAAAAGTTCCCATAAACGTGCAAAAAGTCATCAAGGGTTGTTATGCGCAATGGGAAATTTTCACAAACCAAATGGATGAGATGCAACATAATCCAAAGGCACGCATACTAACTTATATAGTCCAAGAACACGCACAAACTTTGAAAGCATAGATAAAATAAGTTCAGCAACAAAGTGAGCATGGGATAATAGGAGTGAACAAGGAACAAAAAAGACTCACCGAACGAATGCTGACAACATTGGAATGAGCTTTCATAGTTTCAATGTCACGATCTAACAGCTGCTTCCAATCAGAAAGTAAAGTCTCATCCTGGACATGTTTGAAAGTACAGCACATATATATGAATAATATATGTGAATTATAATTAAAACCAATAAATTGCAAAATTAGTTAAATCTAACATTATGTTGCTATTCATATATATATGAATTATAATTAAAACCAGTAAATTGCAAAATTAATTAAATCTAACGGTATACCTGAGGCAGCTGTATTGTCACTTTGTTTGGGAAAAGGCGGTTGAGTTGCTTCATTACTTTGGAGGTTTCTTTGCTCCTATCATGTAGTTTACTAAAGTTATCCTAAACAAAAAGACCAGATTGAAGTAGACTGACAAGAAACAATCAAGCTAAAATGTTACATAATGATACTTAGCATTTAAAAATATTCAGAAATCTATCTTAAACACATAAAAGGTGAAAGATTACACAAAGACAGTTCCGAAAACTTCATCCCTAGAACTACACCATGCTTTAAATCAAGGCATGAAGATAAGTAGAAATGGCTATGATTATTATACCGGAAAAGCAAGATCAAGTAGCGCTGTCTGATTGCTCCCAAACTTTGTAAACAGAAGTCCCCCAGGATGGGTCTAGAAACAAGAACAGACAGCTATTAGATACAGAAATACAATTTCTCTTCTAATCATGAGATCACAACCACCAAATTCTAGATTTTTCAATACAATAAATAATCAAATGGCACCTTCTCCTTACGACTGTCCAGCTGGGTATTTGAGCCGATTACCACAATATTTTGTGGCAGACTTTCAAATTTACTTTTCAAAACATCTGAGTTCCCAACCATTGCCTTCTCTATATCTTTAATGAACAAAACAAGTGAACCACTTTTACATTGATTAGAAGCAACCTATATACATAACAGCAGATACTAGTGTTAAGTATATTTCTTCAACGACTGGGAAAATTTTGACATGTTTAGAACTAGAACAACCTCAAAGATTTCATTAATTGCAACTTTGTCAGAGTCATCCCCTCCTGAACTATCTACTCGTTGTAAATGGTTTGCTGCAATATAAGCCATCAATGAATTAAAAATTCCAAAATTATAGCACGCAATATGCTAATATGTAGCTGAGGAAACAGAAGTTCTATAAAAATAAGAGAATACCATAACAAAAGAACCCATGATCATATTCGCAATGGCCTCCAAGATCATTTCCATCTGGAATTGATTTATCAAACCTAACTCCAATTTTTGAAGACTCGTTGTCTTCAAAAGCAAGTACAACTTTGCCCCGGAAGCCATAGCTTGGTCCCCTGCCAGACATAGAAATGAATAAAATCCTAAGTTACCAGAAAAGACAAAAGGTTAAACTAAAGGATTAGATAAAAAAATGTTTCATTAGAAAAAACAAAGGGAGAGAAAAACTACTGGGCTAATAAAATATCCACCAAATAAGATAGTTCGTAAATTTTAAAATGAAAAATAAATAACATCAAAGCTATCTAGTCTCTCTGCATAACAAACTGAAACTAAAACAGGGATGAGCAATGCACCAAAGAAGCCACAGACAGAACTCTAACCCAAAGCAAATTAAAGATCGAGTTATGTCACTTATGTGCATTCAGCCGCAATCAAAATGTAAAGAAACATAACAGAAAATGACAAAACATCTTAGTAGAATCGAGAGAAATTGCTATGAAGCTAAGGGCTTGTTTCATTTTTATTTAAAGTGTCTTGTTTATATTTTATGTTTTCATCTTTATTTAAAAAATTACCATCTTGTTTTTCTGTTTCATGTTTACAAATCACACAAGGATGTTGTTCTCAATGTATCTTGATAAATATTTAAAAATAGGAAACACTGAAAACAGTGTGGTAGTTTTTTAATTAGAAGTGAAAAGCGAAACATACGCACAAACAAACAGACCTAACCTCAAAAAAGATGATAACAATTCAGCCACTAAAATTTATTATTCTTCATAAAAGATTCACAATACTTTTCCAAGCCATAATAGAACTTTCATGCATAACCTTCTCAACAGAACTACGAAAACCCTACGTCTATACAGGGTCATATCAGCCTTTACTAATTATAAAGCATAAAAATATTGTGAATTATATAACTCTTCAATACCACAAATTACCTTGAAGAACCATTTTGTAGTGATGAGACAGCAGGTGGAAAGTTACCGACAAATTTTACTCGATCGCCTGCAAATTACATAAATATCATATAATTAAAGCCTTCAAAATGCCAACAGGCATCAATAATAGAACATAATAGGAAAAAAATTCAAAGATAGATGTTGATTTTTAAGGACACAATAGCATACCTTTTTTAAGAGCAGTGCCTTTTGATGATGCAGTAGAAACCTCTTGCTTCAGCATAGCCTGCGAACTTAATGTAGATCCACCGATAATTTCAGCATCAACACTAGAAGTGGGTTTCTTATGATGTAATGTAGAAGCCTGAGTACATCTCTTCAAAATAACAGATGGCCTTTCAGGTTTTGAACTTTCTTTGGGAGAATCAACCTCCTTTGATGGTGTTCCCTGACAGACAAATTACAGATTAACAACAATTATGGGTGTATAGCAATAACAGTATTGCAAGAAACCATCTCGACAGAAGCGAGCACGTGTCACCAAAAAGTCAACAACGCAAAAAAAGTCATTCAATTCTTAAACTAGAAAGATACAATCCGACAAAACTGTAAATATAACAAACAAAGTTTATCTTAGTCTCTTAGAAACATACACCAGGCAGTGAAAGAGAATCCACAATCAGTAGTTTGGCACCAAAATGCTTTGCAAGTGCCTTGGACAAAGTCTCCTGATATATTTCTGAACCTACACAAGAATCATATAGAACTCTATCACTTCTATGTTATAGAAGGGAGAAATAGAAGCATAAACAACAATGATAGAATTACCTGCAGGACCAGATAACAATATCCGTGGAGACACCGATGGGAGATCTGAAGCATATTTTCCAATGCCTTTGCACTTCAAATGAATATATGTAGAAGCAATCAGCACATTCTTTGTTGTATCACTGTAATAATGCCACACATCACAGACATGTAGCCATAAGTTATTTGTTATCTATCTCAAAGCAGTAACTACAAGCCATTAAACCCAGTAATAGAGCAACAAGGAATATTAAGGAAGCTGTAACTAATTAGAGTACATCTTAGTTTGATCGCGCTGGAGGTATTAATAGTTAGCATATACTACCTTTGGTTCTACATATAAAAAAGAAGGAAAAAAAAGACAAGACAAAATCACAAAGACCGAGGAAGCACATTCAAAAGAGTTGATGCTAGCTTTTTTTTTCAACACTCATTAAATGAAACCCACTTGCATAGCGAAGATGGATTACTAGGTAAAATAACTCTCACAATAAAATAATAATTAATACACTTAAAAAGTGTATTATGTTTCTTATATTTAGGAAAAGAAAAAAAAAATTAAAATTGATTCTTATAAATAGGAACAGAGTAGTATTAGAAATCAAATACGAGATAAGACAATAACAAAAAGCAACTTTTAGCACCTTAGATAATATGGGAAAGTTTCAAAGGACACATCAATATCCTCGGCATTGAGAATTCTCTGTTGTAGGCTGTCCTTAAATGCCTGCTGTCTGGTGGATGCCAATATTGTTGGTGTATCAACATCTTTAAGGAGTTCTCTTAATTCCCTTCGATCTTCTAATATCTTAGAAATGCTGCCACTTAAATCAATTTCAGAACCTGAGCCGGCAAGCATGCACAGTAATGGTCTCAACTCGTTATTAGCAGCAGTCATCTTCCCAACATCTGTGTCCACTTCAGCATCAACATCCATGGTGTCAAGGCTAGGATTGTCATTAACATTAGTAGAGGATGCAGGAACAGCTTTTCCAGATGGAAAAGCTCCAGCCAATTCATTATCATTGGTGGTATCTTTCATTTCATTGTCTGGGATATCCTCATGGCCAGAAGGTAGAGATGAAATATCAGCACTCTGTTTCTTGCAAGTTTTAGCAGGCGGGGAAACTAGAGATAAATCGTTATGAATATTTGATAGAGAGGCCAATATTGATGCTCCAGCAACAGCTGAAGGGTCTCCAGATCTAGCTTCAACTTGCATTCCATTTACTGGAGCACTCTGGGCTTCTAAAATACTCACAGGAGGTAAATCGGCAGTAGACACATTGTTACTTTTGAGCTGCTGAAATATCTGAATTTCGTGCTAAGGAACCCATAAAACATTAAAATAAATTTAAGAATGAAAAGATGCTGCAGTTCATAATGTAAATACATAGAACACATGACTATGAGATTTCAAAACAGACCACAGATGCATGCAGACAATAGAGGAAGGAGTTAGAAGGTACTAAAAGAAGGAAAACATAAATTCTTAGTTTCATATATAAAGGATACATAAGCATGTTTTCCCGAAGAACCAAAAACCACCTCATCGCCTCCATTTAAAATCAGTCGGGCATTCCTTCGGTAAGTCTTGCCGTTGACTTGAACTGTGCCTTTACCGCCTGTGATTTCCAGTAGGGCAACTGATGAACCTCCGTGCTGCACAGAGTTCAAATGACAACTGTGGTCAATTATCTAAAAAAATGGAGAAGCTTTACAGTCATTTTCTACAGTTACCATCTACCATAACAAAAAAATCCTTCTTTCCATTCATGTTTTTCACCAAACATCTAAAATAGATTTATTTGCTGTCTGAGAAATGGTGTGCGTGTGTATGTGTGTGCCGTGATTCATTATAAAGTTGTAAAGAAGATGGTTCCTTATTGTTTTAAGTTTCAAATATAAATAAGGAAATTCTACCTCTATGTGGCTCAACTTGCACAAAACACTACCAACAGTAGGATCTTTAAGCATCAAATTACTCTGACGACCTTGACCAACAGTGAAGATTGGATCACTAATGGACAAGTGAGGATTCTGGAGAAGCAGGAATAAAAAAAAAGATTAATTCCAGACCTATGACATTACAGCCAGAAATGCAAGAGTTAATAAGAAAACAGAAACATAAATCAGCTCACAGTTCCCCCCATCTTAAAGCTAACGTGACAACTGACAAATAAGAAATTCCACTATCAAATTTTTTTACAAAAAAACAAACATAGAAAGATGATATATGATCTCACCAAGCAACAGCAAGTCCTCTGCAGCCTGCACATAGTTGATGACGCACCCTATAATATGATAGTAATTTCTATGTCTATGTGATATAGTAAATTCTATGTGTAATTATGTAATATGCAGAAAGTAATATCTTCCCTTGTTGGCAATGCACAATAAGAAATTCAAATTTGCCCAAGTTACACAATTTAACCCCATAGCACAAGAACATCAAGACTTACTGCTACATTACTTATTTCTGAATATCAGTGCCCACAACATGCTTCTCCTACATGGATTGTTATTTGTTCACGACAACAAAATATTAAGCTAGTCCAAACAAATATGACTACATCAACCTAGGGATAATTAAATCAACCTCCTCTGAGGCGAATGTGCTTGTTACGCCTAACACCCCTCTGTTTGATATATTAACCATTTTCTTGAACCCGACATTCTTCTTGGTTTCGGAAATTAAACCTATCTCCCTTACTTTACAGGCTTCCTACGCATTCACACTTCAAAATAACAGAGCAAGGGCGACAAGTGTAATTTTTAAAAGAAGGGTGTCAGTCAATGTAGTGTAATAAAGGCTAAATTCATGTTGTAATTACACCACACTCTGACAATGCTACATGAGGGTGCATTTAGGAAATTTAAGTCAGCTTGAAGAATAACTGAATTCTGTTTACAGATAGCAATTCAATTTCTTCTCGTGTTTTTGATTTACTTCATATGGATTAGATATTTGAGGACCTTATGCTAATCCATCTGTTATCAAAATCCAAGGTTCAAATTTGACCACAATTTGTGTGTCCTTTCTCACCCCAAAATGTGAAACCTGATTACTCTAAAACAAACAAAAACCACACAAACACTCAAGTAAGTGTACAAGTAAACTAAACCTGAGAAAATTGAGAAATGAGCTTCCCCCACTCAGCCTTAGGACTCAATTTAACCGCAGAGCGTTTTTTCCTACAAGGCACCACAGGAGAAGCAACCTTTGATTTCTCTGCAGTTTCACCTGATATTGCAATAATAGTAAATAATTATAAAAAAAAACATAAATCTCACCAATTGAAAACTTCATGCATGCATAGATAGAGAAAAATTGAAGGAAAAAAAAACATAAAAGAAATGATAAAAAAAAAAAAAAAAAAGTTTATGTCTTTTGAGACCTGGACACTGAGGAGACACCAAAGGATCAGTTTCGATAGGCAGAGAAGGGGACTTGTCGTTTTCACCATCAACAACCTTCAACGACTCCGTTTGTGGTAGATCAGAAGGTTGTATCTCAGATTCGTTTCCAGGTGCAGATTCGTTGACCGGAAGAGAAGGTAAGGTTGTAGATGAAGCATCTTCTGATACCTATTTCATAATCACAAAAGAATTTCATCAATAGTTAAAGCCGAATTCGCATACCTATTATATATGTGGGAAATTAAGGGAATTGGCAATAGGAGAGCGAGAGAGAGTAAAGAAGACCTTGGATCGTTTGGTTTTGGAAGGAGAAGGAGAAGAGAGAGGGCGTTTGGATGAAGAAGATGAACCGCGTCGTGTTTCGACCATGGTTGATTGACGGATGGGTTGGGTCGGTACCTGTTGTTTTGTATTCGGCGAGATGAGATGAGATGAGAAAGAAGAAAGTTATGTTACGATTATGAGTAGGGAATGATTGAGTCACGTAAATAAATAAATGTTATTAAGTTTTGTGTCTTGCTGTTTTTATATACATTGACAACAACGAAAAATATATGATCATAATAAAATAATAATATTTATCAGATGCTTTTTTTTTTTTTTCTTCTAACACTTAACTGCGAAAT
>JBBPBQ010020324.1:7914788-7992936 GCA_037974755.1 Cicer yamashitae
AAATATTTTGCTAATACGATATTAAAGTGAAGAAGGATAAAAAACAATTTATTTTACCAAAAAAGAATAATTTTATACTTTCATAATCCATTCTATTAAAATATCTCACATTCATTTGTCTAAACAAACACAATACATATATAAAATTTAAAGTTACATAAATTTATCGTCCATATAAAATTTAATATTTTTGTTTTTAATTTGTATATAAAAACTATTTGTAGTCTATATAAAATTAACACACAAGCCGTTGCAGTATTCGTTATAATAAAAAAAGTTTAATTGTTCTCTGACTTTTAAATTTTTAAATAATTTTTTAAAAATATGTTTATAAAATTATAAAAAGTCTATCCAACAAAATTTAAATTTTTTTAAGGTTGAGATTAACCAAATATGAATTTTTTAAACGCCATAAACTCATAATAAAAGTAACAAAAATATAAACTTTTAAATCAATTTTTGAGTTCATTTTTTGAATAACAACTTTTTATAACGTCATAAACAGACCTCTAAAATATTCATTCAAAATATATGTTGACATTCTAGCAAAGACTAAAACTATTTGCATTATAGTTTTGTAGAGACTAAAAAATATAATATTGTTTACATGAATTAAAAACGACTAATTTTTTTATTTTTTTAAGGACTATAAACTTATTTAACAGTAGCATTTATAATATTTATGTAACACTAGAAAAAAAAAATATATTTAAGAGTGCAATGGACATGCATTGTTACTATAAATGAATTTGACACCGACAATCGATAAAAACTATCTATTTCTCGATGTCATACCATTAAAGTGAGGTGAATCGAGGTAATTTCACACAAAAAAAATATTGCTATTAAATGTTAGCCCTTTTATCTTTGTTTTTCTTTTTAGAAATACTTTTTAATTGGTTCATTAAAAAATTAAAATTTTTTGTAAAAAAAATAATATTCAGTCATTTAAATTGTCTATAAGAACAACATAAAATCAAAATGGTAAAACTAAAAATGTCGAATTAACTCACAATATTAAGATAAATGTCTACAAAGTCTAATAAAATTAAAGTATATAAAATATTTACGCGTCTATATGTAACGTCGACTATATCGTAATAATTAATTGAATATATAATTAATTGAAGTTAATCAATTAATTAAAATTAAATTAAAAATAAAAATCAAAACAAGGTTAGTCTAATATTGCAAATAAAATAATACCGCATTCAAATAAAAAAATAATGCACAAAAACATTAAAACAAAATTAAAAGTATATGTACATGTATGGTTGAGTAATGATACTAAGTATAAGATACAATATTTAAAAAAAAATTAAGATAAAATAGTCAACAAAAAAATATAATTTTTTTATAATTTAATTAAGACATTAAATTATTCATTTTACAATATAAAATCATTATAAAAATTTAAAAGTTAAAAATTGTGTTCAATAACATTAATAAATAAATTCAAATAAAAAATATTATTATATTAATATTTATATATAAAAAATTATTAATTTAATTTACAATAAATTAATAAAAAAAACAATAATATCTTAAAGTATGGCAGAAATATTTGAACTTTATCAAATATCTATTTATCATAGATTTAACTCATCTAAATTGAAAAATTGATTAAGCGAGTAAATCGATAATTAAAATCATAACTATCTGTCAGTGGTATGTATACTAAATAACAATAATTTATCAATAAACAATTAATATTACTCACTTAAGTTAAAATTAATCGTTTATTTTAATATATTCGAACTCAAACGATGAGCACTTAAAAAAATGTAATGGCAATATTGTAATTACAGAAACATCGGCGACTAAATAAATAAATTAAATTTAGTTTAAATTTTAAACGGTTCTCCTCATTTGCATTTCATTTCATTTTGAAAACTTGTTGGAGCTCAGCAATTAGCACCTGCATCGATCACCATCATCATGGTTAGGGTTTTTCTTCCAATTTCTTCACCTTTAAATCTTTTTCGTCTAATGGTTTAATTTCATCCACTGCAACGCGTTCTCTTACATTTATAGAAGAATCTGCGTATATATGGGATTAGGGTTTTCCAAAATTGGGATCTCGTTCCCTTTCCGTTACATTGCAATATCTCATTTCTTTCCTTTGTGATTGTAGGACAGCCACGATTCTCAAGACGCAAAGCAAAGCCCTGCTGACATGACAGCATTTGTAAGTTGTTCCGTCTTTTTCTTGAATCTCTTGTTGCATCTCGTTACTCGTCGATTTTTATGTTTACTAATTCGGATCTTCAATGTTTCTGGTTATATAATCTATCGGTCTTGCTATTTTACACTTCAATTCCAATTACACTTTTCAAAACTAAAATATAAATCTATGAAGCACAAACACCAGACATGTAGCTACAAGTAATAATTTAAGAAAATGTGCTTATAGAAAAAATTTAAGTATTGACTGTAATCACCTATCTGAAGTGTCTGTGCTACATAGACCAGAATGCAATATGCATATGCAAATTTACGTGTACTTAGTTTCTGGATCATTTAATTAATGTAAATCAGTTTCTGACCCTTATTTATCTCACCGTTGCTATGTTCAGGTGCAAAATCTTCTTCAGCAGATGGTGAGTTGTACAGTCTAAAAAGTAGAATCCTAGAGCTGCTTTCCCAATTTTCAGAATATGTTTTTCTGCTGCTAACTAGAATCCTATTTTTTTGGTTCAGCAAAGTAGGTTCCAGACCATGTCTGACTCCATTGTTACAAAGAATATCCTTTTTGGTATGCTTTCAATTTCATAAAGTAAGCTAATCATAGACACTAGTTTGCTAGGCAAATTAATTTCAGAGCGGTGATTAATGCTTTTGAACCGTTTTTTTTCGCCTATGTATGAAGCAAGATTTGGTTCAAAGCATAATCTGGTCGGATGAGATGATAGTAGATCTTAACTGGCTTATTTTGACTTTGTTAACTTTATACTTTTACTTAAAAATCTTGCTAATGGCGACGTTTGATAAGTTTTGGTTATCTTATGCCTAATAAATAGTCAATATGTTTGCTTCAATTTGTTTTGTTTTATTTGTCTGTTTGTGTTGTTAGTGATTTGAAACTGTTTCTGTTTCTAATTCTAAGCCAAAGTCTTACATTACACACTAAAAGGGTGTATAAATTCTCAAACCAATAACATGATGCATGTATATGCTGGTAGAAATTTAAATAAGCATTCACATACCTTCATCACCTAGTATCGGTGTAGGTTTTAATTAATTTACTGCTGTGAACTTCTGTATCTTGCCATTTTTTCTGTAAGCCCAACCCAATGGTCAATCACTTGCTGGGCATACTATGTAACTCTTGATTTAGAGCAATCTATATTAGCTAAGGCACAATGGTCCAATTTTATTATAATACGGGTATTATAGACTTGTCCAATGCTCAAACTTTGGAAGCGATGTTTTTCTTGACCCCAATGCACTTGATGATATGGGAAATCGTATAAATGAGTTGGAGCAGAGCATCACTGACCTGAGAGCTGAGATGGGAGTAGAAGGCTCTCCATCACCAGTGGCCCCCGCAAAGTCAAAGGAAGAAGAGTTGAACAAAGAAGAGGGTTCAGCTTAAAGTGACGTTTCGATTTCTCACTGTTCTTGTCTTGGATTGCACGATGATTGGTGTGTTTGTCTAAGTAGTGGTTCAGAAAACTAATGTGTTGTGTGGCTGAATACAGCTGATTATTTGTAGCTAAATCACCTTACTGTTTTTATGATTTAGCAATACTTCTGCAATTTTATATTACAATCTCGTTGTTGCCCACCTACTCTCTATTCCCCCATAATTCTATATATTCTATGTGTCGAATTGTTGATGAATGAAGAAAGAATCCATGATCCCAAATCCTGGGGCTGCTGTACTAATACCCAATATTTTGTACTTTATTTTCAACATCTTGATAAGTGGTTCCATAACTTCAATTAGTTTTTTTCTTCCCTTCAAACTTTTAAAGCAAGAGTGGGATATTTCATTCATCATGTAAAGGAAAATGGAATTGCACAGGGATAAGGTGGTTGGCTTCAATAATTGACTGTAAGTCACTTTACGTTCTTTTTGGTATATTATATATAGAAAACGGATAAAACTTGGAAGTGCACCAAAATATAATGGCTGAATTATAAATTATTAATGAACCAAAAACAAAAGGGTTTTGTTGTGGTTCATGTTGTTGGTACAAACTTAATCCAGTAAACCACTGTTGGAGTCTGCTGGTCAAATAATCTTCTATGAATCATAGGATGGCATTAAAGTTATTACAGATTATAGTGAGGAGCTAATTGCTGATGTTGTGCTATTTTCCAATGGTACTGATACAAATAACATAGACTTCTAAAATGGTTAGTTTTAAGAGGTTGGCAGTGTTAGTATTACATGGCTTAGGTTGGTAGACTTTTAAACTCCTTCAGACTCATATCGGAATTTTATTATCATAGCTTTAAATGATGAAGCAGTCAGTAAGAAATTATCTTTATAATTCAAAAACTTGGGGGTGTTTTTCAATATAATCATCTAGTTATGTTTGTAAATACTTGACAAGTATGTTTCTTAAGGAAAACATACTTTAAGGAAGGTTGTTAATACTTTGACATCCGTACTCCTTAAAAAAAACATACTTGTCAAGTATTAATAAACAAACTTAATGTCATATCAAATTATTTTTGGATTTATTTAAAAGTTTACAAATTTGTTATATATGATATAAACTTTTAAATTCAACGGAAATGTTTAATCCAAAAAAAAAGTTACTGAGTAGTGTAAGAACACTCTGTATTTCAGTCATGTAATTTGATATATTTAGTGAAACCTATTTAATAGGCAGGTGTAAGACCAGTAAATCTTAATTTTTTTTTTTAATTTTTTTTTAACAAATATATGCTAGCGCTAAATGAGGGAGGTGAACGCACTCCCCTCATCCCAAACATGTAATCCAGAAAGATTAAAGCCTAAGTCACCACCACTGGACTCAAGCCACAACATAGCGGGTGCTGCTGCACACACCCCTCTCATCATTATAAAACCACTTATTTAATTATTTTATTAGAAAATGCACTTGATAGGAAGTATATTTTCAGACATTGGTAGGAAAAATTTGCATATTCTGGATTTATGCTTCCGGAATTGGTATGCAAGTAATCAAGATGTATGCCCATGGATTTTGTGTTTATGTGACTTTCAACGGTTCAAATTTACCATCATTTTAACATTGCAATTTTTGGATTGACTATATAATGTTGCTAGTAAGTGCGATATATTAACTTAACAACATAAGACATAAACATCGTCCAAAAAACAAAACATATGACATATACACAAATAAATTTTGTTCACACTCTTAATTTAATACAACTTTAGTTATAAGGGTTCCAAACATAAAAGATATATACAATTTAATTATGTTAATATTTAGCAAAATCAAAGATGTAAAAAGTCACATAACGAAAACAACCGGAAGTGCAACTCCATAACTATATTCGATACACACATCCTGGGCTAAAAACTTAAAAAAGTATTTTCAAGATAAATAAAAGGGGGGTTTTTGCAGTATTGAAGGGGTGTGTGAAAACACATTATTATTTTTGTACAATAACAAAAAAAACTATTTTATTACGGTAAAATAGGGCTTTTTTCGCACCGCACCCTTACCCGTAACACTTAACGACGACTCGGACCAATCATTGAAGCTTTTAGATATTTACATTTTACATCCTATGATTATGAAACATTTCAGTTCTAAGATTGAAAGTATACTTACACCTTGAATAATAGAGTATGAGAGTTATCACCTCGAATAAATTATCTACAACTTAAATTCGAAAGTAATAAATTATATTTAAATTAATTGAAATAAAGTATCTTAAAATAAAATTAGAAATTAACAAAAAAAAAAAGGAAGATAAATGAGGTTTTTGAATCAAAGTAGAAATGTGTACTTTGTTGAGATTTTTTGTAAAACATTTATTGATATCATTTTGCTAGATAGAATAAATATGATTAGAATAAATGTAGGAGCGACGCATAAGCATAACATCCTTATTATATATATATATATATATATATAATAGTATTGAGATTTATTGAAATAGATGGATAAATTTTGAATTTTTTTAATAATGTTATTTTAAATTAAAAAATAACATAAAATAATTAAATTATATTGAAAAATTATGTTAAAATAAAAAAAAATTAATAAAATAGATAAAAGAGATTGTTGGTGGATAGAATCAAAGTAGATATAAGTTTATTAACATATTTTTGATAAACAAATATGTTTTATTGATGAATAAAAAAAAATATATGTTTTATTGATGAATAAAAAAAAATATTGAGAATTAACGTAGGAGCAACACTGACATAAATTTTTTTTTTTTACTTATATATAATACTAATTGGGACCTAAATCTTCAAGTTGGAGTTATATGAGCACAGTAGTAGATGACAAAGATTTCTTAACGGGTGTGATGTACATGCACATACTTCATGATAAAGTAAGATTGTATTTGAGAGTGAGAGTTTTTAGGATTAGAAAATTGTGTATCTTTAACCTGAGTAAGACGTCTCTTTATAAGATTCTCCTCTAAGATTTTTTGAAGGAGGCCATTGGAGTTATATATGGGTTGAAAGATATGTGATATGAGGATTATCGTTTAATTTTGGACGTGTGTCGACCCTGATGATAATTTGATACCTTTACTATTGTATGTTAATGTCAAGTGTAAGTTAAAAATTCTACACTAATTAGAAAAGTGAATATTGAACAATATAAAAATATGAGAAAATTCATATACTAATTGTCTTTTAAGGTTTTAGGTGAAAATGTGTTTGTGTCTTGTTTTTAGCCCAATATGACGTATGTCCATAAACCAAATTTGTATGGCTTAGATGATTAGATATCAAGATCATGATTGCCATCAAGTGTGTGGCAAGCAAGTTCACTTTAATTCCATAGTGCTTTCACCTTAGATCCTTAAGAGTTCTGCCATGTCCTAATTTGTCAGTTGTTTGGTTATGAGCCCAAATTGGAGTGGATAATCGGTCGGAAACATATGCTATTGTTGATATGAGACACGTACGTACATGATGGAACAAAGAGTTAGCATATAGTTAATGGTGTACATCATATGCACTCAAATTTCATAATAGAAAAAGAAGCCTAGCTCATTTTGTCTTCAAACACGGCCATATTAATTCCTCATTTTGCACATGTTTCCTTTCCATGATTCTGTCTAAAAGTTACATCCACTAAGCTAGTTGCGGACAAGAATGCTAACCTATTCATCAGGGTAGGGTAGTCTATTTTTGTAATTTCGTATTAAAAGTTGAAACATTTTCAAAGAGAATATTTCCAAGAAACTTTTGGAGGACACACAAATCCTCAGTGATGCTAATCAATGTGCTCATTGAGTCATGTACTAACTCCTGAAACTATCACTTTACTCTACACCATCAATTATATTTCCTTGAAATATATGAAAACTACTGCCTTATAGTATTCTATATATATTGTTTGTTTTAATTGTGATTTTCTCACTTTTTATTTATTTTTTATTTTATAATTAAACAAATCCGCTTCTATGTTGAGAATAATATGTTCAAATATTATTAAGAGGTAATTATAAATTTTAGATATTAATTTAAATATATTTAGAATTGAAGATAGAAAATAATAGACGATGCTTTTAGACAAAACTCTAATATTGAAAAATTTCTTAAACATCTCCCTAACATAATCTTTTAGCAACTCCCAAAACTGCTTATGGCAATTCATTAAAACTATCATGCCCTGAATTTCTTTATATATTTTTTCTTTTTATCTTTTCTCTAAAATTTCTCGTTTTATCTTATATGACCTGAACTTCTCTTTTTATCTTCTTTACATTTTATATAGGATACAAAAATAGTAATTTTCTTCATTGTTTGGATAGAATTTTCATTTGGATAATGAACAAATTAAGCACCAATTATTTCATGCAATAAAGCATACCAAAAAAAAAAAAAAAACACAAACGAGTAAAGGCACCGATATGACATGCATGGAGCGAGCGGTATAGTTTGCCTTGCTAGGTCTTGAAAGTGACATTTGTGGATAAGGATTTATCGCTTGATAAGTTGTAGTCTAGTCGGCTAACTTTGTTTCTATATATTGAAATATTGAATATAGAATCTAAACCGATTATAACACAACACTTTGCTATCGTGACAAATAGAAGGTTTGGTCTAGTGATTAAATCACAGGATATGTATAAGCATGATGTATGTTTCATCTCGTTAGTGCCATTAAAAAGAAAAAAATATAATTTTTTTTTATAAGCTTTGAATAAATTTAAATATCTTTTTTATTTTAAATTAAGATACCATTTCCTCACTTTAAATATTTTCTATTAAAAAAATGAAAAATTAAACATTACCTTGATTGTTAAATTAAAAAAATTTAGATTAATGGATTAAAATCTTTTTTATTAGACTAAAATGTAATTTTAGTCCTCCTATTTTAATAGATTTTCAATATTGGTCCCTCATAATTTGTTTCCGCAATTTTGATCCCATTTTTAAAATTATTGACATTCAATCATCATCTTAATTTGAGTTTCAATTTAACGACAATAATTTAAGTAATATATACATAGTGATGTGCAAAATTATGGTGATGTGAAATATAAATTTAATTTTAAATTACTTAATACCATTTTATTTTATTTTTTAAAATTTCTATTCTTTGGTTTAAAGATTTCTAAAAATAAAATATTGTTAAAATTTTTGGAAATAAAAATATTCCCGCTTGTATCATACAATGGTCAACATGTATCGTAAACAAAACAATCAGGAAATATTTAAGTCCCTCAAACAATTTTTGGAAATAATTTGGTCCTCAACTTTAAAAAAAATCCAAATTAAAAAACATTAAATTTTGAATATTGATCATTCTTTTTTAATTTTTACTTTCTTTTTGGATCATATAAAGATTAAGTTTGTTGAACTCTAAGTAATCAAATTAATATTTTCGTATTTTGAATTTTGAAGTTGCATTCGTGGGTACATTTGCCTTTTGAATTTTATGGTACGGTACATTGATTTGCGGTCGTATTATATGAAAGTGATGCAGACCGTAGAAACAGGTTGCAAAATGAAAGTACCAATTTAGTCTCCCACAAAATACAAAAAAGTAGTATCATAGAACTTTAGTTTAACACGATTTTTTATCTTTTATTTGAAAACGAGAGAGTTAATACGAAAAAATTGCTTACAAAATACTCAATAGTATTATGTTTCTTTTTTTAAAAAAAATCAATAGTATTGTGTTATTTTCAATATTACAATTTACAAGTGCTCAAATGACTTTATGTTATATATCCGTAATAACATACATGTACCTATCTATATAGCCACATGTATGCTTTTCAAACCATATGAACAATAAGTGTTATATATACTCTATATTCACTAGTGAGTTCTGTGATACTGATAATTCTCTTCCTTCTAGTGAACATGGATGGAAAGAAATTGGAGTACAAAGGTGAAGAAGCACTTGAGGAGATAGAGAGGCTAACAATGAATGCTGGTGAGGTTCAAGAAACCCTTTTGAAACAAATCTTAACTCATAATAAAGAAACTGAGTATTTGAACAAGTATATGAAGGGAGAAACATATATAACTGATTTACAAGAGTTTAAGAAACGTGTTCCAGTAATTAGTTATGAAGGAATCTTTCCATATATACAGAGAATTGCAAATGGTGAAGACTCTTCTCTCATCACTGGTCACCCAATAACAGAAATGTTATGCAGGTAATGTTTTTTACTCTGTTATTGTAAGTATTGAATTTGCTAATTCTACTATAAGTTCATGTTGTGTTAATTGATTATGTTAATAATTTCAATCATATATATGGTATGTGCATGCAGTTCAGGAACATCAGCTGGAGAGCCTAAATTGATGCCATCAATTGCTGAAGATCTTGATCGTCGTACCTTTGTCTATAATCTTATCATGCCAATCATGAATCAGTTATATTAACAACTACACAACTTTCTTATTTTTATTTGACATGATGATATGCATGTGTGTATAGACAACACCTGTTAAGCTTTTAATTAATTAATTAATTAATTAATTAATCTTGCTTGAAGACATGAATCTTAATTTGTTAAGTTTAATATAATTAGTTCCATTTATGATTCTCCATTCTAAGTGAATGGCAAAATGAAAAGGATAAGATGAAAAGATATATGATGTGGTAAGAGTTGATAAAAGGATGGAGGGACCCATCACCATGCATATTGTATACGTTTTGTTTGTTATATTAATTTGCACTATACAAAAGGATCATGATGCATGTTCACTAGTAGCTAGTGTAAGTGCGACTTGACATGCATTTAGATCATGCATATTCATTCAATCTCCAAAGCCCTCTCCACTAAAACTAAGCTCAAAGAAGTTACTCATCTTTCACTAGCTAGAATAATAATAGCAATAATGAAAACCAAAACCATTATTTAAATAAACAGAAGAACTTATTGCATAGTTTAAGTAATGTGCATGCTTAGTATATATTTCATTAGTTAATGTAACCCTTTTCTTAATTTAAGTCTTTTGATGGTTCTACCGGTTAACTTGTGAACCAACATTATCTACTGTTGAATTATTTGAGCGGTTTGATCAGTTTAATTTGTGTAAAAAAGTTGAACCACATATCCACCAAAGTCTTATTGGTTTGATGGTCAGTTCGATTTTTAGAACACTCACCATAATTCCAAAAAAAAAAAAAAAAACTCATTTTTCCAACAATATACTTGAAACATGATATTCACCAACATGAATGTAAACTTTAATTTCATTTTATAGGTATGTTCCTGATCTTGATGAGGGGAAGGCCATGTATCTCTACTTTGTGAAGGCAGAGAAGTCCACACCTTGTGGTTTACCAGCAAGAAGTGTGTTAACAAGTTACTACAAAAGCAAACACTTCAAATGCAGAACACATGACCCTTGGAATGATTTCACAAGTCCTGACCAAACCATTCTCTGCAATGACATCAACCAAAGCATGCATTGTCAACTCCTAGCAGGTTTAGTTCACCGCCGCCACGTCCTTCGCCTAGGTGCTGTCTTTGCTTCTGCACTTCTCAGAGCAATCTCATTCCTTGAACGTAATTGGAGAAATCTATGTGATGACATAAGAAATGGACATTTAAGTTCTTTTATAACAGACCCTTCATGTCGTTCATGCATGTCCACAGTGCTTTCATCTCCTGATCCACGTCTTGCTGATGAAATCAGCAAAATATGCAGTCAAAAGTCTTGGAAGGGAATTCTGTGTAAGCTTTGGCCTAAAGCTAAGTACATAGAAGCAGTTGTTACAGGTTCTATGGCTCAATACGTTCCTGCTTTGGAACATTATTGTGAGGGGAAATTGCCTTTGGTTTGTACAATGTATGCTTCTTCTGAGTGTTACTTTGGTGTCAACTTGAAACCTTTGTGTGATCCTAATGATGTTGCTTTTACACTATTACCTAACATGGGTTACTTTGAATTCATTCCTCTTGGACATAATGGTACACTTTTGATGGACTTTGATGAAAATGAACAAGTCCCTAATGATAAGCTTGTGGATTTAGTGAATGTCAAGCTTGGTTGCTTTTATGAGCTGGTCATCACTACCTTTGCTGGTAAGCATGCTCCCAATTCATTTTGAGCCTTTTGTGTGTCTTTCATAACTTTTTCAAGTATTTCTTATAAATGTTTAAGAAATATGATTACCATTGCTAAGCAACCTACATTTTCGGATTTGGATTGTGTGCAGTCATGATCTCGTATAGTTAGCCACATTAATAGCAGTTGAACGGTCTAGATTTCAAAGTAATTTTTTAAAAAATAATTTAAATATTGGATTGTTATTTACTACTATATATATGCATTTTTGTTATTAACCTTAACAACAATAATATATCATCTCAATTTACAGGGCTTAATAGATACAGAATTGGTGATGTACTTCAAGTGGTAGGATTTTACAACAAAGCCCCCCAATTTAAATTCATATGCAGAAGAAACGTTGTAATAAGCATTGACAGTGAAAAGACAAATGAAGAGGATTTACATAGAAGTGTAACAATAGCCAAGAAATTACTAGAACCTTATGATGCACTCTTAGTGGAATACACTAGTTATGCTGACACTTCTTCAGTACCAGGACACTACGTACTGTACTGGGAAATTCTACGTTATGGTTCAAAAAGGGATCCACTTGACCCAAATGTGCTACAACAATGTTGCATTGCAGTTGAAGATGAACTTGATTATGTATATAGAAGATGCCGCACCAATGATAAATCTGTGGGAGCATTAGAGATACGTGTAGTGGAGGCAGGAACCTTTGATGCATTGATGGATTTGTTTATTAATAAAGGTGCTTCAATTAATCAGTACAAAACACCAAGGTGTATTAAGTCTAAGAAAGCACTTAAGTTGCTTAAGTCTAAAGTTACTGCTTCTTTTTTTAGTCCTAGAGATCCTAAATGGACTCTTAATTAATTCACTCTAGTTTTTTTTGTTCATCACTTTGATGTTTTGTTCAACCATAAAGTTGGTTGTTGTAAAAGAATTTGTATTGATCAACCAATTTGGACTCGTTTTGTTTTAAAAAGAAAAATTGTGCTCATATTTGATGTATACTAAAGCAACAACTTTTATAGCATGGTATTAATGCAAATGAAAAGATAATTAATCAAATTCATTATGTAGAAATTAAAATATCAACATAGTGTGGGGTCATGCATGAGAGGTCCGTGTATCAACAAAGAGCAATCACATAAATGAGTTGGATACAACATATTCACTCAAAATCTTAAAATAATTGAATATATAAGTCATCTCACTTATATATTGTTCAATATCCTCTTTTTTATTTAATGTGAGATTTTTAACTCACATTTGACTCCAACTCATAAGGATTATTTAGAGAAATGAAATGAAGATTCGGGACATCATTAAAGAAAAAAATTGATATTTATTTTGAAGGAAATTGTTTATGAATAACATTTGTCTATTTAAGAAGAAATGAAATTACGACGAAATTGATATTTATTTTGAAGTTTCAATTCATTGATTTTAAGATGAAATTACGATGGTTCAACGTGATTTTATCAATCTAAGGTGAAACTACGGATAAGACAATAAAACTAAAATGGTTTAGATATTTTGGAAGTTCAATAGAACTCCGAAACTAAGACCACTAAATTCCAATATATAAATATTGTTTCAATTGGGCCTATGCTAAATATTATTAACCAAATTATAACTTAATTATCATTTAAAAAAAAAATAAACGGAGTATATTACACACCTTTTAAAATATTTGTGCAATCTTTGATCTTATATATGGTCATGTTGTTTATATTCTTTCATCACAAGTTGTAAGTTTTTGGTAAGCAGGTATGAAGTTATCTGCTTATCATGAAGCTCATATGAGGCAGTGAGTATCACACAACACAAGTACGAGTAGAAGCTGTACGTTAGTTAGATGAGCATTAACTCATATGCTCGAAGAGAGTGGGCAATGGGCCATACTTTTATGGGATTGATGGATATTCATATTTGTAATTATCCTTCCTATTTCATCAATCTTCCCACTCACACTCTTTGAACTTCGTGATCACCCAACCACTTAAAGTGCTAATCTATGCGTCATACACACCACACACTTTCCGTACTATTTTGAATTTATACCAAAACAACAAACACATATATATATATAGATAAAGAAAATAGTAATACCACACTCTCTGGTCGGTAAGCTAATTTATTTATTTGAACTATACACTGACTTCGGGGCACTACATCTAACATTAAAATCTTATATATATTTTTAATTAAAAAATAAATATAGTGAAAATTAATCGGTATTAAAAAATCGCTGCATGCATTACCAGATGTGAATCTTGACATGTGGTATGCTAATGTTTTGGTTCTTTGAGACAAAACCATGTTGCAATACTTGTATGTGTGTCAACGTGTAATCCACTATAGTTTTTTGGAAATGCCGGTTATCTTCTCTATTCCATATATTATTTCTGCTTTTAATTCTGGTAATGTATTGCGCTCATGTTATTTATTACTTTTTCAAATAAAGCAGAAAGCTTTGTTCACATCTTTCTGTCTTCTCACTCTTTACAAAAAAAAGGTCACATTATCACATTCAAAATTTATAAGCACTCATCCACAAGACCCAATAAATTAATTTCAAAATGGCCATACTTTATTACTCTATTCATAAAAAAATAGTTCCTTATATTTCTTGTTCAATGTAGTAATAAATACTTATTTTTAGAAGTGGAATTAGATTAACGATAAACTGAGGGACTACAAGAAGTCTTACGATGAACAAATAACAAAGAGTCTAAAAGAGGATAACAGTTCTCTAATACAAATAAAGAAAAGAAGCTCTTGTGACCAAGTGAAGCAATTCAACACATTTATTTGCATAAGTCGATAAGAGCAACTCCAACGGTCGTTCAATCTCTTTCGCCTGTTAGGAGTCACATTAAATTCAGTTTTTAGTAAGTTCACTGTTGAAGTTAGGCCAAACAAACATAACAATTAATTCACGAAGAAATAACACTTTCACAATTTAATAAATAAAATATTAATACATAAATTAAAATTGTGGGACCCGTTCTTTAAGAGTTAAAGGGAAGAGAAATTATATTAAACTTAACAAATTAAGATTCATGTCCGTGGAAGATTTTGACAAAATATTTGAGTTGTAGAATTTTAAAATTTTAATTAATAAATTAAATATAATATCATATTATATATATATATAATATTTTTAAATTGTAAATTTTTCAATTTAAACGCAAAAAAAATTGCAAACACAACTATAAAGGGAAGAGAAATTATACCAAGAAATTGCACAAGTTTGATAATGATGAACTATAGGAGTAGTATATTAGTTTGATTCATTTTATTAAGGAAAAAATTAAACTAAAAAGAAAATTAATTTAGTTGAACTGTTAAAATTTTCTCATAAAATTTGAACCAAAATGATGAAAAATGTGTTGATTTTGTTTGTGAGTTCGGCCGTTAAAACATTATTAAAATAGAAGTAACCATTTTTCCAAGGTTATCAAAGACTAATTGCAGTGCTTCCTGATGTTGGATCCAAAAAAACTAAATCAATGTGCATGATCTATAATAGTTTAGAGAGGAGCCTAATTCATTCTCATATGACCAGATTCAGAAATAAGTGAACATCTTATTTTTGGGTTGTTGCTAATATTTTTACATCAACAGCCACAACATGTATTAACATTAGTAATTAACAATATATACATGAGACAGTTAGAATCTCATTTAATTAATATAATATAGAATTGAAATTTTGACAGAAAAGGCAAGGGTCCAATTAATGAGTGATTAGTTTTCATGTGTGATTCCAAGATCCCAAGAACATCAAAGTTCTGAAGGGGTCTTCACCACGTTGGCTCCATCTCCGTCTCTCAATTTGACGACACATTTGAACTCTACCTTGCTTACAACCATCGGAGTTCATTGCCTTCTCTCCGGCTGATTTTCGGAATTCATTGCCCGGAGAACTTTCCCCGGAGATGTGGGGTTTCATCCTATAAATACCCTTAATTTGTGTATGTGCTACCACAACGTGTGAGGCTAAGATATTAGAACTTTAAGGGCTCGTTTGATGGCCATGATAACAAGACACGATAGGATAGCCTTATCCTATCCCACCCTAATCCTTTTTTGATGCACCAATCAGATAATATAGGCTAATCAAATTTTTTAAATTATCCGGTTGCAGCCGTATTTTTTAATCCTTGTTTTAAGGTAGGTTAAAATTATCCGCTTGCAAAAGGTTAACATATATTTTCTCATTTTTGCCCTTTCCTATTCACTGTTTTTCTGCTCTCAATTTGTCGTGTTCCTCTCCACCGCCACCGTCGTGTTCCTCTTCACCGTCGCCCTCTCCCAAGGTACCATTTTTTTCACAATTTTTTTTTGCTATTTTCTTATTTGCTCTAATTTCCTTTAATTTTTTTATTGTGCTGGTGAAATAATTTTTTAATTTTCTTTGATTTTTTGATTCTTTTCTATTGTTGATATTATGTTGATTTTATGATTGTTGATGTTAGATTGATTTTCTCTTTTCATATTTTCCCTGATGTTTTTTTTGTTTTCTGATTTATTTTATTTTACAACGGGATAAAAGGGGATAAAAGTTATGATTGTATTCATATTGAAATGTTGAAAAAATAAACTTTGATTCACAAGATTTCCGACTGTTTTTTTGTTCATATTTTCCCTTTTTCTCTATCATTTTTGATGTTTGAGTTTTATGTTAATTGTTTTTGTATATAGTTACTAATAATAAACCTTGATTGATGTTTCAAAAAAAATGAAAGAGAATAATAATTATTTTCCTCTGTCATTTATGTTATATGTTATGATGTATTGGTATTCTATTTTGTGTTGATGGATAATAATAATAATAATAATAATAATAATAATAATAATAATAATGTTCATACCTTTATATATAGGTAAATATGAATTCACAAAATCAATGTGATGTTATATCTAATGTTAGAACAAATGTTTTTAGAGATGGTTGGACTTTGTTTATCTAACTTTAGTACATTTTACTTTTGTTGGTTTATTTTGTATGATTTGTTGAAACATGTAAGACAACATATTATTCTTTCTGATTCTTTATGATTCTTTATTGCTACTACGTAGTCGATAGTTTTAATTTGATAAAATGTGTTGAAAATTTTAATAATATATGTTTTTTAATATTATATATTTTTAGCATTTTTTTTTTAATTTTTCAAGTATATATAATTACTTCATAAATTATTTACATTTATTTAATATTTTTTATTTATTTATATAAAAAATATATGAATGTTATTTTGATGTTATTTTGAAAGAAAAAAATTAAATAGATTATAAGAACAAATTTGTCATTTTATCACCATATAAATCATATCATTTGGTTATCTACTGTGTTATCATGTTCGCATCAAACGCATGACACGATAACTCCTTATCATGTCCATATCCTATCCAGTCTCTATCCTGCTTCTTATCCTATCCGGTCTCTATCCTATCCGGTCCTTCAAATGGGCCCTAAAGAAAACAAGACGGGGCTTTATATAGAAATTAATTCGCTCAAAATGTTTGGAAACATGGTTTTATAATTTTGTACGATAAATAAGGCAAAGTGTATTATTTTCATAAGTGATTCTTTAGGAATTAATGTTTTAAAATCGCTTAAAATTTTAGTTATAATAGATGTTGTCTTTTGAAAGTAGATGATTATAGTTAAGTTTATTTTAATGATTGAAAAAGTAATTTAATTGATGAAGATAAATTGATAAAATGTTAAATGATTTTAAATATTGATTAACGGCAGACCATATATTGTATTGATTCACTAAAATATTTGCATTTTACATTTGATCATATTTAATTAATTTTTAAATAAATAGTTTAAATATGAGATTAAGTTTATCTTTTGGTAATGACACTCAAAAATTTTCCATGGATATAAAAGAATTTTCCTTTCAAATTATGCTTTTTTATAATGAAAAGTTTAAATAAGTTAGATTGTGCATGTCATTAAAGACAGCAAAAATTATATACTATAGTATTATTTTTCATTGAGTTGTTCGCATTGACACAAAATTCGGATTGAGATCTTTGGGAATATGAGTGAATTGAATTGTTAGCTAGTGCACTAACTTTTGATTACATATTTTAAATAAGATTTGATTCCTATTAAAAGCTATGTTTTGAGAATGCCAACTAATTAGATGCCTGCACTATGAGGGAAAATCAACTTGTCAATATATGAAATGCAAGCATTAGATGTCTTGTTCTGATCGATTGGAATCTAAACAAAAGTGCATATCATATATATATATTCTCTAGATAAGATGCAAAATGTTATGAAACAAATTATCTGCTCCGCAAAAAAAAAAAAAAAAATTTTGAAAGAGCTAATTATGTTCCACGCACAAAAAGTAAATTGAGTGAATATATGCTTCGTTTAAAAGATGTAGCATGGATACTTTTGCCAACTTACTTTTTATTTTTTATTTTCTTTTGGGATAAACACAAAACAAAATAAAAGGCATCCATTGTTAAAAAAATAAAAAAAATTCATAGTGATTTTTCTTTTAAATGTTTTGGGGCCCGTGATTGCTTCCACTGAATACTAGTGTTGTTATTAAATATATAGACACTTTTCACTCCTAAGAGAACAAGCGCATCTGGTGTAGTGGTATCATAGTACCCTCCCACGGTATTGACCAGGGTTCGATTCCCTGGATGCGCAATCTTTTAACAAAAATATAATTTATTAATTTATTTAGTAATGTTATTTTAATCTATTCTTGATTTCAAAATGTCATAAAATTGAAGCTTTTTTTTACTGTCCCATTAAATTCTTTTGCAATTGATTGAGTTTGCTTACCAAGCAAAATAAACATAGACAGTAGATTTAATATTATTCCAGTTACAAACACACTTGAAAATGAAAATAGGAAACAACTACACAAAAAATTCTTAAACTTTCAAAGAACACCCAACAAGACTATGACTTAATTAGGTAGCAAGGCAAGGACTTTAGACCAAGCTGGTCTTGCAGTGATATCAGCCACCCAAGCACTAACATGTGGTCTTGACTCAAACAATTCTTTGCTCTGTGATTTCATCAAGAAATGAAGAGAAGGTAGGTGATGCAGATCCACCAAGGTGAAACATTCACCTCCCAAATATTTTGATTCAGATAATCTTTTCTCATAGACATCAAGAATAGTGTTCAACTTGGCTTCATTCTCTTCCACAACTTTTGGATCCAAAGGAATTTCAAATAAAGGCTTTATCCCTAATTCCCAAACAAGTTTTGATGCTACTTGATCGTAGTGTTGGCTCTCCACTTCTGACCACAACCCTATTATTGCCTTCTTCTTTGACTCATTGCTCATCAATTTGGTCCCTTTATCAGCATACTCATCAACTATATATTGTGTTATCGCCCTTGATTCTGCATTTCAATTTATAATTAGTTATATTTTGGTAAACTAAAGAGTGTCACATTGCTTCAAGATCAAAGTGAAAAGTAGTTAATAAACGTTTGGTAGAATCACCATAAACCACAAAAATTTTAATAAAAAATTACACTTTCTAACTTCAACAAAATAAAAGTAAGGTGTGTCAGTGACTTGTGGTGAAAACATTTCTTATTTTCTTAATTCTTAATTTTATTTTATAATTTAGAATCAGCTTTATATAGGAATCATATTAACATTCATATAAATCTTACCAAAGAGCTTCAAGTCTCCATCTTCAAATGCTGGAACTTGACCAAATGGCTAAATAAAGATTTAATTAGTTAGTTAAATGTGGTTGGAACAAGAAGGAAAATTTCAATCACTTCACATAATTAAAATGAACTAGCATAATGATATTGCTTACATTGAGTGATATGAAGGGTTCTTTTTTGTGTTCACCATTTTTGAGGTTAATGTAAACAAACTCAAATTCAAGCTGTTTTTCATAGAGAGTCGCGGTAACACGCATGGTGGCCGTTGAGAAGGGGCTTCCGTGTACTTTTATTGTTGCCATGATTTAATTAACAGAATCACAAGATGGTATTTTGTTAAATTAAATGAAAATATAAGCTATGGTATATATAAGTAAAATGAAAAGCATAATAAATAGTATAAAATAATGGAAAGAATGCGTAAGAGCTGACGTGAAAGAAGATATGTTAAACGATCAACGGCTAGCAGGGACCTGGATTCCTTCTCAATAACTTATTGCAACGCAATAATATAGTCAACTACGGCGTCAAGGTCTCATCAAATGCTTAGATTTTAAATAATAGTAATCAAAATTTATTTAATATTTAGACAATTTGATTACTGTGGAACTAAATCTTAACGAACTAGATTTATTCTTTGAATACGGGCACTAAGTAAGCGTCGGAAATTCAATTTATGATTTTCAAGAGAATTAAATCTTCAATTTATGATTTTCAAGAAAATGAAATCTTAACAATCTAGATTTTAGTTGGAAGATAAATAAATTTGATTAATAATTATTTTAATCAAAATTTAAATTCGAATTTTTAAAAATAATTATATTTAAACTCATTACATCACGCATTGAACTACTTATAAAGCTTAGCAAAGATAATTTGAGTTTAAAATAATTTAGTGCCAAATTAATTTCGTAATCACATTTTTTTAAGGATTAAGCAATCAAATAAATTGATAATATATTAGTTGCCAATGGCTGAATAGCCTTTTTTTTTTTGTCTACATAAAATAAAATAAAAATTTGCAGCGATAATCCGAACTCAAACCTAAGATATGATATACATGTCATTTGTTAATTAAACTAAGTTTTATTACATATTTTTACTTAATTTCTTTATTCAATACTTAAAATTATATAGTTAAACATTACTTCCTCTATAGCACTATAATTGTCTCATTTCGCTACTTCACATATACTGAGAAAAGGATAATAAATGTAAGGTTAAATAACACTCGTGGTCCCAAAAATTAATTTCAATTAACGATTTAGTCTTTTATCTTTTTTTTTTTTATTTTTTATATATTTTTAAATAATTTCAACGTTACCCTTTAAGTGGGGTTCCGTTAAGAAAATGTTAAAAAATCTCTCATCCGTTTTCAGAAAAAGTTACCCTTTATGTTTTGGAAATATTTCAGAAAAATGTTCAAAGTTTGGTAGTAGGATTGATTCATTTAAAGTTAAGCTATGGGGTATTTATACTCCATAGATATCACTTCAGATAAGTGACAATCGTTCCTAGAGGTTTGATGAACATATGCAATGATCAAGAGGAGGGATTTTTTAACTTTTTCTGAACAGAACCCCACTTAAAAGGTTACACTGAAATTATTTAAAAATATAAAGGACCAAATTGAGAAAAAAAATAGATAAAGGACTAAATCGTTAACCGAAATTAAGTTAAGGGACCACATGTGCTATTTAGCCTAAATGTAAAAATGAAAATAATGATTTTACTAATTTATTTTTATTAACTATTGATGTATTCTTTTGATTATAAATGTAAAATATTTTACTAAGATTATAAATATTTTTTGCTTGTATGTTTATAATATTATAAGAATCTCGTCCATGTAAGTTTAGAATTTTTAAGCACCTAAAACTTAAAAATTCATATTTAATTCACCAATTGTTAAAAATTCTAAATTTTTGTAATGAAGATGTTTATAATATCCAAAAAATAAATGAAAAAAAGTCATTTAAATATTCAAATGATAAATATGAGTTGACTTAGAATTAATGACCCAAAATAAAAATAAAAAGCTTTTGAGAACCGAAAAGTAACAAGTTTTTTTATAAAAACTAAAATAAATTTTTTTAAAATTTATTAAAAAAAAGCTTATTTAATTCTAATATTAATTAAAGTGTATAATTGAAAAAATCAACTAAAATTGCATTTGAAATTAAAAATGATTATCTTTTTAAAATAATAGTTTTATTTATTTATAACGTAAGGGTTACTGCGGGGTGAAAGGAGTAAACTACTATGCTAATAAAGATAGTAGCAAACAAACTTCAAACGTTAAATATTTTCTCATATCCATATTTCATGTTAAATTAATTTATTTCTTTAAACATGCTATATGAAATCTAACACTTTCTTGCTTTCTTCTCCATCTTCTACATTATTTTAAAGACCTATATACAAGCTCTCTTATAGTGTTTTACGTTACTTACCCTAGCCAAGCTTCATTAACATCCGATTAGACCTTAGAAAATGCCTCCCTGCCTTAAATGATAAAACACTTAGTGAACTATTATAGGATTAGTTAGAGTGTAGTTACGAAATAGGATTAGTTAGACTTAGGTTGTTAAGTTATTTTTCCTTATAAATATATCATGTATTATTTTTGGTATATTTAAAAAATTTCTTTAAATAATGGTTCTTCAAATCTTTTTTGTCAATAATTTTAATTTCTGATTTTTATTTTATTTTTATCTTAGAAGAGATGATAAATTCCATCATAATTAGCTCACACACCTGCAAAGTCCCGAATTCGAATTCGGAACAAGACGTCCAACCTAACAATATCGATATTTGTCAATTGAGCTAGAACTTAAGAACTAATCCCTGATTTTAAGTTGACTCATTTGTATCTTTTAAATTTTTGAATAATTTCTCAAATGCATATTTAATTCATCCCTATTTAAAAAATTCTAAATTTTTGTACAAGAAATTCTTATAATGTTCTAAATATGTATGCAAAAATTCAAGTGATACATGTAAATTGATTTAAAAGCAGTGACCTTAAGATAAAAAAAAAAAAAACAATGATCAAAATTGATGACAAAAAAACATTTGAAGGACAAGAAATTTTAATATTTAAAGGGTTTAAAAATGAAATATAGTATATTTATAGACTTTTACTATGTATCTTTTTTTGATTAAATTTAAGAAAAGAGGATGATGATCTAATCTAAAGTGAAAAAAATTTAGAACTCAAAAAAACATTTACAAATAAATTTATATTTAAACTTCTTCGCTCAAAACTTGCTAATCTAAAACCTATATAGACCAAACCTTAGATATGAATCCTTTTCTTTTCTATCAATAAATTAAGTTAAAAAAATTATTACTAAACTTATAAATTAAGGGGTAATTAAAGCAAATTTAACTGTGTTTTGGAGTGTTAAAAAAAATACACTATTATTGGAATCATAACTAAATAAGACACTAGAACTTGTTTTCCGGTTAATTTTATAATTATAATTAGTGCAACTTTTTCGGCTTTCATGTCCATGGACATTTTGGGCTTCTTAACAAGATTAACAGTTTAATTTCATCCAGTAAATCATGCAATTTTTTTAATTTCTCTTTTATCGGTAAAGAATTAATACAGTAATTCAAATAATTTAATTTATATATATTGTCAAGAGATTTTAAATGATCAGTCGATCACAACTGTTACATCATTAATAATATTTAATTTTTATTAGGACTACTTATAAATTTTCATTTGTCGAGATTGACCAAGTAAAATATTTTACAGTCATAATTCATACAAATTAAACGCTAATGGAAAACCTCTTGCAAAATTTATAGCTGCTATAAAAAAGGGTAGATTGACACTTCAACCTAATTTGTTAAGAAATGATGGACCCAAAATCTGAAAACCTAGATTTGATGTTGAGGCTACTGCTTGAAAGTATACAACACCAATACTAATAAGAACATCCAAATTAATTGAAATTCCACTAGAAAAATGTAAAAGGGCATCAACAAAATAAGTAGATACTTCAATCGATAATAGCACTACTACACAAGATACTTGAATGAAATTGCAAAGTGAACCTCACAAAACTCTCATTTCTGAGTCTGACCAAAAGTCATACCTTCCACAACTCTTTGAAAAGCAGGCCTAGAAGATATATCCTCCCACCAAGCCTTAACATGAGGACGTTCATTGATCATAGAAGCACAAGGTGTTTGCATAAAATAGTGAGTTTCAGATATATGACTAAGATCAGCCAGACTATAAAAATCACCAGCAAGGTACTTTGTTGTGCTTAGTTTAGCCTCATACACATCAAGCACACTTTTCAGCTTCTCAATGTTGGTCTCAATCACTGACTTCTTTGGTTCTTGGCCTTGAAATGGTGCCACAAAGTATTCATAGATAATAGGTGACACTGCAGGGTCATAGTAGTGAGACTCTACCTCTGTCCACATTTTGACCAATGAAGATTCTTTTGTGTCATTGTGTCTAATTAAATCAGGTCCAACTTCCTTGAATTTTTCAGCTACATATGAGGTTATGGCTCTTGACTCTTTTTTGTGTATAGTACATGCATATATAGCGATATAAAGGTTAAATCATTACAGGGTTAAAATATTGAAACAGAACAATAACAAATTATCGTACATCACCTGCATTGCTAGTGAAATAGATTTGAAAAAGTCTAATTAATAATTATCAATAGAAATTAGAGACAAAAAATTCAATTGGTCTCTAATTTTGAGTCACTACTAATATTTAGCAACGAAATTAGAGATAAAAACATTGAATAGGTCTCCAATTTTAAATCATTACTAATACATGGCAAAAAATGCATACTAGCTTTAGAGTAAGTTATCTAAATATGATTAAAGGGTCATGCAGAATGAAAAAAATGTACCAACTATTTCTGATATGTTAGTTTAATGGTAAGAATTTAAACTTATAATTTCAAGGGATAAAATTTAAATAATTAGATCTCCATATAAAATAGTCATTAATGTCAAGTTAATTAATATCTGTATAAAATAAAATACCAATCGAAAAAAAAAAACGAAAAAAAAAAAACAGCATACCAAAGAGGGTGAGATCACCATCTTCAAGTACCGGAATCAAACCAAAGGGCTGCATGTACAAAGAAAAATTAGTTGGTGATTAAGAAAAAAAATAAATAAAACTAATGAAGATATATAAGCTAGCTAGCTAGAAGTGGTTGTTTACATTCTTGTTGAGAAAAGGAGGGTGCTTATGCTCAGAAGCAAACACATTGACTGGAACAAGCTCAAAATCTACTTCTTTTTCATGTAGACAGATCATGGCACGGGTTGTGTTTGTGGACATGGCAAGACCATAAATCTTTAGAGCCATATTTTTTGTTATTTTGTCACACAAAGATTAAGGGCATATGAATATGATGTTAGTATTTCTACTAAGATAGTGAGTGAAGCAATATTTATGAAGAGCTCTTGGATACCAAACCTCATATTTGACTGTGAATTGTTAAGACTTGAATTTGTCGTTTAGCCATATCATGCCAAAATTTCACCTCTACTCTATTGTTTGCATGAAATCAAGGTAACTTGGTCTTAAATTTGGATTTGTTATTGTCACATGCGGTTCCTCCAAATTTGTTTCCACTGCCACAGTAATTAAATATTACATATAATCATATATACATTTTATATTCATCTACAACTATTATTGGAAGTTATTGTGATGGTCTTACAACAATAAGCTCAATTGGATATTTCATCCTAAATAATTAGTTCAATAATTACGTAAGTCTCATTAAATTATCCCTAAAAGTTCCTTTTAAAAAAATGAGAATGAAAAATTATTATTAATAATAGTAATACTAATAATCCTTTTAAAACTAACTCTGATGAAATTGAACTATGTCTTTTAAAGTGATATAATCAAACTCTTACAAAGGAGCTCATATAAAAACCACACTTATTCACAAAATTTAAATTCAAGGCTTTTCTTAAAGAAAACCACACTTATTATCATTTTGGGCCAATTTGGTATTGTTGGATATCTAAGTTTTCTAATTAATGTTATTCATACTCTTAAAATATTACTAAATATTTTCTTTTTATTTATATTATTATTGAATATTAAAATTAATAATTACTATCACATATTTAGGAGATTAGTTTACAATTAATATAGGATTAACCTATACATGTACATATATCCCATGCAGGTGGGTTATCAGATATTATAGTAAAGAAAATTATCCATAGACACCAAAATACTTCAATCACATTGTGAGAGAGAAAAAAAATTAGAAATAGTGATGTTATAGATATGATATATGAATAATGTGATCGAAAAAGAGATAAAGAAAAAATAAAATTTTAAATGAGTGTAAAGAAATGGTGAAAGTACATATATTATTGTTGTATAGTATTTTTTCCAGTCCTATACACAAGAAAATTTATGGAGAACTTTTTGGTTCTATATATACAAAAAAAATTAAGACTTTTAAAGTGCATTTATTTTTTAAATTACTTTTATATCTTTATTTAAAATATTTGTCTTTTTAATATTATTAGCGAGTATTTAACTTTTCACCGCTTTTAATAAGAATATATATATATATATATATAATATAAATAAATAATTAAAAAAAATTAATAAATACATTAATTATTGTATTTATTAATTAAAATTAATGTATTTATTAATTTTTTTAATTATTTATTTATATTATATATATATATATATAATTATTTTCTTTTATAAATAGGACCAAAGTTATCAGTAAATAGACAACATCTTATGATGTACAGTGGATAATGTTTTTTTCCTCCCAAACTCATATGTAGCTCCAATTTTGCATCGAAAAGGTTAAAATATTTTTCTATGGCATTGAAAAAATAAATCCATGTTTTTATAGATGTATAGAGCGAATAAAATCGGAGATACACATGATAGAACAAAATACAGAGAAAAAGAATCCAATAAGTAATCACTGAAGCGCTCCGGTCAAACACAATTTTCAGAGCACAATCTTCCTTCGAAATACTGGTTGTACTGCAGGGTCTTTTGTTTTAATAACTTTTTAATTTAAATATCAATCGTGCTAACAAATATTTTGAAGGTGGTTTTTAAATATATAAAAGTAAAAATTTTATATTAAATAATAAATTATAACTTTTTTAAAAATTGAATACTCAATTGTTAATATACTTTTTTAATATAAATTGTTTATCTTTATATGCTGTCTTTACAACATAATATATATTAGCATTTTCCTTTAAATATTTAAATACCACTTGTGTTACCTGTGTTTTTGCACGTGTCCGAACTAAATCACAACTCAAAAAATTGTACAAGAAATGACTTTGTTCATTTCAATTTTTCTACTTTTTTTTGACTTTGTTCATATGTTTAAACCAAATATTTTCTTTAATTTAAATATTTTTTTATGAATTTATTTTAATAATTAATTTTTCTATAAAATACACTAAAGTTATCTATCATCAAAGGTAGAGAATCTAATTTCAAAAAAAAATTGTGAAAGAAATGACTAGTATTTCAACATCAATCTTGTTGAAAATTTAGAATGAAATTTACATATAATATATTAACCGCTATTTTCATGCATATCTAATTTACCATTGTTGATTTATATATAAAAAGTTTAATTTTTATATATCATAAGTGTAAATATTTAGTAATAATCAATCATATGAGTGACTTTATAAATAATTTTTTAAAAAATTAAATATTATTAAAAATTTAACAGTTCTAATCAATAGAAATTGTAAAAACTCTTTATATCGTCAGTGTATATAAAGTAAATTTTATAGCGAATAGATAGCCACTTTAATACAATATTTTCTAGAATGATATAATCAAAAGCCATCGATTGTGAAAGAAGAAAGAATTATAAATGGATATCAGTTCTTTGATTCAAGATGTATCAATTAAAAATATTTTAAGTTTGTATCTACTTTTCTTTTTTTCTATTACTACTCTAAAATGAAATATAAACCAAAAAAAAAAAAAAACTAAAAAGAGAACTCAACGCTAACGTACCACAGAATATGTAAACCCAAGTAATTGGTCTCCAAATTTTGGGCCTGGGTTCGACAGAATGGATCCACTGAGGGGTGACCAATCCCCCAAAATAGTCCATGAGACTTTCGTCTCACTCTCATATTTTTTAAAGTCTTCTAAAATTTATTTTAATTTTTTAATTTTAATTTTCTTTAGATTAATTAATATAGATATAATTGGTCCGAATTAACTAATTAGAAATGTAAATGTTAATTTGAAATTTTTTAGAATTTCTTACACTTTCAAATTAGTTTGAAGTCATAAAAAATTAATTAAATTTACACTTTACGTTTTTAAATTAGTCAATTAAAAAATATAAAAAATCCTAAAAAATTATAAGTTAATATTTACGTTTATAAATTCAATCTAGACAAATTGTAATTGAAGAAACTCTCAATCCAAATCTTTTTAATCAACATATATATTGGCTTGTGTCATTCATGTTTTTGGTCGTTTCAATTTTTCTAATTTTTTTTACTGAACAATTTATGATATATATATATATGGTTTGGGTGGTTTTTCTATAACCTCTTTTGGTCGTTTCAACCAATGAAAATAAATCGATGCTATATACTTAAATAGAATGAGTTCTAGTCACAAACATAATAGATATATTTTAAAAAAATTAATTTGTCTTTTTAATCGCTCATTTAAATTAGTAGAAATTTCATAGATAAAAAATAATACAATTCAAAGTTACTAAAATCGAAAAAAATGAATTTGTCTACAAACTCGTATGATATATGTTAATAGCATAAAACAACAAAATGTCTACAAATGTGACAAAATATCTAAATATAATAAAATTGAAATGTCCAGAATACTCCTATCATCAAAACTATAACGTTTTGAAATTAATTTGTCAATCTAAACTAAACAAATACTATATCTAAAGGAGGAACAAAAAAATTGTCGCATCAACATGACAAACTAAACAACAATGCACTAAAATGATCAAATCACAAAGAAAAAAATGCAAAAGAAAAACTAAATATGTTTAAAAATCACTTATTTAAGGAGCCTAATCTGTATGCTAGTATCAAACAATGATTTTTGTGTCATGTTTTCCATCTATTGAAAATAAAATCATTTTTTCTCTTTAGAATATAAGTTAATGATGAATGTCCATAAATTCTAATTCAATTTACAAATGATGATATTATTACGTTGGATATTATGTCCCGAATTCGAGCTTGAAAGCTCACATTTATATGTATGAGTTTCTAGTGGTATATATTACTTCATTTACAAACAAAAAAAACAAGAAGTTAATGGTCACTATTCCTATTTTACTTTTTGATGAAAAATTCTTCCCCTATATGAATTTAATTAAATATCATATTTTTCAAAGAAAAATCCAGTCTACCCATTTTCTAAATTATATACTAATTTATCATACTTCTTACACTAAATAAGAAATTGTATTTCCAATCTATCATACTTTACAAAAGTATCATCCATTGATGGTAAGAGAAACATAAATTAAAAGAATTAAAAATAAATAAAGTAATAAATAGTAAACGGTATAATAAGAATAGAAGTATTTATGGTTCATTGATTTTGTAAATTGACATATAATTTAGAACAAAAATATTTTGCTAGAATGATATTATAATTTAAGATAGATGGAGTATTAATTTTTAGAATCAATTTTAATGGTGAAATAAATATAATATTGGAATTTTTAGATTAAAATGAATATTAAAAGTTTTAAGTCACACATTTATCAACAAAGATTGATCTTTTGATCTATTATACTTTAGTATGTTATAATTATCGTCACTATTAACAAAAGACCAAATTTTTTGCAATTAATTGAAATAGTTGTTTATAAAACTGGAGATAGTTTCAAAAATTTTATATAAAAAAAGTTAGATGGTATGAAAATTATATACTTCACTTAAACAAAAGTAAGAAGAATATTTATTTTGAAATGATTGTTTCATAGTCTAATGCAAAAACATTTTTTATTTTGTTAGTGTTAGATATTAACAAATTAACGATTTCATGTTGAATAAATATATTATTTTATGCAGGATATAAATTTTATCTTTTTTATCCGATCTATATTTCGTTCAAAGACAAAATTAACATATTAGTTAATAAGAAGAACAAAACTATCTCAATAAAATATAAATATTTATAGTTAGAAACTTGATTTTTAGCATGAGTTACTCCCGAGTCACAGGTCAATTTGCATTCTTTAACGCCTTGTCATTCGCTGACAATCCTAAACTATGCGGTTCTTTCTCGAACAATCCATGTAAATTTGAGAGGAATGAAATCCACAAAAGGAAAAAAAAGAGTACATATTTGAAGCTGATATTTGCACTTGGACTATCGATATGCTCCTTAGTATGCGATAAGCAATGAAAGTTTTATTTGCCTTGAGGTAGTGAATGCAAAATGAAAATGAAAAAAAAATGATCACTTATAGAAACATAAAGTCAAAGAGATTAATTATACATAAGTGAAACTTATTAGTCTAATAAAATTAAAACATAAAACAAAGTTAAACTACTTAAAATGAAACTTCGAACACGAATGTTGGAGTATCAACTTGATATTTATCTTTTAACTATTTATATTGCGAATGACAATTTTTTAATTATTTAATTAGTGATAGACATTTGTTTAGTGTATGATTGTATAGTAAATTATAATTATTGTATTATAATATTTTACACGTTTTTTATGCATGAACTACACATTTATCTCGTGTATGATTTGTATAATAAATTATATTTACTGTATGGTTAACAAGACAAAATTAAGCAGAACATGTTAATCAAAATTGTATCTAAAACATGGTAAACATAATTTTGCAACAAAGATTTCAATTGTATCTAAAATTGAGCAAACTATATCTAAAACATAACTTATTAATTAAAATTGTAACTAAGTATTCAGCTAACAATGCAGCAACTTGAAAATGCCACATCTCAAGACAAGGATTCTAAAGAAGAATGAGAAAACAAAATTAACAACAACCACAAAACACACAAATGATGTTTAGCTCAGAATCGGTAGCAATCTAGAACAAAAAAACGTAAACGCAATACCACATCTCTCTTATACGGTATATAGATATTCAAGAGAGACACATATAATCAGATATATATTTATCTCTTAAATAATTAAATTGTAAAAACCATATTTTAGCTAATTGATTAGTAATAAATATTTGTCTTGTGTATATTTTGTACCATAAATTATCAATAATGTATTACAATTATTTTTAATTTTATCTAAAAAATATTCAAGAAACACACTAATAATCAAATGCATATTTTTTTCTTAACTAATTGATCCATGAATTACCACCACTTAAATTATTAATTAGCGATTAAAATTTGTCTAGTGTATGATTTGTACAATTATATAATATTATAATTAGTGTATTTTTCAAAAATTTAAGTAGAAGACATTCAATAGATGCACTAATTAATAATGAAACTTTTAACCAAATAGTTAATAAAAAAATCATATTTTAACTGATTGATCAATGAAAAATATTTATCTGTTTATAGTTTATATAGTAAATTAGGATTTATCTAATATGTACAAGTAAGATAGTATTGTATCATGCACAAGTTTATTTTCTACTATTATTATAAGTTCCATCAGATCTCATTTTATCCAATGATGAGATTTATTAATTCAATGGTAGAAATAAACTTCTGTATGGCACAAGAATTACCTCATTTGTGTACCATATAGTTGACCAGTAAATTCTAATTAATTCATAAAAAATCACATTTGTTACTAAAATACTAGCGGTGAAAGACACATATCTATTTTAATTAATCCATTTCATGAAATACATGATTCTCTTTTAATTTATCAATTCGTAAAAGATTATTTTTTAACTTTTTTTAAGAAAAAATATTTTTTTAAACTATTTTATTGTTGACATACATTTATCCTGTGAGAAAAGACTGCAAATCTATTAGTTACATCTTTATTTATCAAAATTTGTTGAATATAACAAACTATAATGCGTGCATGGAAACAAATTTTCCTTTTACAAAAATATTTTAAATTTTTTAAAAATAACAATCACATTGAAATGAACAAAACTAACTAGTTATTCATCAATTTGGTTTGGGTTCGTATATCATGAGAAAATATTACAAAAATTAAAGCAAATCAAATCATCTCTTTTTAATTGGTTTTGATTTTTTATCTCTCCTAAAATCGAACCAATGCATCAATTATAATTGTTGAATAGTTTTTAAAATTTAATCAATTAAATTTAGTTAATTAATTAAATATACTATAGATTCATTTTAATTTATTCAAGTCATGTAATCATGTACAACAACAATATATATTAGTATTAAAGTAATAACAAAACGCGCTCTATAAAAAATATAAGAAAAAACAATATTCAAATGATCGAAGATAAAAAAAGTGATGTAATTGCGTGAGAGAATATTAAAATTAATAATTTTATATAATTTATTTGTTAATTGACAATTTTAACTTTAAAATTAAACATTAAGAAATGATATTCATGCCTTTTTTTTAGAGTAGTTATTATTCTAATATAAATAGTAAATAAAAAATTTAAAAAGATAATAAAATATGAAAAAAGATATGAATAGAGGGAAAAACAAAATGGTAAATGAAAATAAAGTAATAAAGTATGAAAATTTAAGAATATAAGGGAATTGAAAAGTAAAATATAAAAAAGTAAGAAAGATGAGGAGAGTGGAAAGAATAAAAATTAATAAAGTTTGAAAAAATAAAAGAAGTGAAAATGTAAGTGAGATGAGAAAAGTGAAAAGAATAAAAAAAATATATATATGAAAAGTAAAAGAGAGTATAAAAATGAAAATTTTGTTTTATATTGATAAAAAAAAAAAATTTAACCTTTAAAAAGATAATATATTATAAAATTAGATTGAGTTAAGATGATAATAATGCTAGACATTAGATTTTATAAATTTAAATATAAATATAAGATAATGTCATATAAAATTATATTGGTGTAAGATGATAATAGTGTTAGACATTGAGTTTTAGATATATAATAGATTAATTGGGTAGTCTCATCCCACTTGTTCGAAGATGCTCCAAAACTTCAAATTACGCGGCGAGTTCAAAGAAGCCCAGCAATTATTGGATTTCAAACCAATATACGATAAATTATGTTGAAGTGGGAGGTAGAGCCAGAATATGTGGTCCTAAAATATCGTGACAACCTTGAATTAATTTCATCCACATATAGCTTTGGATGGTTATGAGGCTATGAATACATCCCCAAATGAATTTACACCAGATACTATTCCAGCAAATGAATTTATATATACCCATATATTACCTATATGAATAACTTGGGAAGATTCCTATAAAAGTCAAGAAGCGTGGGGACACATGTTTGTATTTAAGAGCATCTTCAAAGAATCTATTTATTTTTTTCAAAAATAATAGGGAATTTTATTAAACAATCCACTAACACAAGGAATGCAGGGAAGCTCAAGGTACATCCAGGGTGGGGGAAAATAAATTCTTCATGGATGCCAATTTATAAACATAACCATTAAAAGATAAAACAAAGTGCAAGTTTAAGCTTGATGGTTTTAATTATAAAATTAAAATTAAGATCTACATTTATTTGAACTATTTGATTTCAATCTATTGATTTATGAGAATCCGGAAGGTGTGAATTTGAATTCTAAATTACCGCTTAATTAACATGCTCAACCAACTAATGTTTTACACCCTCACATAAATATATAGCCTTTAAATTCTTTTTTTAAAATAATTTTGCTTATATTTTTTTTGGAATTCATCTCTAAAGATTGAGTTGTCTTTAATTTGATCTACAATCTCTCCTTGCTATAAAATCTATGTGACTTCTCCATACATGTCAAAAAAATTGAGACTCACATATTTTCTAGTGTTCCTCTAACTCTCTTAATTTAATGATATCATTTTTAATTTTATCGCGTCTAATATTTTCAACCATCCAAACGATTCTTTGTTGCATTTGAATTATTTTATCATCAAATTTGACTCATCAATCGAGTTTTAAATCGTGTATTATGTCATGTGATACAACCATAATATATATGCTTTTGGTCGTTTTTTTATAACCTCTTTTGGACGTTTCAACCAATGAAAATAAAACGATGCTATATACTTACATAGAATGAGCTCTCGTCACAAAAATAATAGATATATTTAAAGAAAAATAATTTGTCTTTTTAATCGCTCATTTAAATTGGTAGAAATTTCATCGATAAAAAATAATACAATTCAAAGTTACTAAAATCGAAAAAAAATGAATCTGTCTACAAACTCGTATGATATAGGTTAATAGCATAAAACAGCAAAATGTCTACAAATATGACAAAATATATAAATATAATAAAATTGAAATGTCCAGAATATTCATATAATCAAAACTGTAACGTTTTGAAATTGATTTGTCAATCTAAACTAAACAAATACTATATCTAGAGGAGGAACAAAAAAATTGTTGCATCAACATGACAAACTAAACAACAATGCACTAAATTGATCAAATCACAAAGAAAAAAAATGCAAAAGAAAATCTAAATATGTTTAAAATTCACTTATTTAAGGAGCCTAATCTGCATGCTAGTATCAAACAATGATTTTTGTGTCATGTTTTCCATCTATTGAAAATAAAATAATTTTTTCTCTTTAGAATATAAGTTAATGATGAATGTCCATAAATTCTAATTCAATTTACAAATGCTGATATTGTAACGTTGGACATTATGTCCCGAATTCGAGCTTGGAAGCTCACATTTATATGTGTGAGTTTCTAGTGGTATATATTGTTAACAATGATAATCTAACATAAGCATAGAAGAGGAAGAAAAGAAATGAACCCTTGGCTAGGGTTTCATAAACAAATGAATCAAACTTAAATGTGATACGATTACAATATGTATATATACAAGCTAATAAAAAAGTCTAAAATACTCTTACTATTAATATATAACAATATTATCTAATATCTCCCCTCAAACTCACGATGCATTAACATGAAACATCGAGAATTTGTTAACCAAAAAACGAAAATGTTTAATGGAATGCATCTTTGTGAATAAATCAGCAATCTGTAAGGAAGATGAGACAAATGGTAAAGTAATGGTTCCATGCTGAAGATGATGACAAGTAAAATGACAATCAATCTCAATGTGCTTGGTGCGTTCATGAAAGACTGAGTTATGAGCAATTTGAATAACACTCTTGTTATCGCAGTGCATTGGAGTTGGCTCAAAAAGAGAGATACCCATATCAGATAGAAGCCAACGCAACCAAATTATTTCAGCAGTAGTGGATGCCATAGCACGATACTCAGCTTCTGTAGAAGAGCGAGAAACAATGTCTTGTTTCTTGCTCTTCCAAGAAATAAGATAGTGTCCAAAAAAGATACAGAATCCTGTGGTGGACTTACGATATGTGGTGTCACCAGCCCAATCAACATCAGAATAAACACGTAACTCCAATGAAGATGACAATGGAAATAGAAGGCTCTAAAATTGAGTTCCTCGTAGATAACGAAGAATACGAAAAATACGAAGAACAACTGCCCAATGTACTGTAGTCGGTGAGACAACAAACTGACTGACAATATGAACAACATAAGCAATATCAGGTCTGGTAATCGTAAGATACACCAAGCTGCCAACCAATGTACGGTACAAAGTGGGATCTGGTAAAGGAACACCATCCGAGGGAGCATATTTCACATTCAACTCAAGAGGAGTATCTACTGTTCTATTATCAGAAATACGAGCCTGTTCAAGAATGTTGGCAATGTACTTGGATTGAGAAAGAAGGTAGCCTTTAGGAGAGTAGGCAACTTCAATTCGTAAGAAATAGCGAAGAGTTCCCAAGTCATTCATCTCAAACTGCTTGGCTAACTGCAATTTCAACTCATTGATTCCACTAACATCATCACCTGTAATAATCATATCACCAACATACAAAGAAAGCATAATACGACCATAAGTGGTAGACCTTATAAACAATGCATAATCATGTTCACTAGAGCGGAAACCAAGAGAAGTGATCACAGTAGAGAATTTCTCAAACCAAGCTCAAAGAGCCTGTTTAAGATCGTAGAGAGCCTTATTTAACTTACACATTCTCCCCTGATTATGAGAAACTCCTTGTGGAGGGACCATATAGACTTCTTCATGAAGCTCACCATTTAATAACTCATTTTTGACATCCATTTGGGAAATATGTCATTGACGAATAGATGCAACAACAATAAGAGTACGAATAGTGGTCATCTTGGCTACAGGAGCAAAAGTTTCTTCATAATCCATACCATATTGTTGAGAGAATCCCTTAGCAACAAGACGTGCTTTATAGCGCTCAACCGACCTATCAGACTTAGTTTTGATCTTGTATACCCAACGAGACCCAATAACACGCTTTCTAGGAGGAAGAGCTATTAATTCCCAAGTATTTGTTTTGTGCAATGCAGAGAGTTCTTCTGCCTTAGCCTGCTGCCAAAGAGGATCAAGAATAGCCTCTTTATAGGAATAGGGCTTAGATAAATTGTGAATAGAGGTTAAGAAAGAAGCAAACGAAACTGAATAAATGGAATAGACAAAATCAGGTAACTGAGTAGACTTACGGTGACGAGAGGGGTAACGAGGAGGCGAAAACGGAGGATCAAGAATCGCATGAGGTGGTTGCACAGCCGAAGAGACAAGGGGGATGTCATCATGTGGAGTAGTAGTATTTGTCCTACAATTCTCAACATTACAATCACTAGAAGCATTATCATTAGGACCAAACAGATCAATATGGGTTAGTTCTGAACTCTTAATAATTTGAGAATCAGAGGAAACAGAGTAAAAAAGGATGTGCTCAACAAAAACATTACAATAAACATATAATTTTCTTGCATGAGGATTATAACAACGATAGCCCTTTTGACCATCCCCATAACCAAGAAAAACTCACATGGTAGACCGAGAAGACAACTTACTGCGCTCTACTTGTGAACAAAGAACAAAACAAGTACAACCAAAGACTTTCAGAGAAAAGTAATCAGGGATAGAAGTATGCAATTTTTCATAGGGAAACAAACCTGATATGACAGACGATGGAGTTCTATTAATAGCAATAACAGCAGTAAGAAGTGCTTCCCCCCAAAACTCACTGGGAACCGAAGCAGACAACAAAAGAGAACAAGCAGTCTCAATAATATGACGATGTTTCCTTTCAACAACTCCATTTTGTTGAGGAGTATCAGTACAAGATGACTGGTGGATGGTGTCATCATAAACAAGTAATTCAGAGAATTTATTAGAGGTATATTCACCACCTAAATCACAACGAAAACATTTTATAACAACATTATGTTAAGTCTTGACCATGGCACGAAACATATGACAAATGTCAAAAAATTCAGACTGATTTTTCATAAGATAAACCCAACAATAACAAGTGTAATCATCAATAAACGAAACATAATATCTAGATCCACCTTTGGTGAGAACCGGTGATGGACCCCAAACATCAGAGTGAACTAAATCAAAAGGCACATATGAAACTGAAACACTTTTACTAAACGGTAAAGTTAGAAATTTAGCAAGTTTACACCCACAACAATCTGAAATATCACTGATTTGTAACTTTCCTAAAGCTCCAGTAGAAGCCAAATATTTTAATCTAGAAGCAGAAACATGTCCAAGGCGTGAATGCCATAAATAAAAACTAGAAGACGAAGAATTCAAGCAAAAACTAGATAATAAGTCAGCAGTAGTTATTGAGGTTGCAGTATCTGGGAATCACAGGTCATGTAAAACATAAAGTTCCCCCTGTCTATGGCCTGTCCCAATCAGCCTCCTGAAATGTGGATCTTGCACACAACAAGAAGTGGAAGAAAATATAACTGAATAATCGAAATCACATATTTAACTAACAGAAGCAAGACTCAAAATGAGATTAGAAATATAATAAACATCAGAAAGAGACAAGTTAGGTGTGGAGACAGAACTAATGCCTGTTAATGGCATATGAGTACCATCAACAGTCATAACCGACACAGACGAGGCAGAATTCACATACACAAAAGATTTATCATCATATGTCATATGGTGAGATGCTCCAGAATCAAGAATCCATATGGAAGTAGATATACTTGACATACTAGAGGAGTTCAAACCTTTAGGAGAGGTGGCAAACATGGCATGTGATTGAGTGGCAAGAAGTTTTTGAAGTTGTTTTACAATATCAGATATTTGGGAAGCAACCTCAGATGAGTATACAGAACCAGAACTATAGCCAATAGTAGGAGGAGCAGAAGCAACAACATTGGACGATGGCCCCTTAAAATTCTTCTTATGTGCTCTCCCTAATTTCGGACAAAGTGTTTTCCAATGACCTTTTTCTTTGCAAAATGCACATTCATCATTACCAAGCCCAACCCTCCCTTGAGATTTTCCTTTTTGAACAGAAGCAGCAAAAATAGATGAAGGAGTTGAAATAATTCCCTTATCTGACACACCAGAATGAGTCTTAACTCTGATTTCTTCTGTTAACAATTCACTAACTACTGATTCAACATTAGGAAGAGGGGAATGATGCAAAATACCCCCACGAAGGCCCTCAAAATCATCACGAAGAGCCATCAGAAACCAAACCAGACGTTGCTCCTCTATCTGATCAATGTACGCTTTGACAGCTTTTGAGTTGATTCCATAAGAGCCAATTGATCCCACAAATTAGTCATTGCCGAGTAGAATTCCTGAATGGTCATATTGTTCTGCTTAAGGGCCCTAATATCACTTTCCAACTAATAACGTTTTACAAAGTTAGACTGAACATACAAACATTTCAAGTGATCCAAAATCTCTTTAGCAGTGTCATACTTTGCTAGTTGCACTCCTATAGACAACTCAATGGAATTATTAATCCAAGTAATAATTTTTGAATTACTAACATTCCATGTTTTCAGATCTTTTGCATATTTAGCTTCATTCCTTTTATCTGTAGACTTAACATAAGTTCCATCAACATAACCCCACATATCTTTTCCAATCAAAAAAATTTTCATCACATAACTCCAATAAGAGTAATTTTGTCCATTGAGGTGGACAGTAACAGCTTGAAGAGAATCATCCTTAGCACCAGCCATAACAAATAATGACAGGAAAATACGACAAACACAATCACTAACACAAAATAAATTAGGGATAACCTGTCAATAGTAGAGTCAACAAAGAACCAAACAAAATCGTGCCGGAGACCGAAGAGCAGAATCGCGTTGGAGACAGAAGAGCAGAATCGCGCCGGAAACGGAGGAAGCAAATCGGTACCGGCTGCAAAACGGGTCGGAAACGGAGGAAGCAAATCGGTACAGGCCGCAAAGCTCTTTGATACCATGTTAACAATGATAAGAGAAACATAAATTAACCAAAATCAACCAAAGTTGTGGACCGCTTTACGGTAGATCCCAAAATCAACCAAACCTCTTTGATACCATAGTTATAAACTTGATTTTGGCATGAGTTACTCCCAAGTCACATGTCAATTTGCATTCTTTAACGCCTTGTCATTCGCTGACAATCCTAAACTATGCAGTTCTCTCTTGAACAATCCATGTAAGTTTGAGAGGAATGAAATCCACAAAAGGAAAAAAAGAGTACATATTTGAAGCTGATATTTGCACTTGGACTATCGATATGCTCCTTTGTATCCGATAAGCAATGAAAGTTTTATTTGCCTTGAGGTAGTGAATGCAAAATAAAAATGAAAAAAAAAATATCACTTATAGAAATATAAAGTCAAAGAGATTAATTATACTTAAGTGAAACTTATTAGTCTAATAAAATTAAAACATAAAACAAAGTTAAACAACTTAAAATGAAACTTCGAACACGAACGTTGAAGTATGAACTTGATATTTATCTTTTAACTATTTATATTGCGAATGACAATCTTTTAATTATTTAATTAGTGATAGACATTTGTTCAGTGTACGATTGTATAGTAAATTATAATTATTGTATTATAATATTTTACACTTTTTTTTATGCATCAACTACACATTTATCTCGTGTATGATCTGTATAATAAATTATAATTACTGAATTGTAATTTTACATATGTTTTTGTCTATATGTAATTTAAGAGACACATTATAATCAAATACATATTTCTCTTTTAATTAACTCGTGAATGGTCATCTTTTAAACAATTAACTTGTGGCAAACATTTTTCTTCTGGATATTTCTCTCTTGACTAATCGATTCATGAATGATAACATTTTAATTAATTGATTAGTGAGTAACATTTGTCCCATGTAAATGATTTGTACAGAAAATTATAATTACTTATGATAATTTTCTACACACTTTTCTCGCCGAATTTCCAAACAAAAAATTTACGTTATATGCATCAGTGACAAATATGTCTCCTGTTTAGTTTGTACAGTGAGTTTTAAATAATTGACTATAACAAACATTAATCTTGTGTGATTTGTATAGTAAATTATAATTAGTGTATCATATACTTATTGAAGTCGTGTTTTACTATAGAAATAGAGGATATAAGTGTATAACTTATTTGGTGTTTATTATTAAATAATATTTTTCTATAATTCTCTCTTACATGGTATATAGATATTCAAGAGAGACACATATAATTAAATATATATTTATCTCTTAAATAATTAAATTGTAAAAACCATATTTTAGCTAATTGATTAGTAATAAATATTTGTCTTGTGTATATTTTGTACCATAAATTATCAATAATGTATTACAATTATTTTTAATTTTCACTAAAATACTAGTGGTGAAAGACACGTATCTATTTTAATTAATCCATTTCATGAAATACTTTTTCTTTTTTTAAATTTATCAAATCGTAAAAAATGATAATAATGCTAGACATTATATTTTATAAATTTAAATATAAATATAAGATAATGTGTTATAAAATTAGATTGGTGTCAGATGATAATAGTGTTAGACATTGAGTTTTATATATATAATAGATCAATTGGGTAGTCTCATCTCACTTGTTCGAAGATGCTCCAAAACTTCAAATTACGTGTCGAGTTCAAAGAAGCCCAGCAATTATTGGATTTCAAACCAATATACGACAAATTACGTTGGAAGTGGGAGGTAGAGCCAGAATATGTGGTCCTAAAATATCGTGACAACCTTGAATTAATTTCAACCACATATAGCTATGGATGGCTATGAGGCTATGAATACATCCCCAATTGAATTTACACCAGGTACTGCCCATAGTACTATTTCAGCAAATGAATTTATATATACCCCATATATTACCTATATGAATAACTTGAGAAGATTCCTATAAAAGTCAAGAAACGTGGGGACACATGTTTGTATTTAACAACATCTTCAAAGAATCTATTTATTTTTTTAAAATAATGGGGAATTTTATTAAACAATCCACTAACACAAAGAATGCAGAGAAGCTCAAGGTACATCCAGGGTGGAGGAAAATAAATTCTTCATGGATGCCAATTTATAAACATAACCATTAAAAGATAAAACAAAGTGCAAGTTTAAGCTTGATGTTTTTAATTATAAAATTAAAATTAAGATCTACATTTATTTGAACTATTTGATTTCAATTTATTGATTTATGAGAATCCGTAATGTGTGAATTTGAATTCTAAATTACCGCTTAATTAACATGCTCAATCAACTAATGTTTTACACACTCACATAAATATATAGCTTTTAAATTCTTTTTTTAAAATAATTTTGCTTATATTTCTTTTGGAAGTTATCTCTAAAGATTGAGTTGTCTTTCATTTGATCTACAATCTCTCCTTCATATAAAATCTATATGACTTCTTCGTACATGCCAAAAATATTGAGATTCATACCATTTTTAGTGTTCCTCTAACTCTCTTAATTTAATGATATCATTTTTAATTTTATTTCATTTAATATTTTCAACCATCCAATACGATTCTTTGTTGCATTTGAATTCTTTTATCATCAAATTTGACTCATCAATCGAGTTTAAATCGTGTATTACGTCATGTGATACAACCATAATATATATGCTTTTGGTCGTTTTTTTATAACCTCTTTTCATCGTTTCAACCAATGAAAATAAATCGATGCTATATACTTACATAGAATGAGCTCTCGTCACAAAAATAATAGATATATTTAAAGAAATAATTTGTCTTTTTAATCGCTCATTTAAATTGCTAGAAATTTCATCGATAAAAAATAATACAATTCAAAGTTACTAAAATTGAAAAAAAATATGAATATGTCTACAAACTCGTATGATATAGGTTAATAGCATAAAACAACAAAATGTCTACAAATATGACAAAATGTCTAAATATAATAAAATTGAAATGTCCAAAATACTCATATTATCAAAAACTGTAACGTTTTGAAATTGATTTGTCAATCTAAACTAAACAAATACTATATCTAGAAGAGGAACAAAAAAATTGTCGCATCAACATGACAAACTAAACAACAGTGCACTAAAATGATCAAATCACAAAGAAAAAAAATGCAAAAGAAAAACAAAATATGTTTAAAAATCACTTATTTAAGGAGCTTAATCTGCATGCTAGTATCAAACAATGATTTTTGTGTCATGTTTTCCATCTAATAGAATATAAGTTAATGATGAATGTCCATAAATTCTAATTCAATTTACAAATGCTGATGTTGTTACGTTGGACATTATGTCCCGAATTCGAGCTTGGAAACTCACATTTATATGTGTGAGTTTCTAGTGGTATATATTGTTAACAATGATAATCTAACATAAACATAGAAGATGAAGAATAGAAATGAAGAAGAGAAGGAACCCTTGGCTAGGGTTTCATAAACAAATGAATCAAACTTAAATGTGATAAGATTACAATATGTATATATACAAGCTAATAGAAAAGTCTAAAATACTCTTACTATTAATATATAATAATATTATCTAATATCTCCCCTCAAACTCACGATGCATTAACATGAAATATCGAGAATTTGTCAACCAAAAAACGAAAACGTTTAATGGAATGCATCTTTGTGAATAAATCAGCAATTTGTAAGGAAGATGAGAGAAATGGTAGAGTAATGGTTCCATGCTGAAGATGATGATAAGTAAGATGACAATCAATCTCAATGTGCTTGGTGCGTTCATGAAAGACCGAGTTATGAGCAATTTGAATAGCACTCTTGTTATCGCAGTGCATTGGAGTTGGCTCAGAAAGAGAGATACCCATATCAGATAGAAGCCAACGCAATCAAATTATTTCAGCAGTAGTGGATGCCATAGCACGATACTCAGCTTCTGTAGAAGAGCGAGAGACGACAATGTCTTGTTTCTTACTCTTCCAAGAAATAAGAGAGTCTCCAAAAGATATAGAATCCTGTGGTAGCCTTTAAATTCTTTTTTTTAAAATAATTTTGCTTATATTTTTTTTGGAATTCATCTCTAAAGATTGTGTTCTCTTTCATTTGATCTACAATCTCTCCTTGCTTTAAAATCTATATGACTTCTCCATACATGCCAAAAAATTTGAGATTAACATCTTTTCTAGTGTTCCTCTAACTCTTTTAATTTAATGATATCATTTTTAATTTTATCTCGTCTAATATTTTCAACCATCTAATAAGAATTTTTGTTGCATTTGAATTCTCTTATCATCAAATTTGACTCATCAATCGAGTTTTAAATCGTGTATTACGTAATGTGATACAACCATAATATTGCAATTGCAACAATCTCTGCGATAAAATCACAATAAATTTAAACATCCTCTATCTTTATATCATAGATTTTGAAGATATTTTATAGTGATAAAAAGTTGATGATTAATAAATATGATATCTTAGAAGAAAAATATGAGTTGTGTGATTTTTAGGATAAATATTACTAAATTATAATATTTGATGTAAATTAAAAGTAAATTCATACCATAACAACTATTTCCTCCATCTCACAATGAATGTTATTTTGACAAGAAAATTTTATCTCAAAATGTGTGTCGTTATCAATTTTCAATGTAACTTTAATTATTATTTTTTAATTGTATTCTTCAATTATTACTATATACACTATTTTTAAAACACTGACTCTACTTTGCATTAATTATGATAGTGAGAAACACACACGTAATTAAGAAAAATAATTTGATAAAATGATTATTTTCTTTCTTCTATTTATTTCATTTCTTAATATGTATGCAAAAGTATTAAACAACATTCATTGTGAAATTTAAAGACAAAACAATTACAATATACTTCATTCGTCTCAGAATGAGTGTTAGTTAAAGTTTTTGTACATATATTAAAAATGCAATAATTAGAGAAAAAAAAAGTTATTTTATTAAACTATCAATCTTAATTATTCATTAATTTTCATTATTATCAATATAAAGTATAATAATATTTAAAAAATTATATATATATATAGTAATTATTGAAATGTAATATTGAAAAAAAAAATAATTAAAGTTACATTAAAAATTAAAAAAGAGATTTTTTTTTTCCGTCAAAATAAACATTCAGTCGTGAAAAGAAAGAAATATGTTTCAATATATTGATAACAAGTTGACGACTACAGTTGTCACTGCAATTTAGGAACAATAACCTAAGTATAGGATGATATGAATACCTACAAAGAATTTTTGTGATTATTAATTTCTTGATATCCTGCGTCGTGATTAGCTATAAGCTTAACTTTTGCAGAGGTACTCATTCTTTCTTGAGCTTGGAATATTGAACTATATCTCGAGAATGATGATGAACTTTAGCTATAACAATTCAAGCACATAAATTCCATAGTTAAAACCCAAGATGATTGGGAATGAGACCAATGATGCCACATCAATTGGCCAGCAAATATATAGTTATTCTTTTTTTTGTTATAGTTTGAGAAGTAAATCATTTTTATTTACATCTCAGTTGAGATCAAATTTCAAATAACTGGGAACTGTTTTAAAATTGAGACCAACTTTAAATTCCCAACTTGCAAGTTAAATCATGCATTCATGAAAATAATTCAAACTTAATATATTAGATAGACAAAGATTATAGCTAGCTACATATAGATAATAACACATGCAAAACTTAATAAACCCAATTATTTTAAATCTGATCAAACTAAAACTAAAATACCCAAAAAAAGTTGATTTATATTTATAAGATTGTGGGTTAAACTATCACAGCTTATATAAAGACTTATTTAGTAAGTAATATATAAATACTTCTATCAATGTTCTTTGAATCTTAAAGTCTGTTATAATTATAATGAACTTTCATAACCCAATTCATCTAAACTTTAATTTATTGTATTAAAAAAAAAAACTAAAATACATAGGAATACATATATTCCCCATAGCTCATATCATCTAAGGATAGAGTCAACCAAGAAAAAAAACATTATGAAAATAGATCTCAAATTAAGGTTAGGAGAAAACTAGAGAACTAAATCAACAACTAGCTAATAGCTGAAGAAGCAGCAATAGTTAAGTTACTTCCCTTGGATTTTGTGACTTATTACCATCACAAATAAAAACTTTGATTAATATTGTTAATTAATGTTACCCTTATTTTGGTTGGATCTTTCGACATCCAATTCTCTATATTTATTCAAATACCTTTTCATTGGTTCAGCATAGTGATCAAACCCTAAAGTAGCAAAAGCCCAACAAACATCATCACCGTTCACCGTCTTGCGTTTCTCCTTGTGACACTTGTCAGAAGCTTCACCAGTTACAAAGCTAACAAACTCTGACACACATTCTTGCATCGTTTCTTTGGCTTCTTTGGATATTTTTGCATTAGGAGGCAAGATTTGTTTCATAATCCTTCCAACATTAGCTATTGGAAGTAAACGATCTTGCTCTCTGATTATATTTTCATCATCATCTTCTTCTTGATTTGTTGCTGTCATGAAATTGTTGTTGTACTTAAAGTATTCTCTATCTGGGAGTTTTCCTTTGTTTTTTCCACTCATGTCTAGTTTAAAGAAAAAGGGTTAAGTTTAAACCTGTTAAACACAGACACGTTGCTCTCATTTCTGCTCAACTGCCCTATTTATATTAGGTTTGGTTGTAATCAAGATTTTAAATTGTCATTAAACATATTGTGTGGAGAATCAAAATGTAAAATGATGTTTTTATAAATAAATAAAAAAATATTTGAAAAATTGATTAATCTCATCTTAATTTTTAATTAGGTACAACAACTTTTTTAATATTATTTTTATTTATAATTCATTCCGAAGAAAATATTATATATTCTTAATAAATTTCAACATCTTAATTTTTAACCTCGTGCCTTGTTTTTTTTTACTCACAATTTTGTACTTAAAATCTCATTTCTCATAATAAATGTGAGTTCTCACCTAATTAATCCTAAATATAAACATGGTTTGGATTTTTTTCTTTCTTTTTTGGGACTATGGAAATAATATTAGTTTTTTGTCAATGAAAAACTAGTCAAAAATGTGTACATTGAATTTTATAACGAGATAATATTTTATATTCAATAGTAAAAATAACATTTATTATAGAAAAAGAGATAATATAAACAAGAAATCAATTATTTTTTATATGATAGAACACTTGAATAAGTAGTAGTTGAAATTAAAAATTAAAATTAAATTTTTTTATTTTCATCCATGTAATTATAATTTTTGTACTTATTTTTATATTTATTTTCAACTACTACTTGAATAAGTAGTAGTTGTAATTATAATTTTTTTTTTATATTTATTTTCAACTACTACTTGAATAAGTAGTAATTGAAATTAAAAATTATATATATATATGGGTAAGAGGAGAGAACAAGAAAAAAAGAAAAACAAATTGTGTTTTATTATCATGTTTTACAAAGCATGAGAAGAGAATAGTAAAACCACCAATGATGACAGAGACACATGTCATATAATTATGTTTTATTTTGATTTTCATCTCTATTGTGTAACGTAGAATGATGATATGGTAATTTTGTATTATTTGACACTAAAATATGAGACATATCGTAGATTAATATTCCACATCCTTTAATAACTCAATGGAAATGATACTAGAGATTAAAATTAACAACGAAAATTTTAAATTGCAACGAAGAAATTTAAAAGTAATCAAATCAAATTATTAAAACTAAAACTTCACCAAATATCAGGACCAAAATCACAATTGAAATTCTCACGCTTATGCAATATATTAATGCCTACATGTCTATTTCTACGTAGTAGTAGTAGTTTCACCAAAAAAAAGTTAATAGTAGTAGTTATCTGCATTGACGACGTGGTATCTCATGAACAGAACCAGGTTAGTTTTATAAGGGACAGAGTGGTAGCAACTTTCCTATATTGCTTTTGAGTTAGGTTTGTATCTTTTGATGTTACCTCATGTACTATGTACAGTAGTATGTATGTTGGTCTTAAAGGGCTCGTGGTGCAATCAACTTCCCGATATATTCTTTAAAAATTGATCTCATGTATTAGATATTAATGTTAGTATAAGTTATAATTATTTTAGTTAGAAATTAATTTTTAATATGAGTATATAAGTTTTATTATATATATATATATATATATATATATATATATTAATGTAATGATCTTCTTATAATTAATTAGTTAGAAATTAGTGCGGTGTCTTTTTTTCATAATTAATGTGTGAGTTTTGCTATTAACTGCTCTTTAAGAATCACAATATAAATGAATGTAGTGTATAGTACACATGTTTAATTTCAATAGTTTGATCTAGTAATAAATAGACAAATCTTGAATTTGTAGGTTGATTCAAGTATCACTAATGTCTGTGCGTAAATTTAAATCCATTTGAAAATAATCATTTGACGTCATCTTTTCACTCTACATTTATATTGTCTATAGATGGGATGATATATATAAATTGTGAGATTTCGAGTTTAAACCTGAGACATAATGTTCAACCTAATATTTTTGTCATTTGTCAGTTGAGTTAAGATTTAAAGATCTTTTCCACTCTAAATTGACCGTATAAAAAATACATTTAAAATTATAAATATATGTATATATTTTTTTATAAAATTGAATCCATAATAAAGTTTAAAAAGAGAAGAAACAAAATTAATAAAATAATTTAGGCTAAATTACAAATTTCGATCCCTTAACTTATTTTGTTGTTTTAGACTAATTAATTGATTTTTATTTCATTTTAGTTTTTTAACTTTACTCATGAGTCATATTAGTTATTTTCGTTAGTTTTTAATTTAAATTGTTAACTCTAACTCTAACTTACATATATGTCATTTATGGTGGTTGAAATGGGACAAAAGTGAAATCATAAAATAAATTAAGAAATCTAGAGTATTTTTTTTCTTTTTGTCTAATTTAGAGTTCATCACCATCATCTTCTTCTTAATTATTTTTTGTCTGCATTAAATATATGAAATCTTGATAGTCAATATCGCAATCAAGAAACTGATGTATTTAATTTCAAGAGAATTTTTTTATGATGATTCCTTCGGAGAATAACGAGTCTTTAGCCGATAGTTTTAAAAAAATATGTCCTTCTCATAACCAAAGATTATTCCCATATAGAAAGAAAGCCTACATGACACCACAAAAATGTCCCTTTAACTTATTTTTTTAATTTTTACTCTGGTCCTACTATACCCACCCCTAATAACACGTAAGTTAGAGTTAATAATTTGAGTTGAAAATTAAGAGAAATGATTAATATGATTAACGAAAATAAAATTAAGAGATCAAAATAAAACACAAAAATTAATGGATGAAAGTAAAAAGACAAAATAAATTAAAGAATTAAATGTGTACGTTAGAAAGAAAGGAAGAAAAAAAGCTTGATTTAGTATTAACCCCTCAAATAAATACAGTCTGAGAGTGAAACTGACTTAAGTTTCCAAACTGGGGTATCAACAAGTTGTTTATGTTCCTAAAAAAAACAAGTTGTTTAGGTCAGGTGAGACCTCCTATAGTGTTAGTTAAGCTCAAGAGTTGACGGATAAATTAAATATTGAAATGTTGGGAAGCTTCCCCTATACTCCGGAAGGGAAAGATAAAAGGAACAAGGATTCTATTCCGGTTGAAAACCTAAAAAGCCTACACATAGATTTAAAATAAATATATTTTAATATTTTATATTTTTAATCCATTATAACATATTATAAAATACAACTTTAAATTTTAATTGATAAATACTTGATAAATATTGATATTATTAAATTGAACATTTTATTTGAATTTAAACTTAAAATTTTATAATTATGTAAATTTTTTATTTTATCTTCTAAAATGATAAAGAAAAAATATTATTAAGTACTTTATTTGTAAAAAAAAAAAGTACTATATACTTTATTACCGTATAACTTTTGTTTTTCTCTTTTATGCTCGTGAGAAAATATAAAATAATTTTTTATTTAAATATGTCTTTGGTCCTTGCAATTATAACCGCTTTTTATTTTAGTCCTCGTAAGTTTTTTTATTTGATTCACAACCTTGCTAATATAGTTTCATTTTAAAATAGTCCTTCTATCTAACTTCTGTTACAAAAACTATAACATCGTTAAACCTAAATATAATTAAAACATAATTTTTTTAACCTAAAAATAAACCACCAATATAATTAAATTATAACCTTTTTAAACCTAAAATTAACCCAAAATATTTGATTCTTCTTCTCTTAAAAAAACCTAAAATTAGCAACTTCAAAATGGTTTCTTTTGAAATTTTTGGTTCAAGTTTAGAGCATCAACAATGACAGATAAATTGCAAGATAGCAATTTGTATTATATTATCAAAGATAGCGAAAATATTAAGATAATATTGGTGGGTTTATTTTGAAATTGTTGGTTCAACAATTTTTTCAGTTTTTACCTTCTATTCTAATTGTTTTAAGGTGAAACCCGCTTTGGGGATTTCTTGGTTGACCTGATTTTTCAATTCGTTGACCAGATTCTTGGTGGAACTGTAACTACTAGAAATCCAACTGGGAATGTTAGTCGGAATTAAAAAATGATCTGATGTGATAATTGATGAATCAGAATTCAATTCATTGATAACGGAAACAATCGGTTCATCGTTTTGAACCAATTCGCAATCGCTAGCTTCAATTTCACGTTTTCTATCCATAGGTGCAAATAAAGTTGAAGCGAATCAATTAAAAGAAGAAATAGACATTCGCAATTTTGTCCTAATATTGTATTTGGAACCCTAACCCTAATTTACGTAGGATTGTAGTTTTTTAGGGAAGAAGAATGGAACATTTGGGGGAGAAGAATGAAACATTTGGGATTAATTTTAGGTTTTTTTAGGGAAGAAAAATGAAACATGTAGGGTTAATTTTATGTTAAAAAATGTTATAATTTAGTTATATTGGGGATTTATTTTTAGGTTAAAAAAAGTTATGTTTTAATTATATTTATATTTAACGGTGTTAAAGTTTTTGTAACAGAAGTTGGATGGAATGACTATTATAAAATGAAACTATATTTGCAGGGATGTGAACCAAACAAAAAAACTTTACCAAAATAAAAAATGGTTATAATTGCAAGGACCAAAGACATATTTAAACCATAATCTTTTGACTCCAATGTATTTAATATTTTTTTTAAAAAGAAATATATAGAGTAAGATTCGCAATTTATGTCAATCATTGAACAATTAATTTAATTTAACTGATATAAAGTGAGAAGTTAATAAAGTAAATAAATTAAAAGTTAATATCATAATTATTTATGATTGGTCCATTAATTTGTTTATCAACGGTTAATATTACTCATTTTATTTTTGAAAGTATATTGTTGAATTTTGAGAAGTCTAATTCTAATTAATTAACAATGTATTGATTTGATTGTTAAAAAAACAAAGTATTGATTTAACTTTTGTAGGCATGCCTCTTACTATATGTGGGACTTGTAGTTTACTTTAAAAAATATATATAATTAGTGTAGTTAACTATTGAAGTAACAATTGTTAAAAAATAAAAACTATTGAAGTTACAATAGTTATTAGTGATATGCTAATTAGGAGTTACAAAAGTTATATTTAATATATATTTACATTTTTTTATCAATTTTATAGAATTGAAAATCTTTGTATATATGACAAATAACTTAATTAATATCTCGCATTTTATAGGAATTACTCTACAAAAATATATTAAATATTTTTATTAGTATACAAATAAATATATTTTTTTATATAACATTTTAATATTAGTAATTAGTAATAGCATATATGTAAGTTGCACCAAAAACAAAACAAAAACACTATGTATTTAGTTTTATTTATATTGTTACTATTTATTGACATATAGCGGTATTTGTTTTACAAATTTTTTCAGTAAAATATATTTTTTACGATAACAAAATAATTTTTTATTTCATGAATACATAAATTATATTTTTGATAGTTAAAACGATTTGAGGTGCTATTAATATTTTAATTGCTTTTAAGTATTAGTATTGTACTAAATAAAATTGACGTTTATATTCAAATTAAATAAGAAGTCTACTACTTATTCCACTGTCTCAAAAAATTATTTGTCCCAAAATGATTGTCACTTTTGATTTTCAATATAACTTTAATTATTTATTTTCAATTGTATCATCTAATTAATATTGTGTGCATAATATGCTTCACTTTGCATTCATGATAATGAAAATAAACTAATAGTTGATATGGAGAGTTTAGTAAAATCACCGTTTTCTTTTTTTAATATGTGTAGAGCGGTCAACTGCGAGGATTATGTTAGGACGAAAGGAGTAATATTTACCGTGTAATAATACATAAAGTGATTTAATACTCTTTTTTTTTATAAAGGAGACCAAATATATAAAATCATCCAAAGTTGGGAGGAGAAATCCCCAGCTTCATTTTTTTAAGCAAAAATAGAGTGCAAAAATATCACATGATTAATCTGACATTCCAACTATGTTGACATCCTAAATTAATCATCTATCATTTGCAACACTCTAGAATATTATTAAAAATGATAAGAAAAAATACAAAATGCTTGGAAACTATACAAAAATCCAAGAAAACAATCTTTGAGATACATAATATTGTTTCATTACAAACCTTGTCCAAAAACCGATAAGAATAAAAACACATTGAAGGAAAAAATAGTACAATAAACACCTAAAGATATCAGCAAAATCTATATTCAAGAAGACAAAGTTTGTTGCTATTGAAAATTTCATAAATATTAGAAGGAAAAATATTTCATCAACGACTGTTAACAATGTGAAATCTTAAATAAGCAATATTGTCCGTACATTGATTTTATTCTCTAAAAATATGAGATATAGTAAAACTCACACTATTAATCTTCTCAATACAATTAAGTTATCAATTTCTAATAGACTAAGGAATAAGGCAGTGTTCATAAAAGATAAATTTGTCAATTGCGAATCAGATTCAATCCAAAAAATTTCTACCTATTATTATAAGTTGTTTCAATAGCAACTATAACTTCCATAAAGCATCCTACGTTACCAAAGAATGTAAAAAGGAACAACATTCTCAACATCGATAATAGAAGCCATATTGAGCTTTAAAAGTGATTAAATACCCTATAGTGACTGTAAATTGCTTATAAATATGTTTAATATATGTGTGGTAATAATCTATATATAATAGTAAAAAAATGGATGAACAGAACTTTTAAAGCTCATTTCTTGTCTAAAAAAAAAACTTTTAAAGTTTACTTGACACATGACACATCTCCATTACATTTTTTTTTCATGAGATGGCAACTTTCTATTTAATATAAAAATGCACTTTAAAATACAAATATATATATATATAATATATATATATATATAGAAGATAGATTAGAAACCAACATAAAATGATGAAAATTATCCGTCTAATTGTACCTCTTGGCGTGATATCACTGTTGAAGAACATGGTGTGGTCCTGTTATTGGGCCTTGTTATATCTTTAAATTAACAATAGAAAAGTTGAGCTTACATAAAGTGATCATGAATATTGTTAATAATATTGAGAGGTAGACAATCGAAAAAACATACTTATGGGGCATGGCCCTCACCTGTGTGGATCACTACGTAGATGTAACCATTTATTAGGAACTATTCGGTTTTAAAAGCATAAATTGCCCTTTATATATCCTCTAACATCTGTTTAAAGAGAGAATATACCTAGGATCTTAAGAATTCAATTTATTATTAGATATGAGTACCATATTGACAAGTTGAGGGTTTTGCTGCTTCAATTAAGTGCATATTGCACTTGTTTCCTAAAGTAGAAGTATAAGTACTCTTGCTTCAATTAAGTGCATATTGCACTTGTTTCCTAACAGGTACTCTTCTCCACAATTAGGTTAGATCAGTTGATTGGGGACTATAGCGTAATTTATATAAAGTCTGTGTTAGATTATGTCATGTTTTTTAAATAGATAATACTATGACTTTTGTAGAAGTATATTTAACTAAAAAATTGGGGTACTAATCACACAAGAAAAATCTTTTAAATTTATCAGATCAAAATAAATATAAATAATATTTTTATTACTTTCAGTGTAGATGAACACTGATATGCTTTTCTTGATAAAAAGAATAAAAGTTATAAAATTTTCTACGATTAATTTCTTAAGAAATTAACTATTTTATTAGTTAGAAAGAATAAAATTGTAAATAGTTTAATTATTTTAATAAAATTCAGTTATTTAATTAAATAAAGAATTATAAAATTATAAATAAAGTAGTTTAAAATTAAGGATAAAGTTGGACGAAAAAAGCTACATCAAAATCATGTATTTTGTTTATATATAGTATAGATAATTGCTATGTATTAGATTTTGAACTTTAAGTTAAATTACAAATTTTATAACCTTTTAGTAATTTAAAAATATTAACTTATATTAATTTTTGACATACTTAAATGTATTACTATAAAAAAAAATAATGTGATATGAAGTCAATTTTATTTTTAAAATTTTACGTTGAATCTAAAAAAACTTCATTTCGATGATTTGTAAGTTCGTTAACCTATTTAAAAATATATCTAATTATTTATTTAAATAATTAATCTGAAATAGTCTAAAAGGTTATACTAAATTTTTATAAAGGCTAAGCTTGAGTCTAAAAGTATATGACAGATAGTATATCAAACTTAGATCTTAAATTTTTTGACAGATCAAATTTAAGTTTCGCAAAGTGTAACTCAATCTGACCTATTTTCTACCCGATTGCAGGAATTAGTAATTCAATCATTTAATTGTTCTTTCAGATGTTGGATTTAAGAATTTGAGAATTTCCTACATAATAAATTGCTTGCATTTATACAATCACATTATTGAAGATTTGAACTATCTAAACAAATTGGCAATCTGAAATTGTGTGACTGTATAAAAATAGTGAAAAATATAGAGAGAGAATGGAGGAAAAAGATGAAAAAGAAAAATCGACAAATAATTTTTATGTTTTTAGTTTATGTACTGAATTTTAAATCAGTACCATTCAATTTCAATAAAAGAGTGCTCATTGTGTTGACAGTAGAACAGTAGAAAATCCAAATTCTTCCTGGAGAGGTTAGGTGAAAATTCAAATCAGTAAATTTGTGCCGAATAAACACAGACTCCTTTCTGAAAAAAAAAAAAAAAAAAACAGGCCTATGCCTCTATGACCTGCAACTAAATAATTGTTAAATGGGCTAATTAGTAAAGAAATAAAAGACATAACAATAATGAATGAGTTTGACTACAATTTGGTCGGGGATTCTTTGTCACAACTTGGGACAATAAACAAATACATAGACCTTGAAAATGGGTGTAGGCACATGACTTGGAAAGATACTTTAATTTATTTTTGGGTAGGAAAGAGAAGGAGACAAACCCAAAAGGGTTATTAAAGATCTATAGGATGGACTTCAAGAAATTTTTACATTCCCACTTTGGGTTAGGATTCTTGGTTCTTAATTGACATTTAACTAGTTTCCACTCATTTATAGTGGGCATATTTGCTAATCAGATCTTATTAAGTTCTTTTTTATTCAGCCACAATGGCCAACGCTTACTTTGAATGTGACATATAGGTACAAACATATGCAATGCACTAAATAAAATTCTATAAAGAATAAAATTATATTTAACCTTGGTATAATTTTTTATGTTATTTTTAATTTGTAATGAAATTTATTTCAATTAATTGATGTATGATATATTTTTCTCTTAATCTGTAGTGCAAAACATATATTTTGATTGATTGGTTTAGTGTCACTATTAATTAATTTCATTGAAGAGAAAAAATCAGGTACAACATAAACTTTTTGTATGGATTAAAATCAAATTTTTTGTATTTTGCAAGGATTAAATAGAAATTTTTATTTTGCATAGACTAAAATTAAATATCTTGTATTTTGGGATAAAATCAAATTATATATTTAAACTTTAAGCAATTAATTATTCGATCATTAAAAAACTACCCATGTGAGACATTATGGATTAAAATGAAAACATTTGTATTTTGCAAGAACTTAAACAAAAAAATTTATTTTGTAAAGACTAAATTAAATTTCTTGCATTTTGTATGGACTAATCACATATTTAAGTCTAACAAATGTCTACGTGATTCAATATAGTTTTGAACGATTTAAATTCTTTAATTTTTTATTTTCATGATTCAATATTAAATAACTTGAATATTTTTTTAATTGTGTTAAAATAATATAATATTTTGTAATTTATCAATTTATTTTAATTCAAATATAAATAACAGATACAAATATGAATACTTAGCCGCCCGACTATGTAAGTACATACCCGAGATCAAATATTTTTCTAAACTACTGGTACAAATAAATACTATACGGACCCGTTTGTTTGATGGACATGATAGAATAGAGACATGATATGATAAGGAGCATGATAGGATATGGACAGGATAATGAGTTATCATGTCATGTGTTTGATGTGCACATGATAACAAACTTGGTAAGATTAGTTTATTATATTCAGTGTTTGATACACAATAGATAATCAAATGATATGATTTGTATTGTGATAAAATGACAAATTTGTCCTTATAATCAATTTAATTTTTTTTCTTTCAAAATAACATTCAAATATTTTTTTTATAAATAAATAAAAAATGCTAAAAAAATGTAAATAACATAAAACTCAAAAATCAAAGATAATAGAGAAAAAAGGCAAATATAAACAAAAAACAATCGAAAATCCTCTGAATCAAAGTTTATTTTTTCAAACTTTCAATATGAACACAATAAAAAAACAATCATAACTTTATCCTATTGTAAAATAAAATAAATCAGAAAACAACCAAAAATATTAGGGCAAATATGAAAAGAGGAAATCAAACCAACGTCAACAATCATAAAATCAACTCAATATCAACAACAGAAAACAATTATAAAATTAGAGAAAATCAAAAAATTATATCAACACAATAAGAAAATCAAAGAAAATTAAGACAAATAAAAAAAATAAAAATAAAAAACGATACCTTAAGAGAGTGCACGGTGGAAAAAAATACGACGGTGTCAGTGAAAAAGGAGGAGAGAGCCAAACGGGCCCTAATATCTTATGTAAACCTTGGCAGGCTATTAAACTCTAATAGCACATACCCCAATTAGTTAATATGGGGTCCAATTTTTTTTTAATAATATATCCTAAATTTTTTTTTATATAATATACCTTAAATTTTGATTTTTTTATTAAAAATAGATTTTTTTATATTAAGGGCTCAATTTTTAATTTTTAAGATCAGAATGTGGACTATCTTCCAAGCATTTTACCCATCTCATTATTTGGAAGAAAAAAAAAATATTTCTCTCATTGTCTATATTTTCATACAAGGTCAGTTGTTCAATGTTCACAGGCACTTAGCTGACAGTAAAAAATATCAGTGTCTGCTTTGGTACACGTCGCATACAGCCACCCCCACGCGTTAGTGGGTGTCCCACTATAATTTCACACACACACATAGAATAGATTAAGTTACTTGATTATATTAGGTACCAACAATATTTAATCCCATTTTCCTAACATGGGGCGAAGAGGAAGCAAAATTATCTAATACTGATCAACACAGCAGGGGGAACATATTTAAGGTTAATGAAACTTTTAACCAAAAAAGTATAAAGACGTGCCGTTATAAACTAGGAAGAATTCCAGCACCTTCATTATTTAACCGTATATTCAATAATTTTACAGAGCAAAAAGGAAGGAACTAAGGGTGTTTTCTACTGTCTGCTAAGGTAAATGATTGTCACAACATACAAAATAAAACACGTCCAATGGGCGCAAATAAATTATTTCAAGTTTTTAGAAGGTGTCTCCTAGACCTATCGCCTCTCTTGAACCTCAGAACTCTGAAGTAATTGGTTATTGAATTGTATCATACTAGGTCTGAGTTGTAGCAGATCAATACTGCAATGTTAATTAATTTAACTTCAACTATTCTAAAATGATGAAAACAGCTGCAAGAATATCTGCTTTCCAACTTGTTGGATGGTTCTAATCATGACTGTGGAAATGGTCGCCCCAAGCGTAGCTGGATGCCCACATGAATTATATTTGAGATTGCCTTCAAAATCTCTCTTTCAGCTTTCTCTGCCATTTCCATTGCATGTCTGTGGGTAAATAAAAATATGCTGCAATGAGAGACTGAACCATTTCGAAAGTAACTCACTGAGGCTTGACAAATTTAGTTTTTTTTTTACCGAATTGGGATATCAGGAGGCATGGAAACCTCAATTTGAAGAACAATCTTGCTTTGAAACATGTGGCGTGTTATGCGCTCAACCGACATCTGAACACCAGGTAAAGACAATTAAAAAACAAGTAATTTTAACAAAACTTTAAAATCCAAATATACTTCCATTGATGATCGAATCCTCTTGCTTTCAGCCACCTTTGATCAATATTTAAACGGGACTGCTTATAGGATGGACCGCCATGATAGGTGGTCCACTATGGACAGCAATGTTGTGAAGGATTGTGACCATTGGATTTGTTAATAAAAAATTTCAGTCGCAACGATGATGGAAGGGTTACCAATACTATTCATGAGAGTAAAATTTCCAACCAAGAAATGCTTATTTGCATTTTTATTGTAAAATTAATGAACAGTAAGGACGGCAAAGATCCCTCCACAGACACCCATCTTCTCCCCTCTCTATCTACTACTCAATCTCATATTATACCCTCCTGAATAATCACCCAACCAAACTCATCCATATGGGAAATCATTTTAGGCTTTTGAAAATTGAGATAGTGGTTTTGTTTAATGAAGAAAAGGGTGGTCCGTTCTATCATTGCTTTAAAGTGATAACCTCTCTGATAGTAATGAGAATAGCAACCATCCAATGCCCCGAATTTTATGGCTTGTACTAGAATAACTGCAATATACTTTGTTCACTTCTAATTTCTAACTAATACTTCAACGTTAAAACAGACAAATCCCCAATAGATGAAAGTTTAAAAATTTGTGATTGATTTAATTCAAATTGAGCATGTCATGTTACTATAGTCCACCTATGGTACCTCCAACACACATCAAATTCCAAACTGAAGCTTACTTTTGACTATCTTTTGGTTTTCACATAAATATATTACATTATTACCTGTGGAAAGTTAGTTGAGATGATATCAGAAACTACTCCTTGAATATTACTATCTCCAGCAGGAGCAATACTGTTCTGGTTCATGTCTCCACTCCAACTATCTTGCTGATCTGTTGTGCTGGGAGATACATGTGACATAGCAGGATCTACAAGAGAACTAACACTTACCAATAGGAAAATAAAATAATTAAAGGGCACAAGACATCAGAGCACATGACATACACTACAAAAATTGGTTTAGATATCAGAAAACCACATCATAATATGATCACCGAAAACAAGTGAATTTTTTTTGTCATAAAGACTGCAAAATTCTAAAGTAAACGGAGCATGAAAATAAAATTAATTGCACATCGATGCAATGCCCAGACCTCTAGTCTGTGAAATAACTCATAAGTTAGACAGAGAGACTGACCTAAATGGAAACAGATTTAAATCTTCCTTTTGACACTCATAACAGGCTTAAGCATTTTCTCTACATAAGCAATGGTTCAACGGTTATTTAAAAATAACTCACTATCACAGACAGTATAAATTTCAGAAGACTCAGTTATATACTAGAGACATAAATTGTCAGGAACGACCATCATATATTGGGGGTGGACTGTGATACCAAATAACTAAGATTTTGTTTCAGTGACCATAAGAAATCCTTAAAACCATCCAACAAACCTATGTGTATAAACATTTCAGCCACAGTAGGGTGGGACTTGTGAATTTGATGACGGACATTTTCACCAATGTCATGTGCAGAACTAACACTAGAAAAGGGATCGACCTGCAAGGTAAAACTAACAAGTAAGTTTTGGAGACTTGGTCAAATAATGAGTTTGTGACACAAGATGCATGTAACAAAAAGAATATAAATTTCAGAAAAACCAACCTCAATATTTACATCAAGATACAAAGATGAACCAGCTCTCCTTCCTCTTAATCGATGGCATCCCTGCATAGAAATAAAAAAAAAATATATGAATTGAAAAGAATATCATCTAAGTTCATATATTCATATGCAAAACAGCAGTAATACTAATTAACATCTGGTTGTGGTGAATGCAAAAATTGAAGCATGAACCAGCACATTTTCAAGTAAAAAGATGACATTAGAAAAATAAATCACATGTGAAGTCCAAGGATGCCAAAATACTGAAACGGTACTGTAAAAATAAATATGCAAAAAAGTACCTTGACACCATCAACTTGCAATATTATTTGTTTAATAGGATCCAAATGTTGTGCTGGAATTGCAGCATCCACCAGCTCCAAGATACTGATAGTTGAACATAAACAACAAGCTAATTAGAAGCCCGAGTATAGTCAAATTTGCCGATAGATACGAAACGAATTCTCTATTGCATTTAGATGCCATATTCAATATATTGATGTATTTACTATTTACACCTTCATTTACAAGAGAAACATAACCTAATTTATAGGTATCCAGCAAATTTCTATGTCCAGCTCGGGTGTGTTCAATATTCTGTTCTATCTTCGTATGAGGCCCACACCAAATGCCTATATATATGTTTAACTGTAGGTTCCAAAATGTGATTGACATGGAGACACCACAGTAATGAAAACATATTCAAATTCAGTCACATATATATCGATCAGTTAAATTTGCAAGCAATGATGATAAATTGAAGAGAAACATATGACAAAAAGCAAGGCACCTTTGGTAACCAGTTTCAGCACCAGCTTTTAAAATCATGACCGAGACAAGAAGTCCAGCAAGGGGATCTAAAAACTTCACTCCAAGAATAGAACCACCTAACATGGAGATGTAAATCTATGTGTCAAGTGAATGTTAGCAAGACGTAAATGGATCAATTACCCAGAAACAAGACCTGTGCAGTGCAAAGGGTACACACTTATTAAGAGACACAGATAGCATCTAACAGCCTGCAGTCGTTATTAAAACCAAAAAATAGTAATCTCTTAAACTTCTAGTCCCTAAAAGAAACATTTGTTATCAATTAGGTCCCTACAAAATTAGTTTTATTAAAACAATAACTTAAACTTCAAAACCCTACTAATCAATGCTATCAATGGCGAATTATGGCAGTCAGTATAAATCCACCATATAAAATAAACATCGTGTTGCGATCAATGGAAGATATCATAGGTGTTGTGGCCTATGGTTGGTTGGCACAAAATTTGTCTAGCCATAAAGCCATGGCGGAAATTTGACAACTCTACTAATAATTTAGCCCCTCCATCCATTTCAATCTAACACCATTAACACAGTTGGCATTCAGAGAATCAAATATTAGCCAATAATGTTCAAATATTATGCTGCTGCATCAGCATTTGTGCCACAGGCCAGCATTTTCTGTTAACATTGTTAAATTGAAATGGATGGAGAAACCAAAATACAGGGGAATTGAAGTTTGACAGATTAAATTTATAAAATAAATATTTGAAAGGACTAAATTGATATTGGATGTCTTTCAGAGACTAAATTTGGGTTCTAATAAAAAAAATAACTGCAAGTTCTTGAATTTTAAAATATGGTGTAATATTAGAAAATTGTTAACAATGAAGTTACTGTAAGAATGTTGTAGAGGAAAAAGAAAAGACTCAAAATGAGTAAATTAAATAACTGAAACATTAATGATGGATTTTAGACGGCAAGCACAGTATTTGTTATATATTAATACTATTTTTAATATCTTCCAATCTTACACAAAAACTGAAGCATCTGTTCATTTCAACCAAATCAAATGTATTGAGTATATAAGAAACCTTGAGCTCAGAGCCATTGTGATCATGCTTGTTAATTTAGGCAGCAGGAAGTCAACAACAACATGTAATAGTGATAATAGTAACAATGTCAATATCAGAAAATCCATTGGTAGTTTACCGACAAATAAATAAATGAAAACAACACAATTCATAAATTTAGACACACAATAAAGTTTGTCAAATATCAAAGAAACCATTAGCTTTAAGATGTACAAATAACCATTTTCTCTTTAAAAAAAGAAGTCCATGAAAAAATTAACAGTTCATGTGATTTGAATTGATCGTTATCCATAACCCAACAAAACTCTTACTAATGCCCAATAAGTAAGTAAACCTGATTGGTGACACAACTTGTACTAGAAGCCAGTATTATAGCATTAGCACATTATACCGAATAAACTGGCCTAGTGATCTTTCAAATATCCAAATTCCTTACCAACTCCGATGAGAGCAACTACTGATGAAATTGCATCTGCACGATGATGCCATGCATTTGCTTTCAACAATCCACTGCCTTGCCTCTCACCAGCTCGTTTTGTTATCCAATAAAGCCTGCATACTAAGAAAGCAAATATAAATATTGATTTATTGCAGAAGAAGAAACATGGTACCTCCTATATAATTTAATGAAACACAAAACCTAGTAGTCGGCATAGTAATAGAAGCATAGAGGCCATCAATAACAGACACAGTCAGAGGGATGGAGCTCAAACTACTAGGCTTTGTCGTCAGAAGTATAGCCAAAAAAGAGATTTAATTAAGAACACATCAAATGAGGGAAGGTCAAGGAGCTAAGTCCACAGTGACACATTGCCAGGGAAAGTGAAGTGTTTGGGCTAACATAACTACAACAATAGTGTAACATCCCGGGGTCGGGATGTTACAAATAGCGTAGCTAATTTTTTTCATGGATTTATTTAATTAAACTTGATTATCTGGTTTTAAGATTTATTATTTGGTGATAACCCTTTTGTATTTTACTATTACATCTATAGTCAACATTTGTTCATTTGTATCTTAAACTCAAGTTAGAGAGAATCAGACACCTCCTAGTTAGAGCTCAGTAAAATTCAGCATGCATGAAATATTGGCATAGGTGGCTAGAATAAACGTCAAGAATACTAGGAACTTTTCAACCTGTTGCATTATAATACTAAGCAATGGCATTACCCTTCTTTAACACCTATTGACACAATAGCCATATTCAAGGCAAGTATAGGATGATCCATGTCAATCCCGTGGTGATGTCCGCTATGTTCGTGGCTATGCACATGCTCATGAGCTATTGCTTGGCTAACCATTTCAGGGCCAGCTGAAGATAATCCCTGCATGTGTATACCAATGACATCTAAGCATAAGAAAGAAGACAAAGGATCTTATTTCATACCTTGCCTAAAAATGCTCAAAATTGAAGTTTCTTTAAATAAGGTTGTTCATGGAAATGATTGAAGCAATAAAGATATTGAAGTTTAAATTAACATACCATCAAAATATCAACAGCGTGCCATGCAATACCACCCCCAGTGGCAAAAAGCATACAAGAGATTCCAAGAGCTCCTAGAGTCTCAAATTTACCATGTCCTGAGATACAATGAAAAATATAATCATATAATCAAAAAAGACAAAGAAACCTTTTAGAGACATGCAATCCTTATAAAACTTGGCAAATCACATATGAATAGTAAGAATTAGACTAAGGGCCTGTTTAGATTAGTTTATTTGAGTTTATCTAAAGGGATAAGCATTTGTGAAACTGTCTACAAGAACTTATGAAAACAACCTATGGATTAGTTTCTATAAGCTCTCCAGAATAGCTCATGAAATCAACTTATAGCCTATATGAAAACAATATGATTTAATCTATCTTATGTTATGAAAATAGCTTATACATAAGCGCTTACACTATATGCGTTTAATCAAGTTTGTATGCCTAAAGATTATTCGCAATAACGGTTAGAAAGAGTTAAAAAATCCTAGCTGACATCTAATGATGAATGAAATGTTAGCAACTGGCATCCATAATGTGTAATAAACAGTAACTTGGTGCATAATATGTGTAAGAGATAAATGAAGTAGCGTGTAGATACAGATCAAGTGACCATATGGGTGTTCTTTATCTCTTGGAGCCTTGGCAACTTTAAAAGACAACAAAGCTATGCCACTGAGAACCTGCAACACAAAAATCACAGACGAATCAAAATTGCTTCCACTAAAATCTACAATCAATAAGAAGCAATGAATGTCGTGTTACCACATACCACATCGGATATGGAATGTGCAGCATCGGCGATAATTGCGGTGCTTCCGGAAAGATAGCCGGTGAATGCTTTTCCGGTGGCTAAAACAATGTCGGCGGCGAGACCGAGACGGAAAATATTTTCTCCTTCTTTGAGATGCTGAGGGAGGTGATCGTCATGATCATGATCATGATCATGATGAGAATGACCTAAATGCCACCTTCTAGGGATTTTGAATGGTGGATTTTGGGGGGAAATGAAATTGAGTGGTTCCGGCGCTGGAAGAAGGAATTTTGAAGAGGAAAGTCTAGTGATGCATGTTCTGTAAATGGGATTCAGATTGTTGAATCTAAATCCCATCGTTTTCTTCTTCTTCTTCTTCTTTTTCAAACTGTGTGTTATCTAGGGTTTCGTGAATTTTAATAATTCTCTCGTAATTTCAGCAACGCTGAATGGTATCAGATCCGATACTTTGCCACCTGAACTTGGTGTGTCTCCATGTTCGTGTAACAGCAACGTGTGGAACACGACATGTGTCACGCCTTAACAAAATATAACAAATGTCCCTCACCACTCGTAATCTATAAAATTGTGTATTCATTTTAAATTTTGATTTTTTCACATGATATTTTTTTTTTAATTACTTAACATGTGTTTTTAACTCATTTATCATTAAAGATGTTAAAATATGTGATTAATTGGTGCAAAAAAAAATTAATTAAATAGTTCTTGAATCACATATTTAAAATAATTCAGTTAATTAAACTTAATTTAAAAATAATTGCACAATTTTTAACTTCAATTAAGATTTTCTTCTCTTAAAAAATTTTCGATAATGATTTTTCTCGAAAAAAAATATAGAAAATATCGAAACCTTTATTTCGAAAAAAATCAAAAAATATTTTAGATCATTTTTTTTAAAAAGTTTTTGAGAAAAAAATTAAAAATATTTTTTATTTTTTATTTTCAAAAAATAATCGAAATTTTTCTTTTGAAAATTTATTTTATCAAGAAAATTTGTATATCTATTTTTATTGAAAAAAAAATCAAAAAATAATCGAAACTTTTTATCTCGAAAAATCTTTTTATCGGAAAAATTTTTACATCTATTTTTCTCGAAAAAAAATCTATATTTTTTAATCGAAACAATTTAAAAATTCTTTTTCTAAAAAACTAGTTCGAACTAAAAACTTGTTCAAAATATTAAACTGATTTATATTTATAAATCAGTTTCAAACCGATTCAGAAGTATACTGAATTTGATTCGAATGTAATTTTTAAAAACTAAACCAAACCATTAATGTGGTTCAATTCGGTTCAGTTTTTACACCATGAACACTCTTATTTGTTATCATTATCTAATAAAAAATAACACTTTACATATGCAAACTTAACACCAAAATCCAATAAAAATAAAGAGTTTAATTTAGAAGTATAGTGTAAAATATTGTATATTATCAACTTATTAGAACTATTGGTATCCATTATTTTAAAATTATAAAAGTAAAACATTTTTAAACATTAAATGGTTGTGATTCACTATCAATATAATTTTTTTTATACAAATAGTATATATAAATTAAATCTTTCAAGTTTGCAAACAAATTAGCAAATAAAATTTGCATGTTTCCTATTTTCATTTTGTATTTTCTAGTTTATATTGTCTTCTTCTGTCTCTAGTAAAAAATAACTCTTATGTCTTAAATATAAGTAAAAATTAGTTAAAAAATTGATATTATGATATAGACAAACTCTAATATGGACAATGATTAATTATGGACCAATTTTTAAAAATGTTTAAAACTCCAACAATCATATACATTATCTCTTACAAATATAGTTAATTGTCATTTTTCGTTTTTATGATTGAGATATAGACTTAAATGATATTAGTTTGACTAAAAGATTAAAAATAAATATGTATCTTAAATCGACATAAATTAAGTTACAACTCAAAACTAAAAAAAAAAACTAAAATTATGCATAAAAAAATCAACTTTTAGGAATTGATCTCAGGACCGCATGCATGAAAACATTGCATTCTATCACAATCATTGCAAAACATTCAATAATTTATAAATATCGACAATATGTAACTAATATCTTTAGGACTGTGCAGTTATTCAACTTGTACGGACTATAAATCGACTTTATTCATAAAAATAAAGAGAATCACAAATTATTATTTATGAATAGTATTATTGGTTATTATTATAATTTTTAAGTAATAGTTAATGATATACCAAACTTATAAAAATGGTGTAAAATATGTACCAACCGCTTCCAACCATTCTTCTCAAATTATTGTCATGCTCTTCTCAAACTTAACTACAAACTGCTAATGCTACAATTATCCTTCAATCAACTTGAGTAGCCGGTCCTCTCTCGAACTCATGTTTACATTATAATATCTTAAACCAGAGTATTGCATTTTGTATCCCACAATTGAACTCATACCTCTTCATTTAAAAAATTTATCCCTTAATTTACTAAAATACTCTTAAGTATACGGTAAAAGTAATTTTTGGGAAAAAAAAAAATTTATATGAAATTCTCTTACCAGAAATTTCATGAATGAAATTTCCGGTAGTTATTTTTCAATACCGGAAATTTCATTTTTCCATAAGTTAGTCTCATCTGGAAATTTGAAAATCCAATAAATGTTCTCAACTGAAATTTTTGAAATTTCTGGTATTGAAATATAACTACCGGAAATTTCATTCTGAGATTTCCGGTACAATTTTTTTTTGAAATTTGAAATTTTTGATAAAATAAAATAAACTACCGAAAATTTAAAGACACAAATTTCTGGTAGAATAAAAGTAACTACGTAAATTTCAAGGCACAAACTTCCGGTAGAATGAAAGTAACTACCGCATATTTCAAGGCACAAATTTCCGATAGAGTAAAATTAACTACAGGAAATTTGAAGGCACAAAATTTCCATATAAATAATATACCGGAAATTTTGTACCTTGAAATTTCTGATAGTTATAAAGTCTGTACGTGATATTTGGGGAGAAAAAATTACTTACCAGAAATTTGGGTGAGAGGTGAGATTTTGGAGTAATTTTTTTTTATCATTAATTTAATGAAAATTAAAGGGATAAATTTGAGTTTTTAACACTTTGAAAGGGTATAAGTCCAATTGAGGAGTATAAAATCCAACTTTCTTAACCAAAACCCTTGTTTCCAACTTTTATTCTTCATATCCATCCATCCAATAATGTAAAATTAAAGGCTTTCAAATTCTTTACCTCTAACCCTCATTGTTTTTGTTTATACAAATTGTATCTTATTTACTTGTTAATTTTTTTTCTCTTTCTTACTTCCATATAAAATATTTAAATCACAGTTTAATATGTGAAAAATACCCTAATGACATCTTAAAGTAATATAGAAAATAAATTGAGAGTTGAGAGTAAGAATTTGATTAGTGCAACACGACCCTTAATCGAAAGATTTCTACCACTACATGAAAAAAAAAAATGTGTATTTTCATCCTTATTTTTCAAAAAAAACAGTCATCTCAATAAAATAAAATAAAAAATCATTTTCGAAAGATACACCTATAAATAAGGACATATTTTTTTTGAAAAAAGCGACGTTTCTCAAAAGTATACCCCTCGAAAATGTTTATACCCTTAGTAAATATAATAATATTTTAAAAAATTGACATTTTCCAAAAATCTACCCTTCAAAAAATTTGTCGAATAGGTGTTTCTCAAAGGTATATTCGTTCAAAATTTTGAGCAATAAATAAAAAAAAATCAAATTTTCAAGAAGTATACACCTGGGAATTTTGAACGCATTTTTTTAGGGTGAACTATTATTACACAAACACATTGCATTTTGTACGATGTCAAAACCAAGACATTTTTCCAAGGACATGTCCCTGGAAAAAATAATAATAAATATTTTTTTTTCAAATTGTTTTTTTTTTTAAAATAAAATTGTGAATTTTCTAGAGGCATGTTCCTTGAAAAACCCCTCTAGCGTATATTGTCAAATTGTCAAATTACTTGACAACACGTCAAATTATATTAAGACATTTCATAGGGGTTTGTTCATCAGAAAATTTCACAGGGGTTTTTCCCTTATAAATTTTCACAATAGTCTGCTTTTGGGAAACATTAAAATCATTTCATATGAGTTTGCTCCTCATAAACTGTTGTCATGAGTTGGACCTTCGGAAAATGTTTTTAATGAGTTGTTTTCCGCCACGTTTTGCTCCTAAGAAATCATTGGAAAATCCTATTTATTCGATTATTGTTTTTGGGGTTTCTCAAATGTTTTGTCCTTGTGAAATGTACGTTTTTCTTGTAAAGTACTATCCCAAGTGGATAGTCTCTTGTTTATCGAGTGAATAACATGATTCTAAAATATTTGTCTCTTGTGGCCAACTCCAAATATTTGAATGGAAGTTCACCCACTTTCCAATTGGAAACATTTGTTGTCTCCTCTAGTTACGATGGTCTTATATTCACTCTTATGAGTAAACTTTTGTGGAAGTTTACCCTAAATCCCAAGATAAGCTCAAACAATTGAAACACATATTTTATAGGGTCAAATAAGTTTTTGGTCCCTATAAATATATCATGTTTCATTTTTAGTCTCTCTAAAAATTTTCTTCAAACAATGATCTACAAATATTTTACATCAACAATTTTGGTCACTACTTTTAAATCAATTCACGTGTATCATATGAATTTTCGAATGATTTTTTTCATGCATGTTTAAAACATTCTAATAATATCTCCCACAAAAAATTATAATCGTTTAACAATAAATGAATAAAATATAATTTTTCTTAAGATTTTAGCGCTTAAAATTTATATAATTAATATTTTGTTAAAAAAAATTAAATTTTTTTTGATAGGATTCTTATAATGTTCTAAACATGTTTGCAAAAATATCATTCAAAATTTTGAATAATACACATGACTTAACTTAAAAACAGCGACCATAATTGTGAATAGGAAAACATTTGAGGACCATTGTTTGAAAAAAAAAAATTAGATTGACTAAAAACAAAATATGATTTATTTATAGGGAATAAAAACTTATTTAACCCTAATTTATAAATATGTTACTTGCCTATATTTTCTTCTCATTATCAATGTGTCATCCACAAATTGTAAAATGTGTTACATTCAGCTCCTCAATCTCACCAAAATGGTACCCCCATCGTACAATCTCGATTTTATTGACCTAATCATCGTTGCAATGATTCCTTCAACAACAATTAAAAAAGGGAAAAGAGACAATGGGTTTTCTCGTCTCAATCCTTTTCCTATGACAAATGATTCATTGGACTACCATTCACCGACATTGATATTGAAGTAGTCCTTAAACAATCATCAATCCACCTCATCCAAGTCTCAATAATCCTCGTGAATGACAAAGTCTTTTTATGAACTCCCAATCAACCGAATCATATGTCTTTTCAAAATCTACTTTAAACAAGAAAGAAGTTGGAACCAAATTTATCCAAAAACAATGACCCATAATTATTTTATGATAACAAAGTTTATAAGAGAACAATTTATGATTTGATGTCTGCTTAATTGTGGATATGATAGTTTGCAAGTCATAAACTTGTGATCATCTAGTCACGTCGTCTGGTGAACACAATTATTTGTGTCAATGCATTTGGTAACAAACCTGCACATCGTCTGATAACATGTGTATGGTACAAAAAGTGAATTGCATTTGATATGATATTGAGTATGGTATGAAGAGCGTATGAAATCACTAGATGGAAGATTGTCAACGTATTTAAGAATATTAAATGCACGGGGGTTGATTTTTAGCACAATTAGATCTATTTCGAATTGCTTACGTGTCAATTTTGGAAATGTCACCATTTGTCTCCAATTAAACAAGTGTTTCTTGAAAACTAGCAACATAATAGACAACATATTTATTTTCATAAAACTTATGTAAAGTCAATTTCAACGCTGAAGCCTATTACCATCAACCACCACAAGAATTTTCAATACAATAGTGAGAAATCTAAAATTGTTTAACAAGTCAAGAAAAGTGAAATATATTGAAAGCCTATGAATAAAAGCCTAAAGTGTTTGCTCTTTTCTTGAAAGTTTTCTTTGCTTGTATTTGAGCTGAAATCTCATTATCATCTCTAATGACAATTATTTGATTGTATTCAAAAACTCTATTTGAAATATTGTATTCAAGCCTTATAGTGGCTAGTTTCTCAATGGCTTCCATAGATTAAGTCATTTTTAGAAAACTAAAGTATGGCCACTTTGATAATTGTATATTCTGGCGGTGTCTATCAATTGATTTAGTAAAAAATTGTTCAAGGTTAAAGGGGCTAGACCTAACTACTAGTTTGGCGGTGAATTAGTATAAAACTCTACGTTCATTTATTCACTTGCTTATTTTGTTAAAAATAATTCATTCAGATATTGCGTTTAAGAAAAAATTATAACTTATATCTATTTGAAAAAGTTTTTCAAAATTATTTCAATGATTTTTTTTAAAAAACACATTTCAAACCCCACTTTCTTATATTTTTCACTAGGTTCAATAGATTTCATATTCCTACTTGTTCATAATTGTTTCATGGTCAATCTCGTTTGTAATTAGAATTCAATCTAATATTTAACTATCTTTCAAGAATGATGATCGAGTAGTCGACATAACTTTTGAAAGTATTTTTCTTAAGCAATCTGTGAGAATTTTAGAGAGGACCTTATACATACACCACATTACAGATACAACTGTATATTCATTCAGTCGTTGGTGATTATCTTTTCTAGGTATGAGAACAATAAAAGATGATTTTGATCATTTGACCAACCTTCTATTATAGTGAAATTAATGAATAAAACTTAAGAAGTGATCTTTCACCACACATCAACATTGTTTAAAAAATATAAAGTTCACTCTATCTGATCATTAACTCTTCAAAGTATCACAATTTCACTTGCAACCTTAACTTTTTCTAATATTATTACAATTATAGATAGAAATAATATATGAGAGAAAAATTTAATCGTTAACTTGATCAATTGATTGATAATAAATTCAAGTGAACCTATTTACACATATAAGTCCATATGAAAATTAAAAACATAAAAATGATAACTACCATGATTAACTCTTCTCTTAACTAACCTAAGAGACTATCTCTCTAATAAATAGCCTTAACTTCTCCACATATACAAGTAGGAAAAAGAAACTTTAAAGGAGAAGATTTTAGCGTCCAAAGCAAGATTCCCTAAGAAAACATTTGATGGAATTTAGCCAAAATAGTTTTTAAAGTCCTTCCCATGCCCACGAGGCAAAACGAAAAGATAAACAACTTAAATTAAAACTGTTAAAAAAGGTCCCGACCATGACTCAAATTGCCAATATTGTCCCACTAATCTTCCATCCAGTCCTGGCTGGATTCATATCGACATATCCACGTCATTAACCCCATCCAAACAAAATAAATTGGAAGGCCAAGGACATTCGCGTCATTTTCCAAAGGACGAGGAGTGTCGGTCACTACTTTACGAGTCAAGTGTGATGAGTTCCAGCCTATAAAAAAATGTAAATGCCACACATTTTTTTATTCTTCTTTGAACAAACAAATAGACGGTACAGTTATTGATGCTACCATAATAAATAATGTAATGTAACATTTAATAATGTTGATTTACAATTCAAAAATTTGAATATAAATAAATTTCTACGGTTAAGATCTTTCCGTGGTTGGTGAAACTACAAAAGATCTGCTTCCCCAAAGCACTCTCTTTTTCCGCGAAAAATACAACATTTCTTCTATTTGGCGGGCACGCACACAACCAACACAGGAAAACCAATTTATAATAATAACTGAAAAATAAAACACAGAAAGAAAATCGAGCTGAAAAGACCAACGCATCAATGACCGTACAGTTCCAGAGAGAGAGAGAGAGAAAACTAAAAAAACAAGAGAAAGAAACACACTAACATAACAACAACACACGAATACTCACAAGTAAAAATAACGTGTGAAAACCCCATTTCTGTCTCTCGGGTTCGCGACGAGGAAGAAAGACGAGCTAAGCTCGCCGATCTTCTAGAACATTCTAGATCACTCAAGTAGATAACCTCTGTTCCGTTGTGAACTCTGTAAGTTGTTGTACAGGAACCTCAAAAACCCCAAACACAAATGGACTTGTACGGTCGGAGTCCCACCAGGAATGGATCGAATCCGGTAAATCAACATGAATGGCGTTCACCCGACGCTGCTCTTGGAGGTTGTTCACTTGTTACTTTTTACTTCGTTTTTATTTTTTTATGTTAGGGTTTTCTAATTAGGGTTTTGATTTTGGTGCAGAGTCGATGTGGCATTTAACGCTTGGTGGTGGTGGTGGTGGTGAATCTTACCCGGAGAGACAAGGTGTACCCAATTGTGTGTATTACATGAGAACTGGGTTCTGTGGATATGGTGGAAGGTGTCGTTTCAATCACCCCCGTGATCGTGCTGCGGTAACCCTTTTTGTCATTTTCATATATCTGCATTTTGCAGTAGATGCCTTTTTTGTTAAGTGTTATGCTTGATTAGTCACCTATTGTGTTAAGGTTCATTCATAAACCTATGTTAGTAAGGAAAAAAATAATTTAATTTATATACACATTCTGACGGTTTTTTCCACTGGTCAGTCAATCATAACTGTCATCATTAAAAGCATTTGACTTTAACCATAATCTGAATCATACATATGAGTAGTTGTGATTTGTCGATAGTGTAAAACGTTTACATGTATATGCCAATTAATCTTGGGAAAAAAAGGATTAGAAGAATGCGATATTTCATTGGAAGTAATATACACTTGTTAAAGGATGTAAATATACGGACTGAGTTAAATACTGTTCAGGTTGCTGCGGCAGTTAGAGCTACAGGGGACTACCCAGAACGGCTGGGGGAACCTCCATGTCAGGTATAGTTTTTTTAGAAAAATGGTATTGTTATTATATAATTCAGAGACTTAACATGTTTACTGATTAATAAAATGGTTATACTAATTGTGGATTTCTTTTGATGAGCAGTATTATTTAAAAACTGGAACCTGTAAATTCGGCGCGTCCTGTAAATTCCACCATCCCAAAAATGGAGGTGGATATTTAAGCCAAGCTCCACTAAATATTTACGGATACCCATTACGACCGGTTTGACTCCTCTCTCTCTCTCTCTCTCATTTCCTCGTGTAATTTTCACAGAATCGTGCCAATGTTTAAACCATGCATTTTGTTTAAACAGGGTGAGAAAGAGTGCTCCTATTATTTGAAAACGGGGCAGTGCAAATTTGGCGTAACATGTAAATTCCATCATCCTCAACCTGCTGGAACGTCAATGCCAGCATCTGCACCTCAATTTTATCAACAGGTGCAGTCTCCAACTGTTCCTTTGCCTGACCAGTATGGAGGAGCTTCCACAAGCTTGAGAGTAGCTAGACCTCCTGTGTTACCTGGTTCATATGTACAAGGGGCTTATGGTCCTGTACTTCTTTCCCCAGGGGTTGTTCCATTTCCTGGATGGAGTCCTTATTCGGTGAGAGACACATATGTGTGTATGGTGAAAAGTATTTTCTCTCTCTTTGCTTTAGTAGTGACAATGATGCGATGTTTTTAAATTTATTGCAGGCTCCTGTGAGCCCTGTGTTATCTCCTGGTGCGCAACCTGCTGTTGGGGCTACTTCTCTATATGGAGTGACTCAGTTGTCGTCGTCAACCTCAGCTTTTGCTAGACCATATACTCCTCTTCCCTCTTCTCCTGGACCTTCAGGAAGCAATCTGCAGGAAAAAGTATTTCCTGAAAGACCTGGTGAACCAGATTGCCAATACTATCTGAGAACTGGGGACTGCAAATTTGGATTAGCTTGTCGATATCATCATCCACAGGACCAGGTTGCTGCACGACCACTTCTTAGTCCCATTGGTCTTCCTTTACGCCCGGTATGAATGGTTACTGATAACTCAATTTGGTTATTTGTTGAATTGACTGTTTAGCTTTCTTTGATTTGGTTTCATTTTATGGTGCTTGAGCTTATAATTTCTGATGTCATCCATATAAATATGTAAAGAATACAGGTATTCTGCTCAAGAGTCAGGACACACCATTAGTATTTTCTATGTAGTAGAAACCTAAATAGTCTAAACTAGCTGTTCTTTTAGTAGCTTAGGGCCAATGTCCCTGCTCGGTGTCTAACTTGTTGCCTAGGCTGGTTTTAGTTGCATTGGGGTCTAAGTGGACAGCAGTTGTCTTTGAATCAGAGATAATATTCAAATGTTTTTTTGCACAGCGTTAGAGTTGGTCCTTGATAACATGGTTGTTAAGATTGCGATTTTCTTCATTAGGATTACACAAGCGTACACTTACCCTTACCTGTGGGGGCTTTGACCCCAACTATTGATGTGTTTACTTGGTAAGCCCAAATGCCCAAGTTTACATACTAACTTGGTTTGGTGGGATTGCTGTAGGATTGTCCCCAGTCCCTACGCAGCAATAGATGTCCACCACTCAAATGGCGGAAAACTTTTTCAGAATAACCGCAAGTTAAAGAACCCCAAGCCTAAACCTCTTCATGGCTGTTTCCCCATATCAATTCTCATAGTTGGGAGCTTGGGAGAGAACCAAACAACGTTTTTTTGCTTTGTTTCATGGGTATTTTTGCTGTCTTTTAATTTCATGTTGTAGAAAATATTTCATGTCTTATATAGATTATAACTTCAATTTTCGTTGTGAAACATATATCTTCAACTAGAGTTTAATTAAATGTTGGTGTTGATTTTAAGGTTATGATTATTTGTATTTTTATTATGGATCATGATATGATCAGATCACACGATTAAATTTTTTCTCTCTCCCCAATTGATCCTAGGAAGGATCTCGATTTTGACAATCTTGCTTGATTCCTTGATGGAACATGATTGGCTTTCTGTATCTATCCTGGCCTCTCACACAAAAGCTTGGTTTTGAGACATAGTATTTGTCTGTTTATTCTGAAAAATGGGGGCAACAAGGATCAAACTTATGGTCACTTGGTCATTGAATTTGAAGCCATGATACCATGTCAAGGACCAACTCTCCTAAGCTCAAGTTATTGGACGAATCCACATGATTGGAATGATATATATGTAACAGTCTTAATGCAAAACCTGCTATTCAATCTATTTCCTTTTAAATTAACATTATATTACTTGTTGCATTCTAAGTGTTTGTAATTCAAAAGTTCTATGTTTTAAAAATAAAATTTACTAGTTGTGACTGTTGTATATGGGTATAATATTTGAATGGTTCTCCAGCTCCGGAAACCCAAGGTCTTAGCAAAGCCTAATTCAGAATTGATGTTAAGCCTTTTCCTATTTCCCACTAAAAATGTCAATGTAGTTAGTGATATACACAATGTTAAAGTTATCGTATGGTAGTTTCCGTTCTTTCTTAAGTTGTGCGCTGCTTGTTTGGTGGCATATCATGGTTAAATGGATATGAGATGGAAACATAAGATTAAAAGACGGGCTACAACAGAAGTGACATGGATTCATTACTTTGTAAGTAACTTTTGGCTGCAGTGAACTTCCCCCCCCCCACCCACACACACACAACCCCTTCTTTCTGAGGACTTTTGATGGTACAATAAGCTATGCAGTTGTGTCTGAAACTCTTGTACATATAATGGAATTATCTGCTTTATTATGTGGATTCATAATGGAGTTGCCACATTAAGTAGATTTAGATTAATTACTGTGTAACATACATACATGTTATTCCTTTCATTAATGATGTGTGTTAGTTAACTGGCTGATTAAAGGACTTTTATTATTCATATGAACTTAATCTAATGAACTGTGAAAGCACCCATTGTTCTTGGTCACATTCTAATGTTGTGTTAGCACCTTAATTTTAGGGGGTACAGCCTTGTTCATTTTATTTGCAAAATGGGCACTGCAAGTTTGGCTCATCATGCAAGTTTGATCATCCTGTGGGGTCTATGAGATACAGTCCATCAGCATCTTCTCTTATCGACGTTCCAGTTGCTCCATACCCAGTTGGGTCATTACTGTCTAATCCGGTTCCAACATCTTCAGAGCTTGGGTCCAAAAGGGAATCCTTTTCAACCAGAATGCATTCTTCTGGAAATGGTTCTGGTACTTCCGGTGGTTTAATTTTTTCACAAGGCGGGTCTGTCTCGCTGTCTGATGTGCAACTCTCGAGGCAGAGTTCTGCTTCTACGAACGGCAGCAGAAGCAGCAGACAGAGTGGTGAGATACGTTGATCCGGCTAGTGTGAAAACTTGAAAATGACTCCCCATTATCTCTGTTGAATGTGATTTCATTATGCTCGATTGCTTCTGTCCATAGTCCTCTCGGTATTTTAATTTAATGGCAACTGTTCAAAGTTTCTTTTCGCCATTGAAAATTAGTCATCCAATCCTGTGTAGGCCTATACACCAGGCATTCTCTTTTATGCTCATTTCATCTGATCATATTATTATCACTATTATAATTATTATCATCTCATATAAGCTTCACACTATTATGCTTTGTTTTCTTGTGCCAATTATACAATGATTATGTCCAGACAGAGACAAGTTTCTGCTCTGTACAAAGGTAAGAGAGAGGGCTTAAATTTCAGCTGTGTCACTGCTTTTGAAAAATTGATCTTATTTTGCCATGCATATCATAATAAAAAATTGACGAAGTTAATCTTGGTGAAAGATACTTCATTGGATTCTGAAAGATATTTTATTGTTATACACTGAAACTGAAAGCTTTGTATCATGGTTTTTCTAGAGTTTACTTTATAAAAATAAAAACGAATGCTTTGTTATTTTTGACCATAACGAAAAGGATTCCAAGTGTCTAATCCTTATGGATTGGCAAAGGTTAAAGCCGAATATGGTGTTTACTTTCATGCATGGTGGTATGATACTAGACACTGAAATTGAAAGGAACGAGGTAGGTGTTGCTGTCAGCACCTATGCAATATTTTCAGATGTCAAGGATGCAACAGAAGCAGCTTTTGTTTTACACTGCCATTAGAATTTGATAAAGAGAAAACTTAGGACAAAGCTCAACCATCAGGTTAAACTATATTTTTGACTTTGTCTATGTTTGATTTCAATGTGAGAGTAGTAAAATTATAGTGAGCTACTATGATTTTGTTAATCCTATTATGAAACCAAACATACACTTCATCTAATATTTTTATAAGCTAAGTAAGCTACTTCCTGCTGCTTGTTTCGTTTTCTTTGGTTAATTTTGTCTAAGGTAAAACTTTAATTAGTGTGTTCACATTGAAAAACATTTTGAGAACCATTAATCATAGCAGTCTTATTGGATGCTTTGAATCCTAGATGTAAAGGGTGAATGGTGCACAATAGATGCTTTTTTCTTAAAAGTTTTTCCTCATGAAACATTATTTGCAAAATTCATTGTATACACGCACGCCCCCACACACACCAATAAATCGATACTTAGATGCTTTGCGTTTTAAGCAACTAGTCAAAAATATATATATGTCAATCGATATTCTTTTCATTTCTTTAAAAAAAATAGAGATATACTTAAGAGTATATCGACATAATTGAAGTGATTATGGTAGGGGAGAATTTTAAACCCGCACTGAATATTTCTTTTATAGCAAAAAGATTATCTATTAGAATGTTAGAATCTTGATAGAAACATGAAAGAGAGAAAAATATTTAAATTAAAAATAAATTATATATTGATATAATTAAAAATATTCTATATATGAAGTTGGTGGAGATTTAACAAACTAACCACTTAAAAATTAATCTTAACTAATTTTTACATTTAACTCAAACTAAATTTTACATATTGCCCCAAAAAATATTCAACTAAAAGTATTTTAGTATTATTAATGACTATTTTTGTTTTAGAAAAATAATAAATATCACAATAATTAATTTACAAAATTATAAGGTCGCGTGTTTGAATATAAGACGTCTAATTTAAAAATATTGATATTTATCAATTGAACTATAACTTAAAAATTATTTAAAGAAAACTACCTTTAATTTAATTGTTTTGACACACTACACCGAACTCTGAAGTATTAAAAATTTAAAACGATTATTTTGATTTTACCATTTTTTTTTTTTTTTAAAAATGAGTGTCAAAAGTTAATGTAAAAAACAAGGTGTGTTTCTGGTATTTTTGTTAGGAAAGTAATATCAGTAATCAACGTTGTTTAAAAACTAAAATATGGGATTCAATGTGTTCCATTTTGGAATCCAATGAGAAAGAAAACCTCCCAGAAGTCACATGTGGTCTGTTTGGGTAAATAATTAATACTCTGAACTAACAAGAAAATTGTGTGGAATTTCTTTGACCAAAAAGAAAAAGGAAAAATTGTCAAATCCATGTTTTGTCAAGGTATGTGCAAGAGAATGGAAACACGTGAAGGAGACAAATGTGAGATGCTCTACCTGAAACAATGATAAAGCTAACAATTAGGCCATCAAAAATATAAAATGTCCCCGTTGAATTTATAGCGATTTGATAGTTAGTTCCTTGCACAATGCTATCTCCGTCACTTATTATACCACTATATCCTTTTTAGATTTTTTGATTTATTAATTTATATATAATTTTTTATTTTATTTTATTTTTAGGGTTCGTAAGATAGAGATGTGATTATGTGTTGATTTAATTTTTTTTTAATAAATAATGAAATTTTAAATTAATAAATAAATAAATAAATTAAATAATATTAATAAAATTAACAAAATACAATAAGTGAAAAAATACATTACTGTTAATGCAGTTGAGTAAATGTATCAAAAAATAGAATATCCTATAATGTTTAGGTGCACATCGTAGATGTGGCAATGGAAAACACTTAAATGGATATAGTTAATTAAAATATGATGTATTTTTTCATGTAATATATATTTTTTATTTAATGTATTTTGTTTGATTTTATTAATATAATATAATTTTTTATTTTATTTTATTATTTTTTTATTTATTAGACTGTAAAATAGGAGGAGGTTGTTAACAAAATAGGATAAAATTGTTAATTTATTTGTAATAGGTTGCAAAATAAGAAGAAATTGTTAAAATACTATAGCACCTTTTTTTTTTTGCACATTACTCGATCTATTGAATTTGATGTATTTTTTTTACCATTT
>JBBPBQ010020324.1:7993088-8006651 GCA_037974755.1 Cicer yamashitae
TTTCGTATATAAATTTCAATATAGTAAATATGAATTTTTTTTTCAAAAGAGAATATTGTGGAAAAATATCACTTATTATAAGTCTTCATTGTTTATTTTTATTTTAATAGAGTAGTTAATGTGTTTATTTATTGGGTTAATGTTGATAAAATAATTTTTGTATTTGATGCGTTAAATTTGACTTTTTATATTCTAAAATTAATATTAATGAAAAGTATGTTTGATAAAAACATAATAAATGTACCTAATAAATTAAAAGAGTACTTATATTTATGGATAAATTATGTTTTTAGATAATATTTATAATCAGGGACATAAATAGAAGCAAGTTCCTTTTTTTACAATCGTTTTGCTATCAAAATATGTTAGTAAGTGTGATTATAATATCATCTAAATGTATTGAAACTAGTATTGAGAAGTAGTAGAATGCACGATAAAGTTCGTAGAAAAAATCTATATAAGTTACCCGTATAAAATTTGTCATGTTTAATTGGTGAGCACCAACAATATTTAACAGTAAGTTACAATATCGCATTAAATCCACATCAATATTGTGTATAAATTATTAATTACATTTTTTATAAAAATAAACATAACATTAAACACATCAATAATATTTGATAATCCACAGGACCGTTTATACATATAAAAAATAGGTTATGATCGTATAAGAAAAGGTTACAAAACATCTACTATACAGGTTAGAGTAAATGCACATTTTTAGAGTTAGCTAATTTATTTTCTAAATTTTGTGAAGTAACAATTTACTCTTTTTAATTAAGAATTATTTGTTAACTTAGTCATTTTATAAATCAAAATTTTATGTTTGTTTTAATGCAATAAGAGTCCAAGATACTATTTAAGACATAATTCCTTAGTAAATGTGATGTCTTTTAGTTGATGTTTCTTTCACCAAGCATATTTTAATAATTTTGATACATTTAGAGATTATAGTAGCATCAATTCATCCATTAAAAAATAATAAAAAATATTTATATGAAATAAAATATATAAAAAAGGGATTATCTGAAACTTTGATATATTCATATATAAAGGAATTTGTAAGGTTTATTGTTGTGCACGGTGAATATAAATTTTCCGTCGGTATATTATAATCATTCATAAACATAACTTATCTAAATATATATAATAATATAACAATTATAATTGACAGAAAGTATAAAAATTATTTAAAATCACTTATTAATTTTTTTTAAATTTTTTTTATCTTTTTACTTAAATAAATGATTTTTGTATAAATTAATTTTTTCTTCGTACTTTTCGGTTAACTCGCCAATTAAATGTGAAGTTTGATTTTTCTGTCTTATTGCGGTATTTATTTTGTTAAGATTTCTAGATTTACTTTGATTCGGTACAGACATATTCTATCAATGATTTCAACGTAATATTGCAGATAAAAAAACATAAATATTGTAATCACTTTAATTTTATCAAATTTATAACAATTTTATCATTTTATACTATTAACTTTAAATGTTTAAATTTATTTATATTATCGTTTTATGTACTTTTAATTTAAATAAATAAATATCATTTTTTATGTAAAAAAAAATAGTCGTAACAAAAGCAATCATATCATATTAGTCTAGGGTAATAATTGATGTGTTATGTTACCACGTAAGGCAATAATATATGATTTAAATGCCATGAAATGAATGATCAACACTAATTACAAAATTGTGGTGGTGGGTTAAAGCTAGTCTTGGTTCCAATTTTAGCATAAAGTATTGGTTGCACAAGTGCACGCTTTCCTTGCTGTAGAAGAGAATCAAGTGCCACGGAAACCCATCAATATTCTTTGCCTCTAAAATACATCAATCTAGTCACTTTTTTTAAGTATAAAATTGACCATAAATTTCATCATTTTTTTATGTAGTTGAAATTTTAAATAATTTTTAAGTATTGATATATCAGAGTTTATAATTTATTTAAAACAAATGTTATAAGTGTTTTTAAAATATTTATTAAAAAAATTGAAAATAAAAAGTTAATTAAAAACATATTAAAATTAGTATTTTTAACTTTTTAAAAGTTAAAAATTATTATTTTTATATAAAATTTTCATTTTTAGTTGTTTAACAAGTAGTATAGGAGCCCTTGTTTAAATGTATATGCATAAACATAGACCCCTTTGGAGTATACTAGCAGGTCTCATCCATCCATGCGAAAGTCTGTATTTCTAGCTAGTCCCACAAGTTTTGAACATGTGGGGTCACGTGTTTTCTGCACACCATGATTGTAGCCACAATCTTTCCACCATTGCACTAATTATACAATGTGAAAAGGAGAAAAACCTCTTCGGCGATTTAGGCAATATTTTTTTCATCAATTTTGGCAATTTGCACTAATACATAATTTAGGCAATAATTTTTGAAAAATATCCATGGATAACACCTCATAAACACCTTTACAAAGAATGAAAATAAATGAGAAAGTAATGTGATATTTTAGTAATATAATGAGAAAAAGAGATAAAAAATAAAGTGTTAAATAATTATAGAAAAATTATGAATGTCCATTTATAACTATTCATATTTTTTCCACTTTCTACACGAGTTCATGGTGTAATATTTAAGGACTCGTTTAATAGTTATGATATAATAAGTAGAAGATAAAATATAAGACATGATATAGAGATAATATAGATACTCTCTAGAGTTTTATATATAAGAGAAAATTATATCAATAAAAATTATTGTATTTAGTTCTATGTTACTTTAAATTAATAAATTTACATTAAATTTTTTTTTTTTTTACAAAATAAACAAATCTAAATGCCCTTACATAGCTTTGATTAGAGCTGTCAATAAAGCCTCAAAGTCCTAAGTCTCCTCTAAAAAATCTCATACTAATCCCCTAATATTAGACTTTCTATTGAAATAAATTTTTTAAGACCCTGACCAATTATTTTATTATTTTTTGTGGACTTTAAGTGAAGGGCTCAAGGAGCTTATAGGTCTAATATTTTGTTAATTGAGATATTTTTTTATGAAAATTTTTTATATTTATTTTTCTCGAAAAAATTTCTCAAGAAAATCTAAAATATTTATTTCTCGAAAAAAATTTTAAATAATTTTTTTCTTGAAAAATTTTGTGGACAAAATTACAAAATTATTTTTCTTTAAAAAAAATTTATTTTTCGGAAAAAAATCAAATTTTTTGTAAAAAAAAAATATCAATTTTTTTTTTAAAAAGTGGGTCCATAGTCCCACCAAAGCCCACAAAATTTTAGGGTCTTTTTGGTTTTAAGAGTTTTCTTTTTCGGAGCATTTTAAACTATAAATTTTTTGGCCTATCCAACATGTGAGCTGAAACCAATAATTAGTGGGTTTGTGAAATTGACAACTCTAACTTTGACACACCTTGTCCACTTTGAAGTGAGACAGACATCATATAATAAAAGTTATGAACATTTAAGACTCATTTAGTATGCTGCTTGGTGCTTTTAGTTCTCTACAGTTGGAAAGGAATAATTTGCAGAGTAACACAACATAGGACCACCTGCCAACTATGCATATTTCTATAGAAGGAGAAGCTGTAAAGCCTGTAATTAACTTTGGTTCAGATGATCAATTCATCCTTTTCAGACTCAAAGTTATTATAGAATGATGAAATGAATGCCACAGCCACTTAATTAATTGTATTCATTTGCTCATTATCTACCCTCCTACTCAAACCATACAATAACACAAATTGATGGCCTCATTATGACCATCATATCAATGCAATGAATCTAAGTTCATCATTGTACCAACGGTTGTCACATGAGTAATCATGATAAACATTAGTGTTTATATCATCAGCGGATATTTATGTAATACTTATGTATAAAGGTGACACAAAGTGCTATATCTATTACCAATTGCTCTTCATTTAAATGTAGTGATTAGACTTAAGTAATTAACGAATTTTAGTGAAAAATAAATTATTTAGAAGAATTTAACTTCGAACCTTGATTTAAATGATACTTGAAAATCAAAGGATATGGAATTTATTTACCTCTGATCAAATACTAATTATGTGATTAGCTTTCAATAGCCATAATTACAACTCCAAAAAGCACTGCAACCCTTGGGTATTCCAGCAATATTTAAAGACAAAAACAATGTAAAAGAAGGAGAAAAAGTCCTTACTCACTACCTTTCACCGAAAAGTGAAAGCACACCTTGTGTTTTTTCCTTGACTTTAAATTAAATTATACACACTCATAAAGTATGTTTTTAGAATCACCTCAATCCTATACAACTGCATGAACTCATGTGACTTTCGGTTCTCTACAACTTTGCATAGAGAAGTGGTTCTCAACACAAATAATCTACTAAGAGAATGACACATAGTTTTCTTTTGGCTTTGATTTAATTGTTAATATTTTCATTTTATTGAAAGAGTGACAATACTTAATAAGTGGGGTGCATAGGTATCAAAATTTGCCAGGTTTTGTGGAAATGGGAGTTGTCACTGTAGGAGAATTTAAGCCTAGCATTTCAGGGAAGAGGACCTTTCGTCCTTGTTCAAGCATAAGGCATGCCACTGAATGGTAATATTCTGTTTCTCAAATGTGTGTATGTGTTTGTTGGGGAGTCATATAACATAATGTTTATTATAAGTTATTAAATAACAAAAATAAAGTCAAACTATTTTCATATAAGCTACAAGTTGTAATAAACTATTACGGAGAGAACTTATGTAAATAAACTGAAAATAATTTATAGACATATAATAAGTTATTTTAACGAGCTCTCCCAAATAGTCCTGCGTGTGCTTATAGATAGTGTCAATATCACATGCCTAGAAGTATATTTTGATCTTAAGATTTGATCAAATAATTGGAATCAAGCTTATGCTTAGTGGTTTCATTTTGTGGGTCTACAATTAATTCATTCAACTGTCCCTTTCCTATTTGATTCTGAAAGCAGCAGCTTAGAAACTTTTCTTTTGTCTTTCTGTGTTGCTCGTTGTTATTTAGTTCATCTCTTGTGTACTCCTCCAATTTCCAACCCTCCATACATGAGCCTATTTGGGTAAGAGTTTATCTACTAACACAAAAACTTGTTAGATTATCACAAAAAGCTTATTGAAATAGCTTATGAGATGTTCATAAGTTGCTTTTAACTTATTTCCATAAGCTATTTTTAACAATTTGACATTGTTTTATCTTTTGTTATAAAAATAACTTATACATAAAATTATGGTAGAAGAATCAACATTTTCAGTTTCAGCCATCATGGTTGAAATTGGGAGATAAATTAAGCTATAACGTGTGACATTGACTTTGATGTAGTTATGGTGCCGCTGCATGGTGAATGTCTAAATTCTACGTGTCTTCTATGAAAACGCCAATTAATAATAATTGTCTGCAACTATAAGAAAACATTTTGGCAGTACATAACCTTGAAATCAACATGACAATACTTGTGTGGCACAAATGGTTTACCTTTCTAATCTTTAAATGTGACTCATCAAATGATTTGTATTAATGGGTTCCAGTGTTTCACTACAGTGTTATAATGTTAACCTATCCTTCAAAATTAAACTACACTTTAACTTATGTAACCATATTGTCTGAGGTATTGCTAAAGTATTTAATGAGTTGGGGCCATTCTTATCTATGTAATTAATCTTGCAAGATTATATTGTCTATTGGTTTGTGGTTTACAAAACACATACATTGATTGAACTCCATTTTGTACATATACATGCTGCAGCAAAAGATTCTTCCAAGGTCTCTAATATAATTTCATTTTTTGGTAATATGTATATATAGCTGCTTCAGTTGTTCTGCTTTTATATTGAATTTTCCATGTCTAGCATATGCAATTATTCAGCTAGATTTATGTATTACAGGCCAATATCTGATGTCTCTAGTGATCTTACCATCGAAATAGGAGCTACAAGTTTTGCACTTCACAAGGTAACAAAAAAAAAAGTTTCTTTTCTTATATGTTACTGCATATTCACTTTTAGAGGCAAATAAATAAATGACATTTTTATCTATAGAATATGTCAACATACATACATGAATAATTATTGGTTATGCATGAGTAACACCTTTAGTGATAAAATCATAAAAATAATGCTCCATGTTTTAAAAATAATGCATTGGTAGTAATTAAGTTGTTTGCAACTGTTTTTCTACAGTTTCCTCTAGTTTCTAGGAGTGGAAGAATAAGGAAACTATTGTTAGAAGCGAAAGATTCTAAAGTTTCACGCATAAGTCTCCCAAGTGTAGCAGGTGGTGCAGAGGCCTTTGAGCTAGCTGCAAAATTTTGTTATGGAATTCATATTGAATTCACTCTCTCCAATGTTGCTATGCTAAGATGTGTAGCTCAATATCTAGAAATGACAGAAGATTTTGCAGAGAAAAACTTGTTGATAAGAGCTGAATCATATCTAAAAGAGACAGTGCTTCTAAACACATCAAGCACAATATTGGTTCTTCACCGTTGCGAAACTCTACTACCTATTGCAGAAGAGATTAATCTTGTTAGCAGACTAATCAATGCAATTGCAAACAATGTGTGCAAAGAGCAACTTACTGCTGGTTTGCAGAAACTAGACCATAATTTCCCTTCTAAAACCATGGAACCTGAAACACCCTCAGAATGGTGGGGAAAATCTCTTAATGTTCTTAGTCTTGATTTCTTCAAAAGAGTTTTATCTGCTACCAAATCTAAGGGACTAAAACAAGACATTATCAGCAAAATTTTAATAAACTATGCACATAATTCTCTTCAAGGGATGATTGTTAGGGACCCTCAAGTAGTGAAAGGAAGTTTACTTGACTTAGAATTGTTGAAGAAACAAAGGGTCATTGTTGAAACCATAACTAGTTTACTACCAACTCAATCAAGGAAAAGTCAAGTTCCAATAGCATTTCTCTCAAGTTTGTTGAAAGCTTCAATAGCAGCATCAGCATCTACTTCTTGTAGATCTGATTTGGAGAGGAGGATTGGTCTACAACTTGACCAGGCAATTCTTGAAGACATTTTGATACCAACAAGTTCATATCAAAATAACCATAGTAGTACTATTTATGATACAGATTCAATTGTGAGGATTTTTTCCATTTTTCTTAACTTGGATGAAGTGGATGAGGAGGATAGCAGGTTGAGAGATGAAAATGAAATGGTTTATGAGTTTGACAGCCCTGGATCTCCAAAACAAAGCTCAATTCTTAAGGTATCCAAATTGCTTGACAACTATCTTGCTGAAGTAGCACTAGACCCAAATTTGTTGCCATCAAAGTTCATTTCACTTGCTGAATTACTTCCAGATCATGCACGCATTATAAGTGATGGACTCTACAGAGCAAATGATATCTTCCTTAAGGTTAGTAGTTTGTGGATTTTCAAACAAATCATCAATTTAGTCCCTCAAGCTATAATAGTCAAACAATTTGATCTCTAAAGTAACGAAATTGAAAATTTTCGGTTACATTAGTATCTGTTCGAGAATTTTAAAGACTAAATTGACCAACTCAAAATAAGTAACATGGTCGAGAATTTCCAATTTCAAAGACTATTTTGAAATGTTAACAATTTCTCGACTAAAGTGATTTCTGAACAATTTAGGCGATTGACTCGTTACTTTCTTTGTATCACTGTCACTGCATAGCAAATCTTAGTCTCATTGAAAGTGTATTAATATAGTTGTTTTTTAATAGACAAATGTTAGTTGTTAATAAGTTATGTTAGTAGTCAGAGTTTGAATCTTGAACTTCATTCTCAAACTCTTTTGAGTGTCTCAGCTCAACCACTTGAGCTGAGCTACGTCTGAGGGAGGTTTACTATTGTTGTTAGTTCTATAGTTACCAGTTAGTTAATTTTCTACTTTTGTCACATGTATAGGTTCATCCAAACATAAAGGACTCGGAGAGGTACCGGTTATGCAAAACCATTGATTGCCAAAAACTGTCACAAGAAGCATGCAGCCATGCAGCACAAAATGAGAGGCTACCAGTTCAAATGGCAGTACAAGTACTTTACTTTGAGCAAATAAGGCTTAGAAATGCAATGAATGGAGGACACAATCATTTGTTGTTTGGGGTTGGGGGTGGACTTAATGGTCAATTCCCTCAACGTTCAGGTAGTGGTGCAGGAAGTGGAGCAATTTCACCTAGAGATAACTATGCATCAGTTAGAAGGGAGAACCGAGAGCTTAAACTTGAAGTTACAAGAATGAGAATGAGACTCACTGATTTGGAAAAAGATCATGTTTCTATGAAACAAGAGCTTGTAAAGTCTCATCCTGCTAACAAGATCTTTAAATCATTCACCAAAAAACTAAGCAAGCTCAATGCATTGTTTAAGATGAATGGTATTAAGCTAAATGGTGCTAGTTCCGAGAGTCGGTTCCCTTTTCCAAAGAGAAGGCGTCACTCAGTTTCTTGACTACAAAAAAATGTGTAACATTCAATTATTTTATAATTTTCTCAATGTATAGTATATATATGATATGATGCATGGTGTGATTGTGTTTATTTTTGAGTACTGCTGATGGGTTGCTTTGTTTGGTAATGGTACCATTACAACTTTTTTGGTTGCTTTTTTTTTTTATATATATCATTATCAACATACTATTAATCTATCCAGATACTTTATTATCAACATACTAAAAAGTATTGACAAAAGTGCCACCCTGCAAACGTAATCGCCATCTCAACAGAGAGAGAAACGACTTCACTGGGGATCGAACCCAGAATCTCTGGTTCCGTAGACCAGCGCCTTATCCATTGGGCCATGAAGTCATTTGTGTAAAATTACTAACTTTTATTTATTTAAATTTAAAACTTAACCGAAATGCTAAAAAAATCCTTACAATTGAAATTTAAGTTAAAAAATGTAGTGTAATTTTGTAATCAATATTTTTTGTAATTATTTTATAAGTTATTTTTATTATAAAAAAAATTGTAGGAGATATTGTAGTGGTTGTAATCACCCCATGTCCTGCAAAACTCTGCCAAAAGCCATCTTCATTCCCTTTTCTCTTTAAGCACAAAGCCACCCCAACCATCAAAGGACATCCACCTCCAAGTCTATTTAACAAATAACAAAATCAATATAACCTCCAAAAATGGTCCAACACTTTATTACCATAATTAATTATATGTATAGAAACAATTTGGATTCGAATAATAGTACAAAAATATATTAATAGTTATTGGATAAAAAAGAAACGCAAGATAGGAATGATAATTAATAATAGAAATTAGTTTGAATTTAAATAACATAATAATTAGGTACAGAAAATGTGCTTGCACTTCTAATAAATAAAATAAATTTAGTTCAATAAATAAAAAATAAAAATAAAACGATGAAATATTTATTCATAACATGAGTATGAACGATGTACTGAGTTTGAAGCACATTGACCACCAAATAGCCAATAGGAACACTTCTGGACGTAAGAAAAATATATTTCCTATTCTCAGTATTGTTTTTAGTGATAATGGAAATAGCAAACACCCAAAGTAAACGGCCCTTTACTTATTCTGTTTTTTATTTGATTGGATAGGACTGAAATATTTAAGGATATGAGAGATCTACTAATAAAATTATTGCCGGTAAATTGATAAAATAAGTGATGTAATTCAATCATAAGACTCAGTGAAATTAGTTAGCCACGTGAACACTAGTAATTCATATTCCAACGGTAAATTAAGAGAGAAAAAAAGATATTACTTCAAAGAATGAGAATAGGAGTGATAAGAAGTTTAGCATATGTGTTTAGTTTGGAGATCGAAAGCGCTAGTAGCAATTTTGCTATGGATTCCTCTACATCTTATCTTACGATTTTTCACATGCAAATTGAGGAATATATCAACTATTGGCTCCTCCATCACTCAAACGATAAACTTATGTTTTGCTACTAAGTACTAATCACTTTATCGATAAAACTATTTGAGGTACACAAGGGCCGTATATAATGATGTCAATGTGGCAAATTATAAAAGTAAACAATTTTTAAATTGTTTCTTTAAATTTTGAAAAATACACTTATAGTGCTCGTGAAAACTAACCTCAATACACATTATATATGTAATGAGGTTTGCGTTTGATAATATAATATACATGCATTCTATATGGCTATTTTAGGCTTGAGCAAGAAGAGTGCATTTCTAAACAAGTAAAATTAAGAAGAATAGAAGAGTACAAAAGTAGACAAGAAGAAGAAGCTCTATTACTAGACTCTTACATGATTTGTAATGCATATATTAACTTTGCATATCTATTTATCTATGGACCTAGCCATTGGACCCCAAATAAAAATAGCTCTAGCCCTTAAAAGCAATTGAGCAAGCTTGTTTTGGACATTTAGTCTTATAACTTGATCAACACCACCTATAAATTGTTGTCCAATAAACACTGCTGGCACACTTGGTCTACAACCAAGCTGAATCAGTGCCCTCTCTATTTGCTCACAATTTACCATTTTGTCCACCTCAATAACTGTTGGGTTGGCACCAAAACTGCTTATCAGAGCCTTCACAGAATGTCCCATGCAACAACTGCTCTTGCTGAATATCACCACTGCCTTATCAGCTGTCAATGCTGCTAATATATCCATAATTGCTACAAAGTTATTCAATTATTTTCAGTAATAATTTATATGATGATTTGAGTTACTTGAAGAATTTTCTTTGCTATGATGATATTTTGAGCTCATGAGATGGTCTATTTATATTGTAGCTGCTTCAGGTTTTTTTGTTTAGAATAACATCCAAAACAGAATAAATGTTTAAAAAGTTATGTCATTGGTGGATTCCTAATATTCTCTTTGTCATTGCTTGATAGTAACAATCGATATGCTTTTACATAATGAATGAATGAATGAGTAACTTATGGGTTGGTTCCTCGTTGAATCCAACCCAATATCTTGGCTATGTTAAACTTGATTGGCTCTGTAGTTGCAATTGCCAATTTTTGCATGGAAAGCATGGAAAAAATGTTACTATGTTAAGCTTTTTGTTAAGGTAATAAGGTTAATTACGTATCGGTAGGGTATGGATGGATTCGGTTACAGCCGTCAAAATGGGCTAGTCCGAATGAGCCGATTCAAAAAACCCGATAAAATATAGAATTTGAGCTCTAAAATTTCAAGTTCGAATTTTAATAGGACTTTTTAATCCGACCCTAAAAAACTTGTACCTATGGTAGGCTATCCGAGTCGGACTTAAGGCTACCGCATACCAACCTAATATGAAAAAATAGTATATAAATTTTATTTTGAAAAAAATTATGTAAAATATTTGAAAACAATCGGAAATAAAGTATGTAAGATGTTAATAACTTTTATATTATATTTAAAAGAATGTTAGAATATATGAAAATTTAATTTTTTTTATAAAAATTACAATACTTTATATTACAAAATGTAAATAAAAAATTTAAAAATAATTAAATGATGGAGTTAGTTTGAGAGTCTACAACCTGTGTAGGGTCGGACTCAGATAATATGTTTATGACCATTTTTAAAAAGGATTTTTTAGCCTAATCTGATCAAGCCCGTAGTCCGTTAAGGCTGGCCAAAGCGGGTTGGATAGTTCGTTTTGACAACTCTAAGTTTGAGTTTAATTTTGTCAAATGATCTAAAAACGAGTCTAAAATTTACAGATTTCGATTCCAAGTGGTTTTTACATTTGTTTAGGCGGATTTCGATTAGTGTGAGTTTGCGGATTATGCAGGTGGGTTGGTTCAGGTGATGAGCTTTTTATTTTTATTGAGATGTTAAAAAAAATTTATGAAGTTTTTATTAAGCAAAAAAAGAAAATTTATCAATGAAAAAAGAGAAAATAACGGAAAAGAAAAACTAAAACTCTCTGACGTGAGAGTTGTAATGCTCTGCCTTTAGAAAAAACTTCCTATGTTTTTTAAATTTACATCTTTGTGATTTATATATAACCAGAATAAACCCATCATCATGTTGGGAAAAAAGACAAAAAAATTACAATAAAGCTCAAAGTTTAATACAAAAGACTTATCAAGGCACCTTTTATCTTTATACAAAAGCCTAATAAAGCTCAAAGTCTATTTTACAGGTAATTTAAAACACAAAAAATAACAACAATTTTTCATCAAGAACTTAAGGATGCTTTATATACTATAACTTAAAAATGACGTTAGATAGCCATACTGTTAAATGGAATTATATTTGTTACTTGTTAGCATAAGGATAGGAGTTCATCTATACAATGTCATCAAATTGGTGTCATTATTTCATGGAAATATTTGTGAATGAGAATACTGAAAGCAAGAAATGATTCCTTTGCTATTTAGTTCCACTTCGAAAAGAAAAAGAGAGTTTATCATCATGATTTAGATTTGCAACCCAATCGGTTATTATATTACCTTTCTTTCTGAAGCAATCCATTACTAGGTCAAAATAAAATCACATTGTAATATGTAGACATTATTCTTGATTCGTAACAGGATTTTCCACGTGGCTGCAGCTTGGAAAATCAACCTTGTGGCTCATTGTTCAAAATATGTGGCTTAATAATAATAATAACTAGAATATAACTCGGACATTACGCGGGTGTAATTTGTAAAATATTTTTTCAATATAAATTTATTAAAAAGTTTAAAGGTAATATTTATGGTGTATAAATTAATGTATCAATCTGATTCGAAAAAAGTTTCAAATTTGTAAATTTCTTAGTTTATAAGAATAGTAGTTGTATAACAAAAGAATAAATGGAATAGAAACAATTAAAAAGTTTATAATAAAATGAGTGATTTTCATTCTAAATAATATGATTAAAAAAAATGAGTTAGTGTTTGTATACACAATTAAAAAGATTTAAATAAAATGAGTGATTTTGACTCTAAACATATTATTAAAAAGAGATGAGTGATTGTTTGTATTCATTTTGTTTTATTTTAAACATTCAATCATTATAGAATATTTTCTTTCGATAAAAAATAGAATATATATTTTGCCATCATTGATTTGAGATATATTTGTAAGAATTGGTTTTATATGATTTTTATTTTTATTTTACTTTTTATCTTGACCACTATTATTTCTTTATTCTTTTTTTGACTAATTGAACGAAATATTATTTCTTATATTTTATGTTTCATATCTCATTTTCACTTAACTTTCGATAACTAATTCTTATATAGAGGTGTTATGTCACGTATTTCTTTCAAAAATATTTTTATTTAATTATCCTTTTTGGAGACTGTATATAATGAATAAACTCAAAGTATTATTTTTTACGACAAAAACACGAAATAATGTTGGGAATGATAAAAAATCACTACTTGATTTTGATTATTTTTACCGTTAATTGTAACTATGCTCTAATTTATACTTCATCTAATCTATAAGTTTAATATTTTGAAATGAATGTATTTATTTTCATGAACAATTTATATAGACAAATACTTTCTTTGTATTAAAGGAATAAAATATGTATCCGAGCATAAAAAGAAAAATGAACACAAATTTTATATTACTTTGAAAATACTTAATGTATAATTTAACATTTTTATTTTTTAAAAAATATTCTTTGTTGGTTTTTTTTGCAAATGTTTGCTA
>JBBPBQ010020324.1:8006980-8032884 GCA_037974755.1 Cicer yamashitae
AACTATGCTCTAATTTATACTTCATCTAATCTATAAGTTTAATATTTTGAAATGAATGTATTTATTTTCATGAACAATTTATATAGACAAATACTTTCTTTGTATTAAAGGAATAAAATATGTATCCGAGCACTAAAAAGAAAAATGAACACAAATTTTATATTACTTTGAAAATACTTAATGTATAATTTAACATTTTTATTTTAAAAAAAATATTCTTTGTTGGTTTTTTTTTGCAAAGGTTTGCTAATTTAAATGCATGTGTTTTAATATTTTTTATTTATTTTAATTTAAACTTCATTGGATTGTTTGTGCATAAGTTTGATTATTAATTTTTCATGTGATTATTGTGTTTTTATATATTTTGTGGTAATTTATGGTTGCTACATTTTAATTAATAAAATGTAATTTAAATATTTTGATGTATTTATATGCAATGAGTTAAAAAAAGTAATTAACAATTAAATCAAGTTTGTAATGGGAGTTATATTTTTATTGTTGTTTTATTAGTTATAGAGATATAAACAAAGAATTAGTAGAATGTGCAATAAAAAATGAATGAATTCGAGAGGTGCCACATCATACTAATGAATGATGTATAAAAATGAGTGTCACATGTTAACATATTATTTTGAGAGTTTGTTTTAATATATTATATTGATATTGATTGATATTGATATTGATATTGATTGATATTGATATTGATATATTGATTGATAAGTTTCAAATATTAGATACTATTAATTAGTTGTTAGTTAAATTAATTAATTAGTTGTTATGATTGAGTATATAAACTTTATTTTACTTCTTCATGTAACAATAATTATCTTATTATTTAATATATCTTTATTTATTTTTCTCTCATCTATAATTTCTATCAAAAAGAAATTGTAATATTAAAAATACTAAAGACTCTAAAATAAAATAAAGCAAAGGGTCACTTAGATCCTGATAATGTTGTCATTTTAACAATAGAAGTGATTATCTGCATACTATATATGGTGACTTAAAAGTGCATAAGCATCAAATCGAGACATAATCTTTCCTTTTCTCAGGAAATATTTTAGACTATGCTCGGCATGTGGCAATACAGAATAAATGTGTGAAAATTAAGTTAGGAGTCGGTTAGTGTTGGTAGGAAAAGCCACATTGAAATTTTTTTTATAACTATTGCTAATTAATTTATGACATTCCATAAAGTACTAGCGCATTGTTGATTCTGACTTTGCAATTTAAGGGAATGAGTTTTAGTGCCACGAAATTCATTTTTCTAATTGAAGTTAACAAAATTAACCATTCCTATTAAATACATTAAAATATTTTCCATAAAACAAAATATTGAATAGGTGAAAAATTTGAAAGAGAATCACTTCGGCACGGATTTTTTTATTAATTAATCATTTTTTTTTTCTTCTAAATTTGACACCAATTGCTCCATGTTAAAAACAAAAATTCAAAGTGTCCTATTTTTTAAACTCTATAGATGGTCGTTAGTCGGGCTTGCGACGAGTTAAAGAATTTTTTTTGAAAATGCAGTAAAAGATCGCATCCTGGGGATGTGACCATGTACTGCATTGAATTTTTTTTTCTTTTCATTTTAGCAATTGGAAAATTGTTTATTTAATAAATTAAAAATGATTATAATATTTTAAAAAATGAAATATTATTAACAAATTAAAATAAAATACATTAAATTGAAGGAAGAAAATGCGGTTGACTAGATGTGCTTAAACAAATCACGTGTTATATTATAATAAATTAAAATAAAGTTTCCAAATATGGAAAATTTCAAAAGTTTCTAAATCTAGAAAGCTTCAAAAAATTTTAAATATGGAAACTTTCGAAATTTTTCTAATGTTTTCAATTGTTTGAAAGTTTTGAAAATTCTGAAATTTTCTATTTCAGAAGGTTCGAATTGTTCGAAAGTTTCGAAAATTATGAAAAAATGAGAAGTTTAAAAGGGCAAAATTGTATTTTCACGTTGATTGAGGGTGACAAGTTTAGGTGTGGGGTGCAGGGTAGAACCCTCATTTTAATTTCTTACATAATTGGTCTATCTATTTTAAAATTCGATAATTCAAATCTATTTTTTAAATTTTTTGACTAAAAAATTATAATTTGACAAATTTTAAATGATATGACCTACAATCTTATGATATAAAATCTTCTATTGGTATCAATTATTAATCATCATAATTGTATCATATGTCATGTAATTTAAAATATATCACATAATTATTTTTCAGTTAAAAAATTCAAATAAAAGACTAAGATAATTGAATTTTAAAATAAAAAAAAATTAATTTTAAAAATTAATAAAAATAAGGATACCAAATTAAATTGCAATTAACCTACAATATATTTGTACTTGAAAGAACAAAATAGGGGAATCTTTTTCCACCTCCACGTGCACTTTTGAAGTATACTTCAAGAACATCATACTTCACGACAAAACCACAGTTTTTTCTCATCCGAAATTATACTTGTGCAGATGTGTAATTTTTTAGAGATATATTGAGATAAAAGTAGTTCTTAAAAAGTATCTATAACTATATATATGTGAGTAGTAATTTGTTGGGTCCTTACTACCTATACTCAAACCCTGACTCATTATCCCCATTTTATTTTATTTAAGTACTGTACTTTGGCACTTTGTTAACAATTAACAAATACAAAAAATACAAATGCCTATTAATTAAAGATAGAATTTGTTGTGTTAATTAAGATATAATCACTGTTGTATTGAGATGAATTTCTCTATTAGACTCCTTGAAAAAAAATATATATCTTGACTATGTTATTATTTATTACTAGATATAAATAAGCTAGCTAGACTTCAAATGAAAACACTTCTTGAACTATATAAGCTAGCTTCAAATCCATATAGCTCTTGCATTCATGAGCATTGGAACTAACTCATTCCTCAAATGGAGGGATATGATTTTTTTAGAATCACCAATGAATTGTTGACCAATAAACACAGCTGGTACACTTGGTTGACACCCCAATTGAAGCAGAGCCCTTTCAATTTGTGGTCCATTTGTCATCACATCAAGTTCATAAACAATTGGATTTGCCCCAAAGCTTCTTATCAGTGACATGATTGAGTGGCTCACACAACATGTGCTCTTGCTGAATATCACCACAGCTTTATCACTCACCATCCTTGTGATCATTTCCATCATTAATTAATGTTGCTATGTGAAGGAGCTACCTTTGGAGGATTTTAAATTTGAGTAATATATTGGCTCTGTTAAAGGGATATATATAGTGATGGTGATTAAACTGTTGGTATGAGAGAAAATTTCAGAGGATTCTAGAGACTGTTCTGCATGTGTTCTATTTCATATAACTAGTTGCATAATTGTACATGTTGATGTAAATCTAATGAATCCATGATTTTATTCAAGATAAGATTCTTGGTCGTACATAAGGCATTTTTTTCTTTCCATATCTTGGACATTTAATTACATATATATTATCATCATAATATATATGGTTAATGGTTTGCATTCAAATTACAGAGAAGTACATGTACATGGTAGAAAACTTTAGTTGATCTAAATGTTTTTCAACTCCATATGTATGGTATAACATTAATTCCACTATCATGATTCATGCATGTATTTTATAATATGACATTTAAATTAAAAAACAATTATAAGCAATATCTTAATTAAGGCCTCATGCAGATGGCCACATCCTTGGATAAAGATCAAGGACCTTCTTAATAATTACATGCTCAAAAACATGAATTTAGTACCCACCTGCATTATATAACAACATTAATCTTGGAGTTGGTTTTTATTTAGAGAAGGAAGGAAATTGGGATACCACTTTTCTGACCAACATACTCGGATTGTTGTTTTACTATGTAATGGATTGAAGTACTAATAAATATCTTTTTCTTATAAAAAACATTAACTAAATTGAAAATGATCACAATGTCAAGGTTCTTATATCGGTTCTTGAAGTTTCAATTAGTCAAAGATTCAAATAATAATGGAAGAATTATAAGGAGAGATTAATAGTAGTATTTAATAACAAACAAAAAGAAGGTCTCCTAAACAAAAGTAAAAATATTGTGATTATTGTCTACAACAATATTTACCTACAACAAAATCAAGAGACTAGAAAAAATTAGGACTACAATATTTTACATTCTAACGAGACTTGGATTTCTTACAACAGTTGCACACTGTAATGACTCTTATGAGATAATTACTATTAAATCTGAAGAGATAAATATAATCATTGTGAAACTATTAATCTCCATTATTGTTGTACTTTACAACTGTTGTAGAGATCCAAACACAATACAAAGATGGTAATTAAGTTATTTCATTCATTTATGAAACCGTTGTAATCTTCAAGTAAGTCAACCATAAATTCATGTTCCTATTTTTACCACTTCACAATAATGGTTGTTTGATAATAGCAACATATGCTAAAAGAAGCTAAAGACGATATGATCCGTCACTTTCTCATCAATTGCGATTTAGATTATGCTCAATTTTTAACTTTAAATTAATTTAACATTTTTCCAGATGCTAAATAAAATTCCCTGTACTATTTTTTATTTATAATATATGTGGCACAAATTATTAGTAGATTATGCCATATGGTCGGTACACTCTTGTGAAATTTGATCATAACACAATGATCAAATCAATATATATGTCGGTGGATTCTGTAAGCAGAATCTGAGTATTAAATATTTTTCAAGTGAATGTTCAAGTTATTTAAAATGTCAGTGGTGAATCTAAATATGCTATCTATCAGATGTAGCTTCAACTAGAAAAAAAAAAAAAAAAGTTTCATTGTTGTAATACAGTGTCACCAAGCTTGTCTGATAACCCAAGAATTATTTATAGCCCAGTAAGTTTTGAATGGGATCAAATATATCGGTTGACCCGATTGGGCCTTATTTGAAGAAGAACATTAGATTTGGTACTCTGGCTTTGACTTCTACACTACACTTTTTAAAAAATGTAATTTATTCTTATTATTTTTACTTTATCGTATTGAAAATATTTGGATTTGTTTCTTACCTACTAAAATTTTCATTTTTTAAATTTTCGCAGACGAAAAACTCGTATTTGAAATTACGATAGGTAAAATAAGAATTGAGAAAATATTTTCACTCTTAAATTTTTCGTTTTCAAATTTTTTGGTAGACAAAATAAAAAATTGATGAAATTATTTATAAACAAAAATAAATTTGAAAAATATTTTCAAAAATTGGAAAACTCAAAAAAACTTTGAATTTTTCAAGAGTTATTTTGATAATCAGAAAATTTGAAAATGAAAATTTTGAGTAGGAAATAACTACCGAAAAATTCAAAATTCGGTTAACAAAATAACAATCAGAAAATTCAAATAATGAATTTTTCGATTCAAAGAATTCAGAAAAAAAAAATTTATTAATTTTTGGATTTTTGGAACATGGTATGTGTGAATTGTTCCATTTTTTTTTTAAATCTTGGACAAAAATTACAAACGTAGATTATATGTACAATTTTTCCAACGTAAGTAAAAAAAGAATAGATAATTTCTTCTCATATCCCCATTTCTATCTATATTTGTCAATTCAGATGTGTATTTCAATACGTATTAATTGGAAATTTTTGAAAATAAAGAAAAAACTATAAAGAATTGGAAAAACCTTTGAATTTTATTTCACCGTTGATTTGTTTTATTGAAAAATAATCTAGCGTCTCTTAATTATGACACTCTCAACTCCTTTTTTATTGTGTAGGAGAAATTTGACTAAAATAAAATAAAAATAATAAATCAAAAGTTATACTTAATTATAAAAATACCTACTTTATATATTTTATAAGAAAATCAATAAATGATTGAGATAAACTCGTTTATCCAACATATTTACTTTTCATAAAATAAGTTTATGAATTAGTCAAATATGATAATTCCTCCATTTCAAAATAAGTATTGAGTAAAGTTTTTTTTCCCACTTAGATGTTTTTCTAAGTAAATATAACAATTTTATAAAATAATGATCATTAACTTTTAACAATTAATTTAACAACTTTTACAAATGCATAGTGAAATATAGTAATGACTTGAAAGTGAACATCACCGTATTAACTTGGGAGAAGAATTGAAATAAATTAATTAAGGTCACATTAAAAAAAGTAAAATACTTATTTTAGGAAAAAACGAAATTTATTTTGAAAACAGAAGGAGAATTAGTTAATGAATAAAACCTATCAAACCAAACCTTACGTACTCATTAATTACGTCCCAAATCAAGTACCATTTTTTGTTTTTTGTTTTCATATAGATTATAAAACTGTAAATAAATAAAAGAGTGTAATAATTTTATAAATTATCTATTTTTAAAACTAAGATATCCATATATATGCGCACTTATGACTCCCTCATTTCATTCCATTTTTATATTTAATATATATTGTCAGCAATAAAAAAATTAATAGCATACATTAATTTTATTTTAAAATTAAATAAGGCATAAAGTTTAACTTGAGAGTGTCATTAAGTCATAGATCAGCTGACAAATATTGATATTATTATATTAGATGTTATGTTATGAATTCGAATTCGGAACCTTAATTACCGTTGTGTGTAGAGCTGTCAAAATAGGCTAGTCCGAATGGGCCGGCCCGCCCAGCCCGCTAAAATATAGGGTTTGGGCCTAAAAATTTCAGCCCGAATTTTTTCAGGGCTTTTGAGCCCGGTCCGAATAAACCCGTTACCCATTAGGGTTAGCCCGTATGGGTACCGGGTAGCCCGCAGCCCGCATAATCAATTTTAAAAAAATAAAAAGAGTAAAATTGGTCTTAAAAAAAAAAGTTGTTTTTAAGTTGTTTTTTGCAATTTGAACTTATTTTAATTTGTGTGTTGTTTGAATCGAGTTTGTGTTAATTGGAAAATTCGAATTTCGAACTTAGTTTGTGTGTTATTTTATTGTGTATTTTTAATGATCTAAAATATCATATAAGTTGTTTTTAAATAGGCATATAGAACTAAGTTGTTTTTAAATGGGCATGAAGAAATTTCGAACTAAGTTGTTTTTAAATGGGCATCAAGAAAATTTTTAAATTAAAAGAGTAGCAAGAAAATTAAAAATATAATTAAAAAAATTAAAAAAAAAATGTGCGGGCTACCCGCCCAGCCCGCAGCCCGTTTAGGGCCGGGCTCGGGTAGTATTTTAACAGCTCATATTAAAATAGGGTTTTTCAGCCCGGTCCGAAGAAGCCCGCAACTCGTTAGGGCCGGCCCTAAATGGGCCGGATAGCCCGTTTTGACAGGTCTAGTTGTGTGGAAGTTGAATGTTTTATAATCGCTCATTACATAACATTAATATATTAATATTTTAGGTTTTTTTTTTTATGATGTAAGAATTAAATTATCTCTCTTTAATTATTGTTATAGACAATTATTTCTATTCAAATTAATTTTTTAATGTTAGTTTTTCTTTTTACTAAATTTTTTTCTAATGATGATCCATAGGAACTAAATTGTAATGGTTCATTCTTCTCAAAATTGAAAATCTTTTTTATATTTCTTGGGAACTAAATTTTTAACAATTTTTTTAATAGACTAAAATAGGTCTTTTCTCTAATATTTATCGTTCAAAAAATAAAAAATATGAATTCTTTTTCCATTTCACTCAACTAACCAAATAAGATTTAATTTAGCTTACCATATTCTTAAAACGTAACTTCCACTATATTAATCTGTTTGTCAAGTTGTCATCATATTCCTTTTGGAAGACGATTGATTCAAATAAATATGATTACATTAGATACTCGACATTTTTTTTACTCAAAGATATATACTTGTAGTTAGCTAGAGATGTTATTTTCAACTACAGAGATTTTATTTTCAATTTTATCTAGAGATGTTATTTTCAAGGAAGTAAATATTTTCTTGTAAATCAATATTTTAGTCATTAAAATTATAATAGTTGTATAATTTATTTAATCAAACTTAAAAAATAAGATTTGTGTCCCTCCTCAACCTTAAAAGTTCTATGTTAATGCAATATAAGTTAATCAAAAAAGTATTTAGAGTTTTTTTATAATGAAAAGTTTAAAATAATTGAGTTTCAGTAGTTCATCAGGATCAAAACACCGACCATAATACTTATAATTTATCTATCAATAAAACCTTTACATTTGCAACAAGAGTTGAACCAACTCTTTTTCTGAGATATGAGTCAATTGTTGGAATTAATTTGAGTCACATACAAAATTAAACATGCTCACTATATAGATTAATATTATAATCATATTAGTGTGAAAGTAAAATAAACACATGAGCATATAATCAAGCATATAAGATCTATGACATGTTGATTTCGCGAAGATCATAAAAATATATACCCCAATTTATTGTAAAAGGTTCCTAGAAAACAATCTAAAAACACAGAGAAAATGAAAGACAATGAGTTGTTTTCGTCTTTATGTCCTAAGTACACTAAAATATGGTATATCTTATGTTTGATATATTAAAACCATATATTATATATAAGGTGATAATCATTTATAGTTTTCAATAATATTCTAAAATGTATCATTATGACATCCAATATTAAAGTCCATATCAATTAATTAATCAAAGTTCATAATTGATAAATAACTAATATCATTAATCTAAATATATATATCCAAATAATGATATTGAAATATAATTAACTTAAATATTTAATAAAATATTCCAATATCAACTATTTACCAACTCAACCAATATTTATCAGCAAATTTGAGCGACTAAATTGGAGTCCATGCTAAATTTGAGAATCAATTACTCCAAATTTTAAAATAATGTAAACAAACATTTACATAAACTTTCATGATATTTTCCAAATTTGAATTTATCTTATGAACAAAAGGTTAACGAAACATTATTATGCTACTTATTTTTTGATTAATCAATATTATGCTACTTTTTTTCTGAATCAATACTATCCAAACATATTTTTGGAAAGTAAGCATCAAATATGAAAGTGCCAAATGTCATATTCATGATTCCAATTTAGTAAATTGACTTGAACAACAATTTGTTTTACCTTTTACATGGTTAAAGTAGTTCAATGAAAGGCGAATGGATATCTCAAAATTGAATAACTCATTAACTATTAACTAAGTATTTTTAAGGTTTAATTACATTTTGGTTCCTCTATTTTTATTAATTCACAAAATTAATTCTCCTATTTTAAAAATCGATAATTTTTGTCTCTTTCTCATATTTTTTAATTAAAAAATAACGATTTGACATATTTTTAAAGTTTAAATATGTCTTTGGTCCTTGCAATTATAACATTTATTGATTTTGGTCCTCGTAAGTTTTTTTGTTTGGTTTACATCCCTGTAAATATAGTTTCATTTTAAAATAGTCATTCCGTCAAATTTCTGTTACAAAAACACTAACACCGTTAAATTTTTGTTTATTGGTTTTTTGGGGTTTCGTTTTTGCTTCAATTGGATGCACAATTTGGATTAACGGTGTTAGTGTTTTTTAAACAGAAATTTGACGGAATGACTATTTTAAAATAAAACTATATTTGCAGGGATGTAAATCAAACAAAAAAACTTACGAGGACCAAAATAAAAAAATGTTATAATTGCAAGGACTAAAGACATATTTAAACTTATTTTTAATGATGTGACATGAGGTTTCATGATATATATTCATGTAGATGTATTAATTATTCATATGTCATTAATTAAATTATAAAATGAAAAATTTTCGAAGTGGAAAATTAAGTGTTTAGAGGGTTTTATTACGATTTCATGGGTGCTAATTTATATCATGGTCATATGTCACATTATTTAAAGCATGTCAAATCGTCATTTTTTTAATTAAAAAATCATAATGAATAACCAAAACTGTTAGATTTTAAAATAGAGACATCGATTTCGTAAATTAGTAAAAATATGAGACTAAAATTGTAATTCAACCTATTTTTAACCACAAATTTAAATTTTATTAATTAAATGTATTTTTAAGTGTTCAAACTACTTGTAAATTTGAACGCTTAAACAATCGTGATTAATCACATTCAAATTCAAAATTATTAAAGTTTAATTGATGGTTAATGAATCGTGACATATGATATTTAAATTAAATTTAATAGTTTATATCCGTAAAATTTAAATTAATTAACAAATATCAATATTATTAAGTTGTATCTATCTCTTGACAAAAAAATCTAACACTTTACTAACCATGAACTACATTAATCACATTAAAAATTGTCAAATTTAGATATCCTAAATTGATATTCAAATAACATTTTCTATTTTCATTTTCCCTCAATATAATCCCCCAACTTTTGAAGCAAACACGGCGCCCTTGAGTTGGAATTAAATAATGACAAATATTTATGATAAATAGAAAAAAGAATATTGGGAGTATTTTAATCATTTCAAGTGATATCACCAAAATCAACTTGAAGTAGAAAATCTATTAAATATGGAACAGGGATTCTCTCAAAGTAAACATGATCAATGAGAACATTCAGCCAAGGAATTTATCTAAAAGTTGAAATCATTGATTAAATCAAGCATTATAAATAGGATTATGATTTTAATGAGATCCTTTTTGGCAACAAGATGAGATCCTTACTTTTGTAGCAACCAAACAGATCTACAAAATTTAAATCTTTTAGAGTTTTTTTTTTTTTACAGAAGCAAAGTTAACTTATTTCATTCAAGATAATTGGTTCAATACAAGATGGAATGTAATCAAAAGATTGGTGACTAGCATACGATATAGACTCTCTTCCTAATTGATGAACAACTCTATTTGTTTGTCCCTGAATAAAACTTATCCTAGAGTTTGATGTATTCGACAAAATATCCTTAAGTCGTAGAGATAATATATATTACATCAATCTATACCTATGAATAAATATTTTAAAAAAAGTTAAATCAATTTTTAATCTCTCTAAATATTTTAAAAAAAGTTAAATCAATTTTTAATCTCTCTAAATATTTCAACTTTTGTTTCAATCTTTTAAAAAAATTCTTCGAATAAGGGGTCCCCAAAATTTTTTTGTCGCCAAATGTGTCATCACTATTAAAGTAATTAGTTAAATGTGGCACTGTAAGAGTGACAAAAAATGAAAAATGATATATTTATAGGACTTTCTAAATTGTTATTTAGAAGCACCACATATTTATTTAATTATTTTTTTAAAATATATATTCATATATAAGATACAAACTTTTGGTGTAACATTTTTTTCTCGATTTTGCTATTCATTTAGACCATTATATTTATAATTTTATCTTTCCCTACTAATCAATAACTATCTTTTTAAATAATTGCACATAACTATGACTTCTTTTACTTTATAAAAAAAAAAAAAAGCGGACATACGAACACTAATGCACTCAATTTTTTGTGTTACTTTTTCCTTCTAATTTTATCTTTCATTTAAACTATTCTATTTAAAATATTTATTCTTATTTATTTAATTAAATTAACTATTTTTAATTATCCATACAATATATAAAAGATACCAAATTTTGGTGTAATATTTTTCTTTTACTCTTACCATTCGTTTAAATCATTTATTTATAATTTTATCCTATCTTACCAATCAAATAACAATTTATTTAAAATATTTCTATAAAATTTTGTAACGTTATTTTGATCTAGAAAAACAGACAAAAGATCATATATGTGTTCATCTACACGGCAGTAGTATATAAAGGAAATACCAAATTTTAATATGTTTTTTTGTATATAAATTGAAATACCAAATTTTAGTATTTTTTTTCGACTTTATCTTTCATTTAAATTATTTTATTTATAATTTTATAACCTAATACTAAACTTTGGTGTAACTTTATTTTTTTTTCAACTGTATCATTAATTTAAATTATTGTATTAACAATTTGATCCTTTCTTATCAATCATAAAACTGATTTATTTTTTAATAACTATATAAAATTTATAACTTGTATTATTTTATAGATAAAAGTGGACCGATACAAATTGGAGCCAAACAATGATTTAAATAAGGCATCGTGTTCAAACATCATATGTGTGTATATTTTGTGAGGTGATCTCAACTCAACCGCGATAGAACAATTGATATTACTGCGTAAATCTCAATTGTGGACTTTTTTTCTTTTCAAAATCCCTTGTGTCTAGGGTATAGTAGTACTTTAGAATCCCTTCTATACCCCAAGGGGTCATATTATATGCACATAAGAATAGGATTGTCGACCTTGGCACTGTTTTGTATTCCATGAATCTGATGCTAGGACCAAAGTGACAAAGTGGAATGGAATTGGATTAACACTTATCTTTTCTCCACATCATCCCCCTAGAATCATAGAGAACCAAACACAACATGTTACCGAAGAAGCTAAGAGATAATAAGAACACATTTTAGAATCAATTAATCAATATCACTTTTTTTTCTTTGATGTTTTTCATTTTTATTTTCATTGGTAATATATTTGAGTGACAAATAAATGCGTGTCTTAAATATGTGATCATGAATTCGATTTTTAACTTCTATTTATATAGAAGAATAAATCCTTAAATAAATATTCATAGTTCAAAACATGAATAGTTGGAAAGATACCTTTGACAAAAATAATAATGTGTTAGAGGGTAAGCTTTGCCATGCCCTTGATGTATGGGTGCCTTGTGAATAGTCAAGACATATTATATGTATGACACTTGGAACTCTTTGATGGCCTCTGACTTTTGCATTTGCATATATAACAATGCTAATTCTAATTGGATTGGATATAAAATTCCATATTCTTTTAACATCTTGAATTGACAACGCAACATTGTTTTGTGCCATCTATCTTAGAGAAGTTTGCATAAATCAACATTATTAGAATAATATGATATTGATGCTGTGAACCAAGGCCGAAAGAGTATTTTCGGTTATTAATTAATTCTATTATATAACATTATTCTTATTCCTTTTATTGATTGCTCTCAAGACCACTCCAAGTGATTTCAATTATATCACTTAAGCAGTAATGTGATGCTTAGATGCTTGTTCTTGTTCAATGTTCATTTTCATAGTCACCAAAGGATCAGGGGAATTTTCCCTTATCCAAACAAAATATCTTAAGGAACTTTTTTTTTTTACTTCCTATCCATTTTAAGTATATAGTAGTAATTTATTTGTATTCTCCTTTTTCTAGAATATACAATTTAATGCAATCCACTATCTTAACCAACCACTATAAATAAGAGTTCATGAAATCTCAAATTCCACCAAGGAAAAACAAAACAAAATCAATTACACATACAATTCTAGCATCTTAATTATTGAAGTATTAGTTATGGATAGAGTGAAGGATTTGGCATCAAAGAAAGCTGCAGTTATATTCACTAAGAGTTCATGCTACATGTGTCACAGCATAACACAACTTTTTTATGAGCTTGGAGCAAGCCCTGCAGTGCATGAGCTTGACAATGATGTCTATGGTAGGGAAATGGAAAGGGCTTTGAGGAGTCTTGGATGTAACCCTTCAGTTCCAGCTGTCTTCATTGGAGGAAAATTTGTAGGGTCATCAAAGGATGTTATATCTCTTCATGTTGATGGATCTCTCAAACAAATGCTTATGGCTGCTAGAGCCATTTGGTTCTAGCAATAATTAACTAATAACACTCCAAAGTTCAGCTCCATAAAATGAAGGAGCTTTGATACGGTACTTTGGAGATAATTAATGTTATGTTAAGGACACCCCTTCTTTTTATTGAGTGTCCTTTTTAGTTTTTGTTGTTGTTTGTAGACGAAGTGACCAACACTATCTAAAACTCAGATACACAACTGCGAGGTTTTGAATTTGAACCCGAGTGAAAATGTACAACCTAACAATATCGGCATTTGTCAGTTAAAGTAAGTCTAATGATAAATGTCCTATTTAGTTTTGAAGGTCAAGTGTATGTAAAAATAGCTTTGCTTTTTGTAATTTTCAAAAAGTTCCAGTTTACTGCAACTTACTATGGTTGATGTTTACTGTGTTATATGAAACTTTGATAACATGGATGAAAAACATCTCTCTTTTTGTTAATGCAACTTTAAACTTTTTGATATATATATAGAAAGAAAATATATTTCGATTTCTAGATTCGATACTCTATTTTTAATGTAGTTGGTCGTAGACTTTTAAATTAAAAGAGAGAAATTAATCTCTTTTAATCTGACAATCTACGATTGACTCTACTTTAAAATAAAATAAGATGTATAACTTTTATTTATTTAGTTTTACTCTTTATCGTTTATCGTTTGTATGATATAATTCCTCCACTTCCCATGAGATAATAAATATTCAATTAAATTGATTACAAGCATATTTACCCCAGAATATCACCTTTTGCATTAACAACAGAAGTTTTCCATTAAAGTCTTAACTACCCCACTTAGTGTGTGCTTTTCTCCATTTGCATATGTTCTAATGCCTGCAAGGTGATGCATGTCTTTAAGAGTTTATAAGAAAATTCACCTTTTGGAGTTGAATCAGCAAAAACATAAATATGCATTTTACCATAAAATCAAAAAAATGTTTGAATTGGGTTTATTGCTACCCGCCATAATAGGTAATCCAATTATTTCAATTGGGTATAGCATTTTATTTTACGAAATTGCTGAATTTTGATACATCAATAAAACTTGAAATTAGAATCACCGTCTACTAGTATAAGGAAAGGCTTTAGTACTATTTAGTTTCAAACTATATTAAATTTACTTTTACTCTAAACCTAATTTATTAAACAACCGTCTCATTAATAATTTAATAATTAATAAAACAATAAAATCATCTTAATTTTTTCACGACAATTATGCCAAAATAATTGAAGAATGAAAAATATGACACCAAATCATCTAATGTAATAATAGGTGACCAAAAGAAAAGTCACAATTACAACAGCTATCACGTCATCAAATTGTGTGGCGTCATCCATGTCATTAAACCTCGTCAGTATCACATCTACATAAGCATTAGAGCATCTACAACGGTGAACTCAATATGATTTTATTAAATGGGGTCCTCTGTGCCACATCATCTCCAAGCAACTCATTCATTTTTTACTCCAATGGTGAACTCAACATAGATTCATTAAATAGGGCACACTGTACCACAAACAAAACCGGATATAAATTTATTATTATTAATAAATTAATAAAAATAAAAAGGAAACGATTATATGAAAGCATCTTTCCTTCATGAGAAAACCATGATTACAGCTTGACACAACTTCAACGGTAAACTCCCAAAAAACTCACGGTTACGTTATTCCACATTGACGGACGAACTTAATTTTACTATCGTTGGAGATGCTCTTAGTACCCAAGTCATCAACAACACATCCATGTAAATAGAGTTGTTCCGTAAATTTTGCTTTGGCTACCCTATGCAAGATAACAGAATGATGTTGCATTAATCATCTAAATAATATTTTCCTTATATCTTTTGCCATAGAATCATAAATAACTCGTTCAAGTTTATTTTTCTTTAATACATCATTTTTTTAAAATGGAATTATACAAAACTCTCGTACTTTCCTTACTTCCCGGACTTCGTTTGCGCTAGAATTTTGCTAGTATGTGTTATTTGTTGAGTGGATATGTGAAATGATATTTTAAACCTAGGTAAAGGTAGAATTTGAATTTTTTTCATATTGGTGAGTATATCTTTAAAATTATAAATTTTTGTGATTAGATATTTGATGTAACAATACAATTGAATATGTAATTTATCTACATTAATTTCACGTTAATGTAATATTTTTATAGGCAAATTTACTAACGAAATTTTGTTATCTCATAGATAAATTTGTGAGTAATTATAATTGTATATTGACTGATTATAGACAAATTAGTTCATGAAAGATTTAAATTTAATTCACGTTGTGATGACATTGATATGAGATCGACGTAAAAGAGTCAAATATTCAATTAACATGTCAAACCATGATGTTTAATGATCAAAATTTAAATATGAAGTGTTTTGATTACAATATTCAAAGATTAATTTGAATATGTGACTTATCCACGTTGATCCACATCAATGTAATTTCCCGATGGACAAATTTGCTCACAGAATCTTGTCATCTCAAAGATAAATTTGTAAATGATTGTAATTATACATGTCATATAAATATGATATTTACCGATTTATAACATTTATAAATTAATTTGATTGACGCTTAAAATTTAAAGGATCAATTTATTTATTCACTCATTATTTGTTACTCAGACTTCATGCATGTGGTTCATCTTGTTTTGAAGCGGATCAATATTCAATATAGCTAGGTATGGTAACATGAGATCTCTATGATTCATAATTTATTTCATCTTGATTGGATATGAACACCTCTACTAGAGAGATCAAAACTACACTTTAGTATTTTAAAAATATTATATAATACTAAAATATTTTATCTTATTTTTTTAATATTACTACCAAAGACAAACAAGTATTGTAAATAAAATGGTTAATGAATTTTAATCAAGATCATTAATGCCTAAATTTTTTTTCAACTTTATATATAATAAAAAAGAGTAAAAATGTATTTTTAAGTGTATTGGAGTGAAATATATAGGTGGAGTGGAAAGTGAATTATCAAATATAATTGTTTTGGGCCTAAATTAATGTCACTGATGGGCCTAAGAATATTTGTTTCAATATATTTTTTGGGCCATTTTTGTTGTCTGCCTTCATATATTACGAAAAAACTCTTTTTTCACCCAAAAATCTTTTTGAAAGTTCCAAAATTTTATCTGAAATAATTTATTCAAATATTTATTTTACGTATTTAGATTAACATATTTTTATGTATTTAAAATCATTAAATATCGAAGAAAAAATACTCTAAGTTGCCGTCTATAGATTGAAATTGCTACCTAGTTGGATATCTTATGCTCTCTTTTCTTTTTAACACTTCGATTATCATAACTTCTTCAATATATATGCTCCTGCTCGGAACATATTCAATACAAAAATCTCATACCGACTTAAAAATTTGTAGAGCCAGCATTAAATTTATATAATTATTAAAAATTAGAATTAATAAATAAATATATCATTACTATTAATTTAATCAACTTTTAATATATAATATATAAATATGGATGTAGATGAAGAGAAATTAATTCAATTATTAATTAAAATTTTAATAGTATTAACACACACCTTTTTTTTATAATATTTGTATAAGTTGTCTAATAATAATAATAATAAAAGATAATAAAAGAGCATAAAATAAAAATACATAATTTGTATTTATTTTCTCATTTAAAAGCAGCAAGTGTATATGTGAATTTAGTCGAAATTCCCTTTAAAAAACAGCGAGTAAAATTTTACTAATTTTTCACCGGTACTAATAGTTTGCAATTTTGCATAACCTTGAAACAGAGCATATCTCTCGGTGCAAAACTTTATTTATAACCGAAAAAAGGAATACTAACACCCAGAGAGTCTGAACTGAATGCACGGGAACAACATAAAATATTAAATATAAAATTTTCACACGATATCTTTATCTTAAATACATTTATTATTGATGTCACCTCTTTTATAAATTTAACATTAATTCATTCATAACTACTTATTCAGGTGTAACAATTAATTCATTCAGGACTATATCGATAGTTTAAAAGCACACGACTTTCATTTGATGAGGACATCAGTTATTTTTTAATGAAGGTAATTTTTTTAAGGTTAAATATATTTTTCATCCTAAAAAATTAATTAAATTATATGATGTTACCTCTTTTATAAGTTTAATAATTAATTTATTCAAGGGATGTAAGTTTAACAATTAATTCATTTAGGGTTATCTATTGGGATGTGTCAGTCCAATAACACAAACCTTCAATTGACGAGAGCTTCAATCTTTTTTTTAAATTATTAAAATGAAGGTAATTTTTTTTAAAAAAATATATTTTTATTCCTACAAAATTAAAACTTTTAAAATTTAGTTCTTAAGTTTTTTTAGTTCACTTTTAGTTTCTATTTTGATTTTACAGGGACTTTTTGTGGAGAATAAGAATATCATTTTTTTTTACAAAAAACACTTTTTAAAATAGGGACTGAAAGTAAATTAAAAAAATTTATGGACTAAAAAATTGAAAATTTTTATATATGGATTAAAATTAAATTTGAAAGGACTAAAATTTATTTTATTTTATTTTTAATTATTAAAATTGCACTTTCTTTTTATTATGATTTAATTTCTAAGATTAGAATAAAATTTTCAAAACGATCTCGAATTTATTTATAAAACTTATTCATAATCAATCACTCACACGTAAACTCAATAGTATTCATTTAGTAAAAGGGAATAGATACAATTCCCCAATCATTAAAAATCATCATATAGGATAATATCATGATCACTATTATTCCAAGTGTATAAAAAAAGACAATTTGGTGCTTATTCTTGATCAATTAAAGGATATAATCTCATCACATAGACGCATCTCACTATACTAATACTAAAAGGTTAGTGATGTTCTATTGAAAATGATGATAATATTAATGAAGGATTATTGTAAATGATGATGATATTAATAGATAATTGTTGGAAATAATGATGATATTAATGATAGCTAATGTTGGTGTGAATTAAAAAATAAGTAAGTCCCACATAAGAGGGATAACTCAAGGGATGCCTCAATTTTGTGAAGGAGAAGAACACATGCAACGGCTTGTCTGGGCTGGGTCTGAGCTAAGTGGTGTCTATCTGTCCCCATTTTTTAATTCGTTAACGTGTGTATGAATTTGATTATGTTTGTAATTTTGATTATGATGTGAATAAAAAAGGTTATTGAAAGGGTAAAAATATTATTTTTTGAATGCAAAGTAGTTTTGAAGGAGAAGGTTACATGGCTCGGAAAAGTTGCATTTCTAAAAAATAATTTTAAATAAATTGATGTTAAAAGAGTATAAGTGGAAATTGAAAAGTCACACCAAATACTTATATTCTCTTTATTTATAGAAATTTATGTATATTTATAAAGACCGACTTATTTATTTGTGAATGATTTTCAAACTACAATAATATTCGAACACCTTTATAGTTTTTGCATTCAATCAACATTTTATTTTATTTTTTCTCTCTTTTTCTGTCACATCATCAACATATATATCACATTATTCTCTCTATTTATATATTTCTAAGTGTCTAGAAAGTGTTTGAGTATACATAAAACATTTTCCATTTTCAAATATAATGAAATTATATGCATATGAATGGGATAATCCATTATCAAGGATACATCACAAAAACGCAAGAGAAGAAGCAATGCAGGGCGCTAGGAAGTACACATTCCTATAGCGCCATGCGTCTAGGCACCGATTTTGGATGGTAGAATCAATTATTTATTGTTTTGAATTCCAATGGTTGTATCTTAAGATGAGTTGTTACATATTTTTTTTTGTTACAAGTTGTTTTACGATTTTTAGGTCATGCTGAACGAGTAAACACAACTTTTGAATCATACATAGGTATGACCCTTAGTGAAAAGTTACTTTTCACATGTAAAGGGGTTGTCTCTTAAATTATAAATAGATGAAAAACACATTCAAAAATTCAAACTAAAAAACCGTTTTTCTCCCATTTTTCAATATAAAACATCATTATCTTCTCTAATCATGAGAACACGTTTAAGAAATATTTTGTGCAAATCATATCAATATTTCCAAATTATCCTAAAGCGAACTCTCCAATATTTTCACTTGCTTAAGTATCAAAATATGCATATTGTGATTATTATTTTATTTCCAATTCAACTACATTAAAAAAAGACTATATGATTGTTAAGATATTAATGTGTTATAACAATGTTGAGACGACAAATACAAATAATTAATTAGTATGCGGAAAAAAACTCAAAAGACCTAATTAAAATTAAAGGACCATGGAGTAATTTTGCCTAAAAACTAAAATCATAAATTAAAAGGATTTTGTTTTTCATCCCCTTTGGTCTTCATCATCACCTTATTCAACTTAAAAAGTAAACCTAGAAAAATAAAGGAAAAGTCATCTTCCTCAAACACACCCCCCAACAACTTCAATAATCCAAAGAGATAAGAGTTCAATTAATTACATTTAATCCCAACAAAGAGAAATATCTTCAATGTTGAATCCAAACTCAATCTCTTTGGTTTTTAGAAAATGTGATACCCCGTAAACTTGAATCAGTTTTTCTTTTATAGTAGCTGAGTAAATGAAACTTCACAAAGCAAATTTGACATTATTTTTTGGTGAAGAAATTTGGTTGTGTTCAAACCGCCCTAATTTGCATAAGTAATTGATTTGCTAAGCGATTTTTGTTCATAAAATTGTCATTTCTCTTTGCCTTGAATTCACTTGTCGAATCCAATTTTGCTTAGAGAATTTGTGTTGCTTTGGCTACTTTTGTTGATTCCTTCGCCCATCCACACAAAAGAAGAGTTTCAAATGCAATTATCAAACTTTCTCATGAAACAAGTATTAATAACAAACTATATTTCATAATGTGGTGAAATCAATATATCTAAACAATGGTTTCTATAATACTGATATACTATTAAGAATTATTAAAGGGGTTATGATATTAAATTTGACAATGTAATGTCAATAGATCTTAATCCATATATATATATATATATATATATATATGATAAGTCCTTGATAACATATACGCAATTTATTAAAAACAAAAAAAAAAAAACTAACTGGTGTTGTCATCTGTGACTTTGCTTAAGTTTTACTTTTAAAAAGTTCAAAATAAAGGTACGTATCGCTATCACAATCACAAATTTTTCTAAGTTGGTAAATTTTTAAGAACTATATTAGTTTGGTAATATTATTGAAATTTGATACTTGTTTGGTAAAAAATCCCATTTCTCTCCCTCTAAATTATTATTTAAAAAATATATTATGTAAATTACTATTTAATCATAAGTTTGTATTACCGTTTGCATCTCAATAGAAGTTCTAAAATATCTTAAAAGAGATTTAGATTTACAAACTTTAAAGTGTAATGCACACAATTTAAGATTTCTGATTATATAATCTTTGTTTTCTTCTTTGTTTTAGCTTTGTAGCATTTGATAAAAACAAGTTCTAACATCATTTTTTAAAATGTCTGTATATATACACTAGATGGTGACATGTTAAGTTTGTTATGTCAAATTTTTCTGCAAGTATATATATATACTATCAACAGTAGTTGGTGTGTGGTATGTGCAGCTAATTACGCTAGCAATGAATGACACGGAATTTTTTTTGTGGGCTAGTTGGTTCGCTAAAGGATGGGAATTCATTCCTTCTTCCTTCTTAAAGGGAAAAGGCTTTTCACTCTAATAATGGTACACGTGTCCGTTTGAAAGTGTGATCACTCTAATAAATCTGTTTTCTTTTAACCCTTTGGTTAAGAGTAATAATGTACTAATAATTCGGACTAATAATTCGAAGTTTGGCCGAAAGGTAATAATCAAACGATTTGTTTTTAACAAAATATCATTAACCACTTCAATTCAATTACTTGGTTAACAGTAAACCTACTTTAACACATAAATTAAAATATTGTTGTTTCCGGATAAAAAATATTTTTTTAGCTATTAAAAATATTATTGAGTTGAGTTGCAGATTAGGTCGCTCTCTTTAAGGTATTCTGCAACACTGCTCAAATTGTGCAAGTAGATTATCAACAACGGTGTCCTTAAAATAAAACAACTCAGGTACAAACTGTATTGACATTTTATTACACTAGAAAATCATTTTAGAATTACATCATCAATATGACTATAATAACCACTCTAAAAGAATGGTACTAAGACTACTCGTAAATCAAAGGGACTATAACATGAAGATCACTCTAAAATCAATTGGACACATTATATTACCGCTCTGAAACTAAAAGTTCAGTGGTATCAGAACTACTGTGAGACCAAAGGATCGGTGGTACTATGACCACTTCAAAAATATTGAAGGGACAAAAAGAAAGGGGAGATCGAATGGTACTTGGAAGTGCATCAAGCAGAGGGAGAAGAGAGAGATGAGAATTGAATCCAACTTTATCCCATATGTGTAAAAGTTAAAAGTTATTCGATGTGTGGAAGTTTTGCGATGTGTGACTTTAACAATTTTTTAATTCACACACTAGTATACTCTCTATGAACCAACAAACATGTATCGTATGATTTTGATCATGTTGTCAAAATTTTAATTGCATTAATTTATTTTATATAGAATATAATTTATTTATATATGTGATGTATGTTTAATATTATAGTAAATTAGTTTGAATTACTATTAACCATCATGATTTGACAAAACTTTAACTTTTGTAAAATTACGGTGTTTGTAAAATCACGGTGATATTACCGTGACTCCAACAAACTCCCAGTGATATTAAACATTCACTTAGAACACTATATGCAAGATGGTCACACAACAAAACGAACAGGGTCCACAAAAACCATCTCATTCTCAATCTTTCTTCATTATAAGGATTCAAATTAAAGCCTTTGATAATATAAGAATCTTTATTCTCACACAAGTTGACAAGCATCCCAGTATTTACTATCATACACACTTATTACCTTTGATATTATTCTAAATGAATCCTTTTTTTATTGCATAATAAAGTACATGCCTGTTTTAACGAACAGCCAATGGTGGTACACGCCAAGTGACACAAAACGAATAACACTAACTTGGTCTTTGAGATATTTTTCTCACCTGTATTTGTTGAGAAAAGTCAACATTTTTTAAAAAGCCAAAATATATTAAAATTAATTATTTAGGCCACAAATGTGACACAAATAAGAAAACCACTTACAAAGTATAACATATAAGTATATACTCATCGGGAATAAACTATAATTAAAATTAGTTTTATTTTCTTAACAAAATATAAGTAAATATCAACTATTTAATTCCCTTGTAATAATATTATACTAATTTCTCTAAAATAGTTTTTTATTTAATTTAATTTTTTATATTTTCAAGAAATAAACTTATTAGTCACTGAAAATACTTTAGGTGAAATTTGTTTATATTTGATTCTAAAAGAAGTATATGGTTATGGTCGTATAAGCTGTCAATTGATTGAAGCATATGCATGTAAAGAATGTCTTTCAATTTATTCAGTCCAAAGTGTTATATCTCCAAAGTAGTTGGGCATCTAAAAAGCAAAAACTCTTTTGAATTTGCTTTAATTTATTCAAAGAAATATGTCCTACACCTAAACTAATTTGTACTTCCCTATAAATAGCTTACCATACTTGTTCATTTAAAATAACCTCAAGCCTCACATAAATATATAGTTTTCTATATACTTCAAATTCTCCTATATATAGCCCCCTAGCTTCACTTTACATTTATACTTGCTTCTAATATTTTTTTTTTGTCTCTATAGAAAAAAGAAAAAAAAAATCAACATTTTAATTTGGAAGTTTGATCAATTATATTAAGATGGAGAAAGTGATGAGGTTGGCAACAGAAAAGGGTGTGGTGATTTTCACCAAGAGCTCATGTTGTCTCTGTTATGCAGTGAACATTCTGTTTCAAGAACTTGGAGTGTTCCCTGTGGTTCATGAAATTGACAAAGATCCTGAAGGGAAAGAAATGGAGAAAGCTATAACAAAGTTGGGTTGTAATGCACCTGTCCCTGCAGTGTTCATTGGAGGAAAGCTTGTGGGGTCCACCAATGAAGTAATGTCCCTACACCTAAGTGGTTCACTCACTCCACTAATCAGGCCATATCGACTTTAATTAATTAATTAACTTAATTTCATCTTGATTAGCTAGGAACTCATGCAAAACACATTGTTCCTTGCTATCTTTATTGAAGAATAAACAGCTGGCTTAAATCAATATTATCAATATATGTATGTAGAGTACTAGTATAATTAGTAGTAAGTAAGATGTATTCATTATAATAGTCTATCCAGTGATGCATGTGTGATTAAACTTAATTTCTAGCATTTTATTAGCTATAATGTAATCTGCTAAATATTCTTAATAAAATCTTATTTATATACTTCCATTGTGTACGACCACAGCCTATCTATTTATAATCTATTGAATAAGCACCTCAAAACATTTTACTGCTCTTTATTTTGCTAAATAGTTTTATTTTTGTCACGTTAAAATTATTTTTTCGAGTCACTCCAATTTTAGTTGCACACAACTCTATTCTATCTTTAGTATTACATATTTATATTTTTTTTACCATAAATATTAAAAATACCACCCTAGTTATTAGTCAATAAGAATTATCTTCATCCGTCAAACACTATTTTTCATTTTTCAAATTTTTTATTTCTAAATGTTTCGATTATTCTTTTCAATATAATAGTGTTTCATTCTTCTCTAGAAGCCTGCACATCGCTCCTTCCATTGCAATCATTGTCAACGCTTATAGACACTCATCAAGAATAGCACGACAACGATAGAGAAATGTAAACTAGTATGATCACATTGCAATTGCGCACAACTAGCTAGAGAAAACATAACAAGCCAAAAAAGGGCTAAAACAAAGAATTTAGAGTGTGATCAACTTCATAAACGAGTTAGAGATTCTTCTACAACATGAAAAGCTAAAATAAAATGAAGGTTTAATTATAATTTTAGATCTCTTATTTTTACAAATTAACGAATTTGGTTCTCATATTTTAAAATCTGACAGTGTATGTCTCTTAATCTCATTTTTTAACTATAAAATGGCGTATTGAAATGTTTTAAAAACATGACATATGATATGATGATATAGAATGATTAATACTCATAAAATTGCAATAAAATCTTATAAAACTGAACTTTCGACTTTGGAAAATTTTCATTTATGTAATTTAATTGATGATATATGAATAATTAATACATCTAGATGAGTTCTATATCATGAAATTGTATCCATATCATTTAAAATATGTCAAATCGCTATTTTTAAGTTTAAAATTATCAGGAAGAGATCAAAATTATCGACTTTTAAAATATGAGGATCAATTCCATAAATTGGTTAAGATAGATCAAAATTGCAATTAAGTTTAAAATGAAAGAACAATCACCGTGAAATAGTACAAAATATTTTGCCCAAACAAGACATATTATTTAGATATTAAAATTTTAAAAAGAATTTTATACCTTGTCTCTCTTTTTTTTCTTTTCATTTTACTAGATTGATGTTAATTTGTTGTACTAATGTGTATTGTATAGTTTGCTTTAATGAAAATATATTGAGTTTGTAGTGGACTCTTCTTATAATTACCTATATTTACTTTCCATATGCCCCACCTAAATGATTAATTTGTTTTATTGTGTTTTATACTCGATAACTGAATTTCTACAGAGCTTTGAAAGGAAGTTACTTAATTTGGTGAGGAAAATGTAAAAAAAGTTTCAAATACAATCATTAAATAATTTATTCCTAGTTAAAATTACTCAGTTATAAATTATAATAATTGAGACGAATTTCTATGTTTGTAGCAGTCTTGATCATGTATAAAGTGTGCGACTCCACAAGACTTTAAGTTTTCAGGACACTAAAAAAACAATTTATAGTATAAAAAATTGAATGCGTACAAAAAAATAATGTTTTTTTTATCTTTATACTAAAATTAAAACTCTAAAAAATAAAAATAAAAAGTCTAACTTTCTTAATTTTCATACTTTTGTTACTTTTTAGTCCTTCAATTTGTGAAGAAAAAAAAAACATATTATTTTTTATAAGAATTTCTTTACCAACAATTCTTCGTCTATATTCTCATTTCAAAAGATAAAATTTTATGATTTTTTTAATCTTCGATGCATGTTTGTATATTTATAATTTTATGATTTTTTTAATCTTCCACGCATATTTGTAATTTTATAGTGTTTTATCTTTTTGTTATAATATTTTTAAAAATAACAGTTCAAATGAAAAATTAGTTTAAATA